>CM016565.1:16992033-17592033 GCA_003412495.2 Echium plantagineum
TCTTTTATCAAGGAGAAGACCCCCATTTCGGGTAAGGGGCTTCAAAGCCCAAGGTCAGCCCAAAAAGGTGTAGACCACATTTTGATGAAAGAAAGACTTGCTCAATCCTCACCTTCCACTTGTCATCATCTCAAGGCCCCAAGGCCAAGGCTCTTGCCTATAAATACTCACTCATTCTCACTGATGAGGGTTGGAAAACACAGGGTTGGAAAATATCAGGTTACAACATATTAGGTTGGTAAGAATTCTCTCTCAAGGTAGAAATTCTTACTCGACCATCCTAGCAATATTCCGATATTTCATATACTCCAAACCCCCTTTTAGAATCTCTCCTTTTACTCCCTTCTCTTCTAGTCACTCCTTTGATCTCTTACTAACTTGATCGTCGGAGTGGCCGCGGCCTAGCCAGTCGTGGCCTTAGGTACCCGGAGCTGGAGCTGGAGCACTTAGGAGGAGATTCTTCAAGCGGACATCCACCACCCGAAGCCATGGGACACAGGAGCACCTCCCAGGAGGTATCTAGGAGCACTTCAATCTTATAGAGGTCCCTAGGAGGCCTAGGACGGGATCTCACCTCTACCCCGGACATCCAGGAGCACTTTCCAACTCCTGCAATGGCCCAGGGACAGGAGGCTGATCTCCCTAGACCCTCCATTCCATCTAGGTGGAAAAGAGACAGAGTCCCCCATCAGACACAGGCCCGGCAAGGAGCCTATGGAGGACCCCTTTGAGGTGGAGAGCATTCCCAGGAAAAAGCTACCACATCAATTGGCGCCGTCCGAACGGATCGAAACCTGCCCAGGGTAGACGTTCACATTCTAGGGCTGGGGGCAATCACTCCCACCACCATCGGAGACATCGTCATCGCTCCCGGACTCCCATCACAAGACGGAGGAAAGGAGCATACACCCTCCGAAGAGTCCTACTCTCAGAATTCACCACCCTCCAGGCGTAGGGGCAAATACTCCCGGTCTCCCAGGAGGGAAGACAGGAGTCCAGCCAAGAGGAGACGGAGTACCGACCCCAAGTCTCCCATTAAGGAGGCTCGGAGATCCGGCAAACCAAACTACTACCCGGACTCCTCTAGCAACGAGAGTAGGAGCCCTACACCGAAAAGAAGACCCACCGGGGCATAAGAAGCCACACCACAAAAGGAGGCGCACTAAGGCCCCGGTGGATGATAAAGACCTCCCTCGGGGGCAGGACCATGTCGGGGCAGAGAGGATGAGGCCACCCTTAGAGACCTTATCCGGGAGGCCATGAAGGACATGGTCCCTACCCGAGGTCCGGAGAAGCATAGTTCATTACAACCCTACTCAAGGAGATTGAGAGAGGCAGAGATGCCAAGAGGGTTTAGAATGCCCAAATTCGATACTTTTGATGGAGTCGGAGACCCGACGAATCATCTTAAGGCATTCGACTCCCAGCTATCCTTCTGGGCAAGCCAGGATGAGATATACGCCAGGGCATTCCCCAGCAGCCTCTCGGGTCCAGCTTTGAAGTGGTTCCATAATCTGCCACAGGACTCCGTGGACTGTTGGCAAGACATAGCAAACAAGTTCCTGGAGAAGTTTGGAGCTTCCATAGTGGCTGATGAAGATGAGACAGCCCTCATGCAAGTCCAACAAAGGCCAGGGGAGACATTGAGGAGTTATGCTGGGAGGTTTGAGAAGGTAGCCACAAACGTGTCGGCTACGGATGAGAAAACTTTTGAGAAAGTGGCTTTGATTGCGTTCTTCCATGGATTAAGACATGGACCATTGAAGGATAAGTTGGTGCTGGAGCCGGTTACAACCAGGTATCAACTCGCCAAGCTGGTCATCCAGTACATAAAGCTGGAGGAGGTGAAAATGTTGGATGAGGAGATCAAGGGTTACAACCGGACCCCCAGGAGGGAACCGTCCAGCCCAACGAAGAAACTGAGGGTGTGGGATAGACTGCAGAAGCCAAAGGATAGGCTCAGTCTGAAGGCCCCGAAACCCCGGTCACCCAGGAGGGACAAAGGACGGGTCAAGGACACCCGGGACTACAAGCCGGAGTCCTATACCCCTTTGAAGACAACTGTTGGGAGGATCTATGCCCAAATAGGACACAAGCAGATGCTGCCTCCGCCCCAGAAGATCAAGCTCCCTCCTCAAAAGAGGGACATGAAAAAATATTGTGAGTATCACCGGGACCACGGACATGATACTGATGAGTGCCGGATACTGAAGGGGGAGATAGAAAAGCTAATCAAGAGGGGGCAGTTGAAAGAGTTTGTGAAGGGAGGAAGACCTAACAGCCCAGACGTGGGGACCTCCGGGACCAAAGAAATCGATTTATGCCAAGGGAACATCCGGGATAATCCTACCCCCCAGATCACTGGAAGGATAGAGACAATATCCGGAGGACTGGCCGGAGGAGGGGATTCCTCGAATGCCCGGAAGATGTACTCCCGCAGACCAGTGTTCCAGTTGCGGAGTCCTATAAGCACGATCAACCAGGAGACCATAGGGTTCTCGGATGAGGACCTCCAGGGATTGAGGTACCCCATGACGACCCCTTGGTTATAAGTCCTATAATCTCCAACTACGTGGTGTCCCGGATGTTAGTGGACACCGGTAGCTCTTCGGACATCCTGTACTTAAAGGCTTATGATCAGCTGGGACTCCCACGGAATCTTCTGAGGCCACTCAACACCCCTTTGACGGGCTTCACAGGACACTCGGTTTACCCGGTGGGTATAGCCTCCCTGGATGTGACGTTAGGAGAGGCACCCCGGATGATAACCACGAGAGTGACTTTCACTGTGGTGGATATCCAGGACGCAGCATACAACGGACTCATTGGACGTCCCTTTCTAAATGCCATACGAGCCATAGTCTCTCCCATCCACCTGAAGATGAAGTTCCACACGGCTGGAGGAGTAGGGGAGATGAGGGGAGACCAAAAGAAGGCTCGGGTCTGTTATCAATGTTCTGTGCCCAAGGGGATGTCCCTGAACGAGTCGGCCAAGAGGAAGAGGGACACGGATGTCCACATGTTAAGAGTTAATACCTCCGAGGAGGATAACAGTCCGAAGGAGAGGGAGAGCTTGAAGAGGGGAGTCCCACATGAGGAGATGGAGACCGTCCCCTTCCAAGAGGCTCGTCCGGAAAGGACTTTCAAGATTGGTACCCAGTTACCCAAGAACCATCGAGATCAGTTAAAACAATTGATAAGAAGTTTTGAGGAAGTGTTTGCCTGGGATCCCCAGGATATGCCTGGGATAGACCCAGAGGTGGCGTTGCACCGATTGTACGTGGACCCCGAGTGTAGACCCATCAAACAAAAGAAAAGGAATTTCTCCGATGAGAAAAACTTAGCTATCCGAGAGGAGGTCGAGGAGCTCCTAGGGGCCGGAGCCATCCGGGAGCTACAATTCCCCGAGTGGATTGCCAATGTGGTCATGGTGAAGAAGTCCAATGGAAAGTGGAGGATGTGCACGGACTTCACCAACCTCAACAAAGCCTGTCCCAAGGACTATTACCCATTGCCATGCTTAGGGAGGCTTGTTGATGGAAGTGCCGGACACGAGGTTTTCGACTTCCTGGACGCCTCCAGAGGCTACCACCAGATCCAGTTGGACAGGAGGATCAAGAGAAAACCGCCTTCATCACGGAGTATGGCCTTTATTGTTGGAAAGTCATGCCGTTCGGGTTGAAAAATGCCGGGGCCACGTACCAACGGATGGTAAATCTCATATTCTCCGATCAGATTGGGAGAAATATGGAGATATACGTGGATGATATGCTCATCAAGAGCAAGAGAATGGAGGATCACCTGGGCAACCTAAGGGAGACCCTGGTCCGACTCAAGGACAGCAAGCTCAGGATCAATCCAGAGAAATGCTCCTTCGGAGTCACGGCCGGGAAGTTCTTAGGATTCATGATCAGTGCCCGGGGGATTGAGCCCAATCCAGATAAAATCGAGGCAATTCTCCAGATGACGTCACCACGAACCTATAAGGATGTGCAAAAACTCACTGGATGCATGGCTGCCCTGGGGAGATTCATATCACGTTCCGGAGATCGAAACCTCCCGTTCTTCAGAAAGATCCGGGAGGCCTCCAAGAGGGATCCGAAGATAGATTTCAAGTGGGACAGTGAATGTGAGACAGCCTTTGTGGAGCTGAAAGCCTACCTGGGCTCCCCCAAGTTAATGACCCGACCAGAGAAAGGGGACATCCTGCAGCTATACCTGTCGGTGTCCGGGGAGGCAGTCAGTAGTGTCCTTGTCCGGGAAGAAGGGTCTGTCCAGAAGCCAATCTACTACGTGAGCCACGTCCTCAGCGGAGCTGAACCAGCATACCCCTTAGTGGACAAATTCGCCTTAGCATTGGTGGTCTCAGCCCGGAAGCTCAAAGCCTACTTTGAAGCTCACCCCATAAGGGTTATGACGGACCAACCTCTAAAGAAGGTCTTCACCAATCCCTCCCAAGCTGGACGTTTGGTCACATGGGCTATAGAACTCAGCGAGTTCGATATAAGCTATGAACCCAGAGGAGGAGTGAAGGCCCAAGCCTTGGCAGACTTCATCACAGAATGCACAGCCAGACCGGACTCCGGGGTCCCAACACCCCAGGATGTCCCAGCCAGGACTCCAGAGTGGTCCTTGAACGTGGATGGAGCCAGCAACCCAAAAGGAGCAGGAGCAGGGATACTTATAGAAGGTCCTGGAGGGTCCATTTTCCAATATGTCCTCCGGTTCTCCTTCTCAGCCACCAACAACGAGGCAGAATACGAAGCCATGGTGGTCGGGTTGTCCCTAGCCAAAGCCCTGGGGATCAAGGTCTTGGCGGTTAAAGGTGATTCCAAACTTGTCATAGAACAGATCAGGGGAGATTGCGTGGTTAGAAATGAAACTCTGAAGAAATATCATGACAAGGCCCTGGGTCTCAAGGGGCAATTTGAGTATGTCTCCTTTGAGCACATCCCACGGGCCCAAAATGAGCATGCCGACCATCTGTCCAGATTAGCCACCACCTTGTATGAGGAGATCCCACCGGAGGTCCACATCGAACACAGAGAGCATAGGGCTTATGAGGAGGTCTGTGTCCTCGGAGTCCTGGATGAAGAAGAGGACTGGAGGACTCCCATAGCCAAATTCCTGACGCATGGCGAGACCCCGGAGGACCCCAGTGAAGCAAGGAAGATCAAGAACCGGAGTTACAAGTTCCAGATGGTGGACGGAGAGCTATACAAGAGATCACATCTTGGCATGTTAATGTACTGTGTTCCTCAGGGAAAAACACAACAAACATTACATGAGGTCCACCAAGGAGACTGCGGCCACCACATAGGAGGCCGGGCATTAGCTCTTAAAATCACTAGAGCCGGGTACTTCTGGCCCACACTCTCAGATGATTCAGAGAAGCATGTCCGGAGCTGTGACTCCTGCCAAAGAATGCAGCCGGTACCCCCGGACTCCAGCAGCTGAGATGACCCCGGTGGTCTGCCCTATCCCATTTGCAATGTGGGGGATAGACCTAGTGGGGCAGTTTGTAAAGCCATCAGTTCGGTACAAAGATGCTGTAGTGGCCGTGGACTACTTCACCAAATGGGTGGAAGCTATGCCCCTCCGGAACACAAAGGCTAAGGACATTGAGGAATTCTTATGGAAGAACATCATTACCCGCTTTGGGATACCCAGGATCCTAGTCTCAGACAACGGACCCCAGTTCGACTCAGAGCTACTCAGAGGGATGTGCGAAAGGTTGGGGATAGAACATAGATTCTCTCCTGTGTGCTACCCACAAGCTAATGGCCAGGTGGAGGTTATGAACCGGACTATCTTCACTGGTATCAAGAAAAACCTCCTGGAGTCCGGGGCGAGGTGGTATGATGAACTCCCCCGGGTACTCTGGTCCTACCGTACAACACCTTCGACCTCCACTGGAGAGACTCCCTTTAGCTTGGTGTATGGAGCTGAGTGTGTCCTACCCGTAGAAGTTTGTCTTCCCAACATCCGACAATCTCACTTCGTTGAGGGTCAAAACGACACACGAATGAGAGAGATGATGGACTTCACCGATGAGCTACGAGACAGAGCCTTGTACAAAATGCAGAAACATAAGCAAGACATGGCTAGATTCTATAATCGGAGAGTCCGGGGAAGGCAACTATCCGTGGGGGACTTGGTCCTGAGGCTTTTTGAGGCTAGCAAGCCCAAACAAAAGGAGAAACTCAGCCCTAAATGGGAAGGACCCTATCGGGTAAGGAAGATCCTGGGCCCAGCTACTTACCTCCTGGAGGAATTATCGGGCAAACCCATCGAGCATACTTGGCATGCCATTTATCTCAAGAAGTACTACCCTTGAAAACAGTCCAAGCATCCTTTTGCTGAGGTGAAACCCACCGTTTTGTGATCCATTTTGGAATTTCTTCCACAAATTATCAATGGAATTGGATTTCGGAGAAAAAAGTACTTCATCAATCAAAATCAAGGTCAAGGAACGGAGTTCAGTCACCAAACTAGCTCCGGACATCCACTTGAATCCGAAGGGGCAAGGAAGGTCAGTTCCTCAACTACTTCTTGAACGTGTGTTACCCCTTGTGATACGCGATGGGCAGGAGTCCGGTGACAAACGCACTCCTGACACCCATTGTACGCGCTAGGGGCACGGGAATAGTCCTTAAACTATTCTCAACACATACCCCCTTCATTACAGCAATGGGCCGGAGTCCAGTATCAGACTCACTCCAGACACCCACTTGCTCCCAGGGGCTGGGGGAGGCTGATTCTTCAATCAACTCCCTAACAAGTGTTACCTCTTGTGATACGCAATGGGCAGGAGTCCGGTGACAAACGCACTCCTGACACCCATTGTACGCGCTAGGGGCACGGGAATAGTCCTTAAACTATTCTCAACACATACCCCCTTCATTACAGCAATGGGCCGGAGTCCAGTATCAGACTCACTCCGGACACCCACTTGCTCCCAGGGGCTGGGGGAGGCTGATTCTTCAATCAACTCCCTAACAAGTGTTACCTCTTGTGATACGCAATGGGCAGGAGTCCGGTGACAAACGCACTCCTGACACCCATTGTACGCGCTAGGGGCACGGGAATAGTCCTTAAACTATTCTCAACACATACCCCCTTCATTATAGCAATGGGCCGGAGTCCAGTATCAGACTCACTCCGGACACCCACTTGCTCCCAGGGGCTGGGGGAGGCTGATTCTTCAATCAACTCCCTAACAAGTGTTACCTCTTGTGATACGCAATGGGCAGGAGTCCGGTGACAAACGCACTCCTGACACCCATTGTACGCGCTAGGGGCACGGGAATAATCCTTAAATTATTCTCAACACATACCCCCTTCATTACAGCAATGGGCCGGAGTCCAGTATCAAACTCACTCCGGACACCCACTTGCTCCCAGGGGCTGGGGGAGGCTGATTCTTCAATCAACTCCCTAACAAGTGTTACCTCTTGTGATACGCAATGGGCAGGAGTCCGGTGACAAACGCACTCCTGACACCCATTGTACGCGCTAGGGGCACGGGAATAATCCTTAAATTATTCTCAACACATACCCCCTTCATTACAGCAATGGGCCGGAGTCCAGTATCAGACTCACTCCGGACACCCACTTGCTCCCAGGGGCTGGGGGAGGCTGATTCTTCAATCAACTCCCTAACAAGTGTTACCTCTTGTGATACGCAATGGGCAGGAGTCCGGTGACAAACGCACTCCTGACACCCATTGTACGCGCTAGGGGCACGGGAATAATCCTTAAATTATTCTCAACACATACCCCCTTCATTACAGCAATGGGCCGGAGTCCAGTATCAGACTCACTCCGGACACCCACTTGCTCCCAGGGGCTGGGGGAGGCTGATTCTTCAATCAACTCCCTAACAAGTGTTACCTCTTGTGATACGCAATGGGCAGGAGTCCGGTGACAAACGCACTCCTGACACCCATTGTACGCGCTAGGGGCACGGGAATAATCCTTAAATTATTCTCAACACATACCCCCTTCATTACAGCAATGGGCCGGAGTCCAGTATCAGACTCACTCCGGACACCCACTTGCTCCCAGGGGCTGGGGGAGGCTGATTCTTCAATCAACTCCCTAACAAGTGTTACCTCTTGTGATACGCAATGGGCAGGAGTCCGGTGACAAACGCACTCCTGACACCCATTGTACGCGCTAGGGGCACGGGAATAGTCCTTAAACTATTCTCAACACATACCCCCTTCATTACAGCAATGGGCCGGAGTCCAGTATCAAACTCACTCCGGACGCCCACTTGCTCCCAGGGGCCGGGGAGGCTAGTTCCACAACTAACTCCCCAACAAGTGTTACCTCTTGTGATACGCAATGGGCAGGAGTCCGGTGACAAACGCACTCCTGACACCCATTGTACGCGCTAGGGGCACGGGAATAATCCTTAAATTATTCTCAACACATACCCCTCCACAGGAGATAGGGAGTCCAGACCATCAGACTACTCCCTCATCCTGTCCAAAGCCTCCTCAAGCCCAGATGGAGCCGGAGCCCAGTATCAAACTCACTCCGGTCACTCCTAGCTTTCCAGGAGTCAGGAGGAGTCCAGCTCTTCAGCTACTCCCCCCCAGAGGGTGTCAATCCTTACAGAACACCTATGTGTACAAAGGAGACAATTTTACAAAGGCACCCCAACAATGCAAAACTTTGTTAGGATACATGTGTGGAGTCAGTTCTTTGACTACCTCTGAGCACCCAGATGCACCTACAAGGGTCAAGGGGCATAGACTCAGGTCTCCCCAGGCATGTGACTCTCCTTAGGCCACAATGGGAGCGGAGTTCAAGTCCTCTTCACTCCGGTAAACCCTAGCCCAAGATAGGGGTGGAGGGAGTCTAGCTTCTAAGCTACTCCTGGTGCATGCCAACCTTTGTAGAACATCATGGGCCGGAGCCTAGTTCTTTAACTAACCCAGGCACATGTATTCGCATACAAAGGGCAGCATCATTGCTCTTACAAGAATCCCAGACTAGAACATGTGTTCAAGATTGAGGATAGAAGGGCAAAAATGTTTATGAGAAGCACCTGTTACTCAAGTACCACTCATAAAAGGGGCAAGTATTGGGAACAACAACAAAGGTGTTCATTCATATGGAACCGGAGGTTCAGTAAAGGGAAAAGAGTCAAAAGAGTAAAGAGGATAAAAGGAAAGGAGGAAAAAAGGGATATGTGAAAAATGAAAACAACACATATTGGCAGTAAACACAGTGCATCAGCATTAAAGTGTCAACAAAAACAGCCTAAATGGTTCATGCACTACCCACATGACCAAACAGAAGTCACAAAACGAACAAGTTCAACAATTCATAAGTTACAGATTTGACAGTCATGATAAAAGGGTTTTCAGGGGGGGGATCTATGCTATCTCCTGGATGTCAGCCTCCTCAGCCTCCTCGGCAGCCTCCTTTCCAGCTCCTCCACTTTGACCTCCCTCGTTCACCTGGCCTCCAGATCCACCGGAAGAGTCCCCGGACTCCTCACCCGAGCTAGAGCCATCCTCAGAGGAGCTATCTGGCCCAAAGGGAATCAAATACTCCTCACCCAGGACATCCTGGACATAGTGGGAGAAATGATCCCCAATGGTGGGAATGTCCTTCTTGAGTCCTCTGCAGAAGTTCAGGAGGATGGATACTGAGTTATTGGTAAGACGGGTGGTATACTCCGAAGACTCAAGGAAGTCTTCAATGGCAGCATCTTTGAGGGAGCCTTCGGATTCCTCTAGTTGGCTCATCTTGTCCTGACACTCCTTCAGCTCAGCCTGGAGCCTCTCACTGCGGGTAACCTCCAGCACCATGGCCGTCCTCAGCTCAGCTACCTCCCTGCCACGGGTGGCCTCCAGATCATCCATGGCATCCTTATGCTTCTGCTGGATCTCCTCTTTCTCCTTCCCCAACTCCTGGATAGCAGCTTGGGCCCTTTGAAGCTCCAGGGAGGTGTCTCTATGGGCAGCAGTAGCAACAGCCAATTGATCAAGGAGTTTCCTCACCTCCCTAGTAGCTGCTTCCCTCTCTTCACTCCGAGAGAGATGAAGAGCATGGGAATAGGCAGCAGCCTGAAAACAAGGGGATAGGAACTCAATACACATGGAGCTTGCATAAATGAGAAACTACAAAGATAGGCTGAAAGCATTACCTTTAAGTGCAGATCAGCTATGGCTTGATGCAGCTCCTCTGGGTTCATCTCCAAGGCAGCCTCCACATCAGCACGGGGAAGGATATCCTTCAGCACAGGAGGAGCAGAAGACCCCTCCGGAGCCCTCTCTTCAACACGAGGAGGGGGAGCCACTTCTCTTCTTACATCAGCCCTGGGGGGAAGGTAGGCAGGAGGAGGGGGAAAACCCAAGGAGGAGGATAACCCCGGAGAGACAACTCGGGGAGATCTAGGGGGAAGTACAGGGGGGCTATTTAGTACAGGAGGAGTTACCAGAGTCGGGGAGCCAGCAGGAAAGCAGGAAGAAGCTTCATTGTCCTGAGGAACTTGGACAGGAGTCTTCACCCTCACAGGAGTTTGTCCTCCAACATCAGTGGACACAGGGGAGTCCACCAAGATAGTCCTCTTCTTCTTCCTGGACCTCTTCTTGTCCTCGGAGATCACCACTCCCTTGTTGCTTTTGGCCTCCTCACTGGCCTTCCTCTTAGACACCTTCTGCATGACAGACTGTCCGGACACCACGCCCTGGAAGGTTGTCCTATCAATTTTGGTCGCCACAGGGATCTTAGCATCCAACAGAGCCTCTGAAATCAAGAAGGAATATGATCAGAACAGCCACAAAGTTATACAAAAGAAATAACAATAAGGCAGGAGGTACTTACTCCATTCCATTTTGGCATGCCTCACCCTTCGGGCACAAAGCCCAGCTTTGGCCATGACCTCCGGATCACACCAGACATCCGCAGGGTAGGGTTTGGTAAAGCAGGCCTTCAGGGTGTCCTTAGCAGCAAGGACCTCCGCAGATTTACTGGGCTCCAGAGTGGTAGGGGAGAAGGACCAGACCAAAGGGACTCCTTCACCAAAGTCTCCCTTTACCATCAACCAGTGCCTATACCACCTATATCCTTCAATTTTACCAGCCTCCTTGGTAAAAAGGAAGTTGGTGCCCCTAACCCTAAAGGTGGAAGTTACACCCTCATGTTGAACTCTGTATATGCTGGAGAAAAGGGGAAGGGTAGGGGTCACACCTGCTACTTGGCAGGCAATCTGGAAGACAGTCAGAATGAGCCAGGAGAAGGGGTGGATCTGTCCTGGAGCCCTATCAACGGCTATCAGCACCTCCTTCGTGAAGTCAGAGAGGGGGAAGCGGAGTCCGTAGTTCAGGGACTCCCAGAATACACTGGTGTAGCCTCTATAGGCCTCAGGGACCTCCCCCACACTAGGAACAAGGGCCATATCAGGACCCTCTCCTTGGACCCCAGTCCGAATAGAGAAATCAGCAGGGATGTCATAATACCTCCTCAAGGAATTCAAATGGGTATGAACAATGAGGGGATTTCTAGTCCTAGGCAGATAATCAGCCAATTCTTTCAGATCCGCATCAGTACGGACATAAGGACGAGGACCCCCAGGTCGGTCCACAACCTCCTCTGCCCTAGGGGCACGAGGAGCAGCCACAGAAATGGGTTCAACAGACATTACCTCTGAGGTTGAACCGACAGGAACATCTTGGCTCCTTGTCCTCACCCTCCTCCTAACAGTTGGAGGCAGTTCTGGAGAAGCATCCTCTGACCCCACCTCGATCGGCGTGTCAGTGGCAGGAATTGCAGGGGTGGCCTGAAAAGGAAGAACAGGGACATTAGGGAAAATGACTATCCTGTTTTTTGTCTTGTAAATCTCCGGCCAAGTTTCACGAGAAAAGAAAATGCCCGGAGAAAGCAAGAGGGTTCCACCAATAGCAACTACTCTACGGGCTAAACGTACCTCTTGAAGCACGTTGACCATGGCAGTGCGACCCACATATTCATGGGGCATGTTGGGGTTGACAGTCGGGTTCTCAAGGTCAGACATTGTGAGAAATCCTTGGCTAATTAACGAAGAGAAATCTGGAGAAGGAAGAATTGCTTGAGAAGTTGGAAAGTTTTGATTTCGAAAAAAGAGAAAGTGAAGATGAAAATGGCGGTTTACCTTTTATGGTGTAATAGGGAAAACCGTTTGGGTTCTCTTCCCACGTGTCAGCGCCTAGGTGCATTTGAAGATCACTTAATGCTTCCACTTCCCAAATCATTTTGAATGGACAAGCAAAAACATTAAAAGGGGCAATTGATGAGGGCCTTCTTTTATCAAGGAGAAGACCCCCATTTCGGGTAAGGGGCTTCAAAGCCCAAGGTCAGCCCAAAAAGGTGTAGACCACATTTTGATGAAAGAAAGACTTGCTCAATCCTCACCTTCCACTTGTCATCATCTCAAGGCCCCAAGGCCAAGGCTCTTGCCTATAAATACTCACTCATTCTCACTTGAATGAGGGTTGGAAAACACAGGGTTGGAAAATATCAGGTTACAACATATTAGGTTGGTAAGAATTCTCTCTCAAGGTAGAAATTCTTACTCGACCATCCTAGCAAATATTCCGATATTTCATATACTCCAAACCCCCTTTTAGAATCTCTCCTTTTACTCC
This sequence comes from Echium plantagineum, assembly GCA_003412495.2. Classification (NCBI taxonomy): domain Eukaryota; kingdom Viridiplantae; phylum Streptophyta; class Magnoliopsida; order Boraginales; family Boraginaceae; genus Echium; species Echium plantagineum. The sequence goes on from CM016565.1 coordinate 17,004,678, forward strand.
CTTCTCTTCTAGTCACTCCTTTGATCTCTTACTAACTTGATCGTCGGAGTGGCCGCGGCCTAGCCAGTCGTGGCCTTAGGTACCCGGAGCTGGAGCTGGAGCACTTAGGAGGAGATTCTTCAAGCGGACATCCACCACCCGAAGCCATGGGACACAGGAGCACCTCCCAGGAGGTATCTAGGAGCACTTCAATCTTTATAGAGGTCCCTAGGAGGCCTAGGACGGGATCTCACCTCTACCCCGGACATCCAGGAGCACTTCCAACTCCTGCAATGGCCCAGGGACAGGAGGCTGATCTCCCTAGACCCTCCATTCCATCTAGGGTGGAAAAGAGACAGGAGTCCCCCATCAGACACAGGCCCGGCAAGGAGCCTATGGAGGACCCCTTTGAGGTGGAGAGCATTCCCAGGAAAAAGCTACCACATCACTACTATTATTATTATTGTTATTATTATTATATATTATTGTCACCTCAAGTATTTTGAATAGATATATTATGTCCCGGTGAATGTAGTTTGAAGAATAGAGACATTTTTCTTGGGATGCTATTTTATATGGGGAACTTACGTTTTGGAATCTTTTTAGTAATTGCCTTTTGAATTTGACTTCAATATCCGAGGGGGAAGACTTGTAATCTTTTTTTATTTTTATTTTTTTGTAAAAAACCGATGAGGTGAGATTCGAACCCAGGATCTTCTAGCCATTAGCGAGAGCTTTTTTCATTAGGCTATTCGAGTATCTCAACTTGTGATATTTTTTTAAAGATATTAGAAAGAATTGTACTCTCACACATCAAAACGTGCAACTTTGGGCTTTCAAGTTAATTTCAAGCATCTCGTTGTAACTTGTAAGAAGAAAGTTTTGGTTCATTAATCCTGCAACTCATACTTTTCACACATCAAAAAGTGCAACTTTTAATGTAATAAAATGATACTTATAAACGAAATAAACTATTTTGAGAAGATACAACTGAAGAATTAAACAATTTTTGTTTCAAACAATTATGTAAGTAGTCATTATGTTTACTAAAAGTCATTGAACAAATTAGTACAAATTACCTAAGAAGTAAGCATAAAATATATGATTGTTATTGATGTTTTTTTACAAAATAGGGTAATTTACCAAAAAAAATAGAAAAAGAAATCAGAAAAGAAATCGAGAAAAAATTGAAAAAGAAACAAAAAAAATTGAGAAAAAATCGAAAAAGAAATATAAAAGGAAAACGAAAAAAAATCAAAAGAGAAATAAAAAAAACAAATTGAAAAAGAAATCAAATAAGGAATCTAGAAAAAATCGAAAAAAGAAAGAAAAAACCTACAAAAAATCGAGAAAAATCGAAAATGAAATAAAAAAAGAAATCAGAAAAGAATCGAGAAAAAATCGAGAAGGAAATGAAGAAAAAATTGAAAAGAAGTTAAAAAGAAAACCAAAAAAATTGAAAAAGAAATCTAGAAAAAAATTGAGAAAAAATCGAAAAAATATCAAAAAGAAATCGAAATTTTTTGTAACCTCATGATTGGGGTTAATGTATTAATAAGAGTTAACTGACACTTTTGAAACATGAGTGATCTAACTGACTATTTTTCCTATCATAAGTGATGTCAGAAATCATTTGTCCTAATATATATGCCACAAGTTTAAACACCCTCCAATTTGAAAGGAAAGAGTATTAAATAACTTCCATTGCTTAGAGATATTGATGCATGGCACAACTTTATTAAATACTCCCTTGTTTCCCTTTTATTTATCTTATAGCCTTATTTAAAAAAAGAAAGATCAAAGTCTTATTATGAAATGATTTTCCTTGAGTTGAAGTTTCAGCTAACACCAAATACATGACACCTAGCATATTCATTTTTGGTGATTAAGTTTAACAAATGAATGACACCTAACATGTTTATTTTTTGGAGATTAAGTTTCAACACATTCAATCACCTAACACATTGATTTTTAGAGATCAAGTTTGGAGTAGTATAAAAATGTGTCTGTTGAATTATTTGTATTCATCCCATTATTCAATTATCTATTACAAAATCATTTCGAGTATTCAAGCAATTTATTCTCTTCTTTATCATTAAAGCATTTGTTCATAAAAAGTTTATTAAAATTTCTTTAGTATCATCTATCAAGTAGTAGTCCTTTGAGCTATTTTACAACAAGCCTGTAAAAATAGAAACATAGCCTTAATTTTTGTTTGAAAGTATAACTTTTTCTTCTAGCCTTTTTTACTTGTCAAAATATATATATTGGACTTAATAAAAATTGGTTGCGCGAAGGGCCACCAGCCCACCAGGTCCCTTTATAAATGAGCTTATCGGTCTAAGAGGGCTCATAAATGTTGAATTGGTATCGCTAGACGCTAGGTAGGCAGTAGGCTTATAACTTATAAGTAGGCTTATATGATGAGCCTTGTAATGGCCCAATATCGTTAATGGGGTTTATAGCCTGGTCCTTCAAACTGCTGTGGCCCTTTAAATATGACAGATGAGCCATTCGGGTATACATTACATATTTTTCGTTTCTATTCTTAAATTAAAGTGATCGAGGTTTAATAAAAAGTTATGCCCTTGGATGCATATTACATTTTATTGTTACTCATGTACACTTCCATTTTACGTTACATAATGCTTTTTTATAGTTGCTAAGATAACAACTATTACTCAAAAATAGAAGGAATATTATTTTTTATGCGATACTAAATTTTCAGTCAATATATAAGAAGGCTAAACTAATTTAAAATCATAAATCATGAGTTTTGTTGCATAAAACGACCAAGTAAAAAATACAAGAAACTTGTCTATATGAATAGCCAACTATTATTCTAAGATAGAAGAAATACTATAATTCAACGTAACAGAAGGTGTACTATCATATTTAAACTAAATAAGAATGTTTTGAATCTTTCAAATATATAAAAACAAAATAGAAAATATTGTAAATAAGTTGAAATGAAAATAGTAAGTGAAAATTATAGTAAGTGGTTATTGGTAATGCATGTGAGACGAGTTGTTTGTGAAACTTGACCTTGTTCCTATATTTTTTTCGCAGATTCTATAACAAGATTTGTTTGATGGGAAAGCTTACCAAATAGTAGTACGTTGCATTAATTTATGGGAGTAGCATTTACGTTAATAAAAGCCAGATGGCGAAATCCACCAATATCTTGTGATCTGATTTATACAATCATCATATGTAACTCCTAATTACTCGATCTATCATATTCCAATCGACTAGAGTCTAGAAGTGCCTTGAGAGTGAGATGGTAATAGTCTATTATATTAGATAGTGGTGTATGTTACCAGCTCGATCTGGTCCGGATATCCATTTTCCCGGGAAGCGGATGGACAGGTTACAGGTTTTATACGGTCCGAATTGTTAACCGTATAAGATATACTTTTGGGTCGGTACTGTCTCGTTAACTTAACGGGTGGATACCGGTCCGGACCGGTTTCGAGTATATCCAATAAAAAACATATATAATAGGAAAAAAGTTTTTAAAAATGTTCAAAATCAATAATATAACATCTGAAAATTAGCATCGAATATGTTATTGGATACTTTATCGGGTACTTTAATTACCGGATAATTTATCGAATACCGGTTAATCTCTTTTACCGATTCCCGCACCGTTATCTTACCGGATGAATAAACAGATCGGGTACCAGGCGAATCTCGCTCGTTGTAGTCCAATAACAGCCCTACTAGTAGACATCTTGAATCTCAAACTTCCTATATATTAGTGGATATCAATTTCATTTAAGTTCTTAGACCTTAATAATGATTATGTATTATTTTAATCCTTATTAGTGACACAATAATGTTACAGTTCGATTCCCAATAATCATATGCATGCATTTCAAAATGATTATGAACTCGTGTAGCGTTACTGAAAAATTAAATGATGAATATTAGAAAAATTGTCAAATTGGTCCCAGTAAGTATGTGCAAATTGCACTTTGGTCACAATTAATATTCAGTCTGAGAAAATAGTCTCACATATTGGTACAAAATTTGCATTTTAGTCCTAAACGTTAGTTTTGGACAGAAAACCGTGATTTTGTAGCAAAAACAAAATTTTATCAAAATTAACACTCTAATACACAATTAAAAGTAATGTTGGAGGCTTGGAGCCAAAACTGAAAATCAATCACTGAAGAACTTGCCAAATGTTTATTGACACATATTATATCCATTTCTTGATTTGTTTTTCCTTATGCTACTTTAATTTGATTCAACACATATATTCAATCGCCCATGACACATAAAAGATCTAAGAGCACATAATAGTTATAAATAAATAATTATTAATCCCTAGCTTGCATTTCTCCAAATTTGTTCAAGTTCCCTTGCAAATGCCTTTTGTCTCCCAACAACAATGGTAATGTGATCCTTGTTTTCAATGACCTTAACGTTGGCACGAGGAACTCTGGCTTGTACATTGTAGCTACATTCAACTGGAATAACTTCATCATATCTTCCATGAAATATTGTTACACTACATTTCATGTTGTTCTTCACTATGTCCAAATAACCTTCAATTTTTGCAGCTGTTCCACAAATGATGTTGTGTAGTGTGTGCCATGCCGCATTGTGAGTATGGCACCAAAACCCCTCCATTAGGTATGTTCGGATCCTACAAAAAATTAAATCAGACTTAGTGCGATTATTACGCTCGCAATAGCTTATTACTGCATCCTTATATCCAATAACAACAACCATATATTTGAGCATCGATACTATTTACAAGGACTAAATCGGCCGATAACATTTCGACAAATTCTAGAGAAGTTAATTGTATTTTAGTGACTACATTATTGAAATTGGTAGAAATTAAGGTATGTATGATTGTTAGATGTAGTTGGTAGACAATAAAAGGAAACGTAGTTAACTATTTAGTTCCCCTTATATTAGGAGATGGAGTATTTATTACAGAAGTAGAAAGCAATTAAAAAGCATCGTGCTAGTCTGTGAGGGTGTGACCTTTCCTTTACAAGTTAGATTGTGGTTGATTTTATTAAAAGTTGGGCACACTAGGGAACAAACCATTTGCTTCATTGGAATTTGATCGTAACGTTTAACTACTTAATTGTGAATTCTTTTTTAGTGGTCGTTTTAACAGTTTGTCTATCGATTAAGAAAAATTAAAAATAGTCAAAAAATATATATTAAAAAATGTAAAACCATAATTACTTAGAACTATATCATTGATTGGTTGTTAATTTTCAAAACAAAAAATAATCAAAAAGTTCATTGAAAATATAAAAGTACAATTTTTAATGTTTAAATACAATTATTTAGGACACAAAAAGAGGTGTCAGGACTTATTAGGACATCAACTAAAAAGGGATGGAAGGAGTATTTGATGTATAATCCCCAATTAATTGAACATTTAATGTCTAGTATATTTAATCGAATTTAGTTACTAATTTCAATATATTCTTAAACGGTGGATTAAGTTACGTTTTGATCCCTGATAGTGAGAATATTTGATGGAATTGTGATTTTTATATTTGGTATAGGTGAATTAGCAAAGAAATTGGTAAGAAAAGTGTGAGAACACGAACACAAATACACCTGATTACGTTGTGTTTTGATCCCCAATAATTAGAAAGTTGGATGGAATTGTGATTTTTATATTCGGTATAGGTGAATTAGCAAAGAAAGGTAAGAAAAGTGTGAGACACACAAACACAAACACAAATACAAACACAAACACACACCTGTTTCTTGTTAGTAACTTGAAGATGAATTCCCAAATGCGATGGTTCTTGCAAATAAGAAGACAAATTGTTCTGCTGATATGTTCATACCAACAAGCAATTGATGTCCCAAATGAAATCGCTGGCCATATACTCCTTGGTGCTACTCTTCTCATCATATATTGTGTTGCATTTTCCCCCTTTGGTGTCGGAAAATACGGCTGCACAATTCTAATCTTATTTACTTTCAACATCATAAATATTATTCATATTTACTAATTTCAGATAATTCATCTTAATAATTATCAATATATGCCAATAGTTTAGTCCATAATAACGAGATGGTTCTGCTCTAGTCACAATATTTATTATTTAATGTCCCGAAAATATAAAAACACTCTAGTTACCAAGCCCTATATTTAGGATTAACTTCATAATTTAATTACTGTATTACATGTATTGAAATCATTACTATAAGATAGAATCATGAACACTTTTATTAAAATTTAGTGATAATTTTAACATAATCACCTCATCATATCATATTGATTTTTGTTGCATTCATTGTCGGAGGTTGAAGTTTATCTTTTGGACCACCTAACTGTGTGAGTGATTTATTCCCAGAACATTTTCATCCAAGTAACTATCAACTTATTAACAAGCCACTCGTGTCATACTCATACACAATTAGACATTACGATTACCATTTATTGTTCTAATGTTACAACTTATATATTCACCACTTTAATCTTAATTATCATTTAGATTACTATATACACGAACTACCATTTGCTCCTAGCTATTGGGTACCGTTTCACTTTAATTCCAGATAATCGCATTATTTAAGACTAAATTGTCAATTAACGATGATAATATATATGTAGGCGTACTTACCGGTGCAAGTAAAGTTATCGATTTAACTGATCCTTTATACTTGACGGCAAGGGCTAGAGCTAAAATGCAGCCCAATGAATGTGCGACAATATGGAAGGATTTAACCTTGTGTGGTTCCAGAACAGATCTCTCAATCATGCTTAAATGCTCCCCAAGTGTATATAATGAATCTCTTGGTTTTGGACTTCTTCCAAATCCTAAAAGGTCAAATGCAAGAAATCTATACTTTGATTTTGCTGTTTCTGACAAGTTTGGAAATACTGTTTCTGTCCAAAACGCCGATGATGAGATAAATCCATGAACGAAAATCACATCTTCTTGCACATTGTCTGAAAAATAAATTAAAAATCACAATTAAAAGTTGAATAATAAATTATTGTAGGAATGAATTGTCTATGATTTAATGACTACGTAATTTTTAGTAATAGTAATATGCACATGTTATTATGATGTGACAAGTACATATTAGGAGTACGGTTTTGATGCTTAACTAAAAACGACATAATTAAGTCTAATAATGTTGGATATCAACATTGATTTTATATCTTTATTATTACTAGGTACAATATGAGCAAAAAATATCTACCTAGTTGAGTGTAATATTAAAGGATACGAAACATGGTCGGACCTAGAGGGTAACAAGAGTATTCATATACACAATATAGTAAGATTTTTTTTTTTAAAGAATTAAACCCACCCATCGCCCTTACAATAGGAATCGAACCCAGACCTCTAAGTTACTAGAACACCTCTTAGCCAGTAGGTCATTCGATGTTTTCTCACAATATAGTATGATTAGTAGTTTAGTTGACTCACATTTTGACTAATTTATGGAAGCTCCATAGATCAAAACTTATTACTACAAATAATTTTTTAGCATTGGTTCACTTCTATTCTTTTCAAAATGAATACCGACACAATATGGGATATATTTGTAATTATAAATTAATTAAAACCTCATGCTAAAATTCTGAGTTCGGCCCTGACCCGAGAAAATTGTAAACAAAATGAAAGAAAACCTTACCTCTTGCTCCATGAGATTTGACAAAAAGTGAATCTTTGCAAGAGGAACTCCAAGAATTGCAAGTATGACAATCACAATCAGACCATCTAGGAATACAATGTGATTGAAGTTGTCCAACTTTCCCTTGCAACATTTCAACAATGGTTGAATTAACAATAAATGTTGATGATTTACCCCTCCCCTTCTTCACTTTCTCACAAGATTGTATCACTTTAGTGTCCACTTTCACCTTCTTTATTACTCCTTTGGATTTAGAAACCTCAGACACAAGTGAAGGTCTAGTGTACAAAGTGTCGGAAATTTCTTCGAGTTGAAGCTTACTTGAACTCAAACAAACAATCTTTTTAGAACCATTTTGTTCAGAAACAAGAATCTTACCACTACTTGTAATAACCTCTTTTGCCGATGAACAATAACAAGGTTTCCATTCGGCTTCGAAAACAAAATCTAAGACCTTGTAAGTGTAACATAGGATGAAATCAAGAATGTCCAAGAAACAAAAGATAATGAAGCTAATAACTTCATTCAAAAATCTTCCAGTTCTTGTAAGAATTGATCTTGTTTCATCCATGAGGGCCATTAGAATAAATTCCAAACACAAAATAGTACAATCTTGATGAGAATGAAGAGGAGGATTTGGTTAGGACCAAGAAGAAAAATGGTGGTAGTTTTGTTTTTTAATTCCCCCTTTTAATGGTCAAGAAGATATAGGAAATCAATCAATGCACCCATCAGCTTGACTAGCTGGAGTGACATTCATTTTGGCTCAATATTAATATATATATTATAGTAGTTGCTATAGTTTAACTATTCTTGATTTCTCATTAAAATATTAGATATGTGGACTTTTTGGTAAAGCTAAAGAAAGGTAAACAAACAAGAGAAAAATTGTTAATATTTGTTATCATCGAGATGATTATTTACAAAATGGTCATGGGGGTATAACCAACATGTAGTTATTGAAGAAAGCGTGTGAGAAATGATAATATTTGTCTCAAATTTTACCAAAAGATATAGAGGCCACAAAATATGGAATTATATGGACACGTAATGATGAGAGGCCACAGATATATGAATTCATTGTTACATTAAATTTCATTTGCTGTACAATTGAGATAAAGTTGGTGGTGGTTGAATTCAAATCATATTTCTATACAACTTACAACTTACTCTTTCCTTTCGATCTTTCTATTACTTTAACTATTTTTTCTTTAAATTTATCCCTTTTATTTTCATTCTGATGTCACCCTTACTAGAGCTTACTTGGTCATCATCACTTCAAAACATACATATGGTTTGCTTCCAATGCTTAAAATCGGACCTCAATTGCTTGATGAGGCGAGACAGTTGCTAGTTTACACTCTAGTTCTTTACCAGTCGAGTTATGTTCAAGGACGTACTATCACTTTATCTTATACTAATATACATAAGAAAAAAACACACATTTATACGTTTAACCAATATCGATCTAAACTATACAATAATTCTACATTCTTTCGGTGGCCTTAATATTTTTCCATTTTTGTTGGCATTTCCAACAAAAGCCCTACAAAGGATTTAATGAATGAGGCACAACCTCAAGACTTTGTTTGTAATAAAATTTATTGCGGAGTTGTCTAAGCCACATGACCTTCATCTATCTCCTAACAAGATCCTAACCGTCACCTCCCTCCCTCTTTTACATTATTAGTGTTATCAATAATTTCATGCAGTTTTTTTACTTCTATTATTTTTATTGCACAATGGCAATTAAGAGAGTTAGGTTACTTAGCTTGTTTTAAAGCTTAGGGCTCTTAATCGCAATCCTATAGGTTCTAATATATAAATGAGATGATTCGGTAAAGAATTAAATCAACAAGTTATTACAGTTTTTCAAGAAACGGATGCTTGCCTTCTGTCGAAGTGATATTGGAGGACACTGTACTAATATTACTACACCATAAGTTTATAGTAGTCAGTGGAGCATCAGAAACATCACGCTCCAATAGTCGGTTGGATATATGTAGTGGGAGAACATTGCCGAAATAGTCCCTGATAGTGGGATCGAATTGCACTTTAGTCTCGAATAGTTACAGGGTTGTATTTTAGTCTTTGAAATTGGCCAAAAGGTTGCACTTTAGTCCCCAGGTCATGTTTTCCAATAAAGTTGGGGTCAAAACACGATTTTTAATAATTATGGGGTCAAAACACGATTTTTAATAATTATGGTGTCAAAACATGATTTTTAACAATTCGGTTCCACTATCGAGGACTATTTCGGCAAACATAAAAAATCGTGTTAAAAATTATGTTTTGACCCCATAATTGTTAAAAATTATGTTTTGACCCCAACTTTATTGGAAAACATGACATGGGACTAAAGTGCAACCTTTTGGCTACTTTCGGGACTAAAATGCAACTATTGATGGCTAAAGTGCAATTCGATCCAACTATCAAGGACTATTTCGACAATTTTCTCTATGTATTGCCTCCCCAACTTTAATGGTTTCGCCCGTTTATTTCAAAGTTTTAAACCAATCTCCTTATTCTCAAATTATTTGAATTGATCATTTTAGAAAAATGACGAATTATTATGTTAAAATCTACAAATGTTAAGTATTAACAGGCAAAATAGGAAGTGAACATATACAATAGACGAGCAAATTGCTGAAATGGTCCCCGATAGTATCACCGAGTTGCACTTTGGTCCCCAATAGTTACACGGTTGCACGTTAGTCCCCGAAAGTGGCCAAAAAGTTGCACTTTAGTCCCTACGTCAACTTTTTTGCTAACACTTTAGGTTTAGGCGTTAAAACTGGGGTAAAAATGTAATTTTTAAGACGTAAAGTTGATTTTTTGCCCCAATTGGTGCTAAAATAAAACTCCACAATACTAATTGGAATGAAGAAAAAAAGGAATTTTGGCGGGAGGGGTTGTGGAGTTTCATTTTGGCACCAATTAGGGCAAAAAAATCAACTTTAAATCTTTAAAATTATATTTTGACCCCAATTTTAACTCCTAAACCTGAAATGTTAACGTAAAATTTGACGTGGGGACTAAAGTGCAACTTTTTGGCCACTTTCGGGGACTAACTTGAAACCGTATAACTATTGGGGACCAAAGTGCAACTCGATCATACTATCGGGGACTATTTCAGCAATTTGCTCTACAATAGACATTTGTGGTTAATTTAATTTATAATAAATAAAATATATCGGGGCCTTTTTATTACACGAACATAATACCTCCACCCCACCCAAAAAAATAATTTATAAAGTGTAATATATATATAATTCTTGTTTTACATTAAATAGGTGTTAAAAATATTTTTTGCAAAAAATTCATATGCTAAAAAGACGCCCAAGTAACTAGTTGAAATTAAAGATTGAATAATGTAAAAGGTTATCAGAAAGGGTCACGTAAAGGGCGACATAAACGTCATTTAACACATAAAAATGCTACTACTTTGGTGTGTATAACAGTTCACCTAGGGGAATTAGAAAAGCCTTTCTATTACTCCTAATTACTTAGGTCAAAGATTACTTGATTCATCCTAAAAAATGATCTAATTTTGGAAGTTGCCATTATAAATTTGGGTAAATGGCATCGATCATTAACGTTTGCTAAAATTATGCGTTCGATCACTTTAATACCGAGCCGTTAGAGACACTCTTGAGGTGGAGTACCGAGCCGCTAGAGGCACATCCAGGATTCACCTCCTCTGTTAGACGACAGGCTAGCCAAGCGGGCGCCTTAAATGAGCGTATCATTTGGAAGTATAGTAACTAGTAATTGAAGACAACTCAATTTAGTTGTCCTGCATGAAACGTGATATAAGAGCAGTGCCCATTTTGAAACAATTTACTGAAAAGGGTCAAACGATATGATGCATGAAACAGCCAAGAAAGAGGCATATTGACTGTCAAGTGTCGGAATATAATGTGTTCATCAACCCATCTTTAATTAATATGAATATTTTTATTTATCAAATATTTGTACACCCTGGAGAAATTAATTCGATTTAATGTGTAACACTATAAGTAGTTGGCAGTTGTTAATTTTGGTTTATGGCTATGTTTTCATTCTCGTCACAAAAGTCAATGTTTGAAGACGTCCGTGGAGTTCAAAATCCCACAAATTCAATACGTATTAGAATCAAGTATTTAGTCAACCATTACCAAAATTCTGAACTAATTTGAGTTAATGCCATTAACATGGATACTTGGAGTAGTAGTATATCCAAAGTCTAACCAATTCCTGGAAACTTTTGTTGCCTGTTTTATTTTAAGGCAAATGACGTCGGATATCACTAACGTTTGATTTATTTGCCATATTTATCACTGACGTTTATTTTCGTGTTAAAGACATTACTCATGTTTCAATATCACTCAACCCGTCTACTTTTTCACCAATTTTGCTGAAATCGCAATTTTAAGCACAAATTAGAAGAGCAATTTAGTCAAGACTCTTAAAAATTATACCTGTTTCGTTTTCGAAATCGCATCTTTTCAAGATTGTACTTGTTAAATTTTGGAGCTTTTCAAAAATTGAACATGTGCCGTTTCTCGAAAACTACAATTGATAGCTAATTAGGGGGGAAATGTAATATCTAGAAGTAGTTACTAATAATTTTTGTTCTCAAACGACAATAGAGACAAATAGTCATATAATAAGAAACTGGAATTACATTCTAAACTATCAACTAGGATTCTAAAGTGGAGTTAATCGAATAGTCTAGTGGAAAAGGCTCTTGTCAGTGACCAGAGAATTCTGGGTTCGATATTCACCTTATCGCTAATTAAAAAGAACAAGTTCTAAAGTGGATGCTGAAAACTTGGATGTAGTTCAAATCCCCACAAATCATACACGTATTATTATTTAGTCAACCATGACCAAAATTCTGAACTAATTTGAGTTAATGCAAATTGCCAAACCAATTCCTGTAACATGTTATAATTAGATCGAGTCTACAATAATAATGCCAATTAATTTTTGAGCTGCATGCTTTACGGCTCTAGCATTTCCATAATAGTTTATAGAAACATCGAATAAAGAATTTGGTAATACTTCATAAATTCACAATAAGTGGAATTGGAAAGTAGTCTGTTTGAATTACATTTATTCTATAGAATAATTGATAAAGAACTATTCGTTTTATTTACATTAAGATAAAATGGATAATTAGTCGGAAAAAAATGAAGGAAATACTAATTATCTGTGGGAAATGGAGATGGGCCGAGCCCGGGTGAGATATACAAATACTAAATTAACTTCGATGAAACACGCCCTATTTGAATTAAATATCTAGCCATATATTATGAGAATGAGGGGTGTTGTTCTTTTTTATTTTAGTTTAAAAACTCAATTTAATGAAATGAACCCATATATTAAGCTCTTAAGAAATTTGCCCCAAATTTAATTCTAGATGTAATTCTAAATTTATCCCCTTTTAAAATTAAAGTTAATGGGTTAATTTTAAAAGATGAAAAAACTTAATCCTTCATTTGAAAGTGAAATTTGTGGAGGAGCAAATTTCAAAGTAGTAAGAAAGTTTAATTCCTCATTTGAAATAAAGCATCATAATAGCTTAAGGAGCCATAAAAAAGTTAAGAAAATAAAACAAACATTGTAAATAAATCAATCTTGGATTTCGAGAAGAAGGAAGAAAAAGAAAAAAAGGAAGATGGGTTACCTTCTGAGGGTGAGATTTGCGTCGTTTTTCACAGGAGTAGCCGCATCTTCATCGTTGGGTCTTTACGTTCTTCACCATGATTATAGGACATCTTACCATGCTGTCTCCAACCAGGTCTTTTTTCTTTTCTTTTTTTTAAGAATATTCGAAACAGCGAATAATATCGTGTGGACATTAGACTAGTCGTGATCGTTGTTTTACCTTGACTTTTATTGCAATGAATGCTGCCCATATTTATATTTTATTAGAAGGTTTGATAAGTCGATTAAATATTCAATCTTAATGTTACGTTACATTAGTCTTGTTTGAATAAAATTTGTTAATGTTCGACATTTTGATGTAGAAGTTTTGTTAGAGATTGGGCTTTTTTTTAATTAGAAATGTCAAATTGAGATGGTTTGTTACAAAATTAACATATTTGTGTAATTTTGTTACAACATTTTGATGTGCATTAAGCAAAGTAGGATATGTTGCTGTGATGGTTTGATTTGTTACATTTAGTTATCATGTATTTTCCCGTCATTTCTGTTTGTGTTGCTTTGTATGAGAAATTGACACATTCATTTTATAAGGTGTGCTTTGGAAATTTGATGTATAATTTGTATTCGAAATTCGAATATATATATATGTTCTACTACCATAGTGATTTGATCATTGATTCATGACATGTTAATATTTTGGATCACTATGATAGCCAAATCTGGACACTCCTAGTAATAAACAGTGTTACATTGTCCAAGCTTGTCTATTCACGGTAGTAAAATGAACAGAAATGCCTGAATGCATTGCTCGTAGACTCGTTCTTTCTGTTACGAAGCTCTTCTGTACAAACTTAATAATTATGATTGATTGTGAATTGAGTTGTGACATTAATTTGACGAATATGAGATATATGTACAAGAGACTGACGAGTTTATTTCGATTACAATGACTAGTTGCTAACTACCTTCATCCTTGTTTCCCCTTCTCTGATGTTTAGATGAACCGCATCCATGGATCACTGGATGCTCGTATCTCAGCTCTAGAGAAGTCGAAGGGCGATCAGTCATCAAAACAAGTAGTTATTAGCGACGAATCATCAAAAAAAGTGGACGCTTCACAATAGATGTTCTTTAAGTCTTCAGGGGGCGAGTTAAAGTTGGAATGTTTGTTAGTATTGATTGTATTTCCAAGCGATATGATCGATTAACATGTAAGATAAATCAAATTTTGGAGAGTGATCTCATATATTCTTTAGTAGTTTCTATATCATTTCTCTATAGGGAAACAATATAATGTGCTTAGAAATTTGTTCTAGGGGCAAAACATGTGATAGCTCCATATTGTAAAGGGAAATCTATTCTGCATGTCTCATATATCCATGGTTTGGAATTGCAATAGAGAATACAAATGTGCACAAACTTCTCAGTAACTTGTACAACGAAGGTCTATTGTCCTTAACAATTTCTTCTCGCCCTTTTATTCTATATTGTTTAGGCGAGAGTCTTTTTCATAGATATTGAGACATGTTATGTTTATATAGTAATATAGACAAAATTTCAATTCGAGAACTCCCAACTATAGGCAGGCTTTGATGATAGTATATGCAAATGAAGGAGTAATACGACTGTTATATGCAATGAAAAGGAAAATTAAATATATTAAAACGATAGTATTACACTATCTACTCTTAACTCTTTTAAATATTGTTAACTAGTAGGTAGTCTTTGCACTTCACCTTGTGTCAATTTGAAAACATATTGTTTAGGCGTGAGTCTTTTAAAAGGTATTGAGATATATGTGACGTTTGAGAAAGGCTTTCATGACATTATTTGCTCGGAAAAGGATGATGTTTTCTTCAAGATTCGGGAATGGAATGGAATGAAGAAACGTGAAAGGAAGGTTTATTTGATTTTGATCATGAGAGCTTAATTGATATATCAAGAAGAATGATGAAGGATACCAAATGCAGTCAAATTAAGTAAACGAAGTATGAAGAAGAGTGATTAAAGATGGCAAATTAAGTAAACGAAGTGTAAACAATTGATTTTGGAAAAATGCTGGCTGTGGGGTTCGAACCCACGCGCACTTATGTGCAGAAGATCTTAAGTCTTCCCCCTTAACCACTCGGGCAAACCAGCTGTTTGATTATCAAATCTGATAAATTAGATAAATTATGTTTTAGTTGTTGATTGCTAACCTTATGATTAATTGTGCATTTGACTATTAATTGTAATCAACATTAGAATTTTGACAATATCCTTGATTGAAAAAAAAGTCATTTTCTTTGTGAATAAAAAAGAACTTGCATCAAATTTTCAAAAGAGCAAAACAACCATAAATTTGATCTGTAAGCCTACATTTAAGCTTGTGGTATTCTAACAAGTTTAATATGATATGGTAACATGTGTAATCTCACTAGTCTTCTTGAATGAGGTATATGTAAAAACTAAAAACCTTTATTAGCACCTCAAAAAACTATTAGGTTAAGTATCATAGCAAAATTGGTAGATAGCTTTATAGTAATTCTTTTGTTTCACATTCATGCTTCGGATTAAGCTGTTCACATTCATCGTCTTTGAACTAGTAACCTGTACAACTAAAAGACGACTAGACGAATTTTGATGGAGGGCAGTCAACTTAAAGACCAAGATCTTAATTACAAAGCGGTTAAAATGCTGGGAGGCATCACATATGTATACACTTTTGGCTGAAGTTCATACACATAGTGTATCTTCAAGTTGTCATGGAGCTTCACTTCACAAGCTTAAGCATCCTGCATCAGAATACAGTCGATGTGTTTAACCAACCATCTCCAGCTCGCTGCTTCCATTTAAATGTTCCGTTGAAGATCTGACATAAGCAAAAATGTGCTCTATGCTTAAAGGAGAATGGCGGGCTGTGTACTGGAAGATAACCTGAGAACATCAACAAACCGAGATGTCACACCTTAGAATTGAACACCTTAACAGATGAATAATTAAAATTAGGTCATTGGCATTAGCAAGGAATTTTAATTCGAAAGTTCCATGCCTATATAGCGAGACATTTATGAATTACTGAACTGTGTAAAGGGTTGATGCTTGACAGTTGACACCATCCCTAAGTTTCAATCAAAACATAGGTCTACTCAACTTCTGGAATGTTGACTTAATAAAACCTGTGGAATCCAAGCTAAGCTACTAACCTTGGAATAACTATCTGCAAAAGCACGTGCTCGGTTCACCTTGCCAATATATTGCAGATCAGCCTTCTCCAGTTTCCCATCCAGGAAAGACAGACCACCTTCACCAATAGCAAAACGCAGAAGACTTCCCGGGCGAAGTCCGTTCTGATACCAAAGAAAGCACAGAACCTTTAATAATTTGGCTACAAACTTGGGTTACCATGACTAACAAAATATATTAAAAACTCTAAGTTAGCATCTCTGCATCCCTAATTATGTAAAAGACTACATGTCTCCATCATTCTCTTCAGAAGTAAAATTGAATGTCAGCCAGTCCAATGGTAAAAATCCAACATTAACTTTTCCTTCCTCCATGTTCTGATTTAGGTTTTTGCAACTCAAAACATAGGAGCGAGAATTGGGTTTTTTTGAAAATCTACTCTGAGGTCAGATTAGTATCGAATGGTGCTAGGATTTACAGATATTTAACTGATTCGGGAACAAACCTGCTCTATGAAGTCCAAATTCAAGCAACCAAATATAACAGCAGGATCATCAGACGTGGCAAGTTTTCCATCATCCAACAATTCCAGTGCCACCTGTTCTCCGATAAAATGGGAAGGTCACGGTTGGTATAGCTAAATTGCAAAGTGACTAGAAATGAAGGGATTTAGGGTGATTCCATTTTATATGGAAATTGGACCTACAAATACCTGTTGTTGACTTGGTATTTGTCCCATGCTGTCTGTATCAATGACATACTGGCTGCAATTTTCATCCTTCCATACCAAAGTGAGGGGTGTATTTCCTGTTTGATAATGTGCATGCCTAAAACGTAGATAATAATCAATCTTCAGAAGGCAGTTGTCACTAATAAGTTCATATAATAGGTTATGTATTATACGTGAACTATATGATGATTTTCAAAGGCTATGCAATGAGAGATGAGAAACAGAAACAATTTTGAGAACGCACTTGTTATAAAATAGTAGTCCATCTTTGACGTAAGGAACTGTTCCTGTATAGGCCGCCTGAAGTCCTCCTTCGTCACAGTTGTAAACAGCAACAGCACTGAATCTATATTTGTGATAATGTGAGGGGGCTTCAAGAGCACCACTCTCTGCAAGCTTGCTGTTCAACCAGGAGAATCTGAACTCAGCAGTACACTCGTAAAATGACATACCCGCCCAGCAGAGCATATCAATCACATAATATGTTTCATCAGACTGCAAATTAGCAAACCTGATTCATTTGGACTGGAAATGAAGGATAAATATCGACAGAAACAAAAACCAAGTAGAAGTATGTTTATAGTACCTCATGGAAAATGCAATCAAGTATACAATAGGATTGACCAGATCGAGCTGTCCTCGCACCATTGGGCAAAGCAGAGGGAAACTTATGCAATTGACTACCATTCCGTAGTCGACTAACAGTTGTTCCATTTGAAGATACCACAAAGCATCTCTTCCCGGCTGGCCTCGCAAATACATACCTGCAGTAGCCAATCCAACAAGTGGTTTAGCAATATGTCTAATTAAACACTTCTAAACGCCTTCTGATTATCATAAAACAAATATACAAAAGTCAATGCTTATACAATATATTGCTAAACGACTTAAGAATGTACATCTATGAGCCATCACATTGAGACACACCAGACCGCGGCAATTGACACATTTACCTTATTACAAACACGCATTTATTAGTTTCTAACAAGAAAAGAGGTTCTTGAGATGCATTGACACTTGTTAAATTTGTCAGTATATTCTTAGAAACTCATATGAGCATTTTACAAAAAAGTGACATTTTAATCAACAAGATTCAACAAAAAAACTGAGGTTCTTGATACACATTGATACTTTACCAATTCCTAGAATAAACAAGCTTATTGATACACCATTAACACTTGAGAAATCTGTCAAATACTCAAATATCCTTAAACCATCATATGAACACATCACTAAAAAGTTAACAATTTTACCAACAAAACAGAGCATGCATTAGTATTCAACAAAAAATGAAGTTCTTGAAACAAAATTACCACTTGGGCAATTCGTCACAACACATTAACACCCTATCAACTCATCCTAATAAAGTAAACAATTAATAAAAGACACGAGCAATTATGATTTCGCCCTTCATATTTTTTGACTAGAGTGGTCATTTTTGGTTCTTGTTGGACATGTGGCCAAAAAAGGGGAAAAAAGAAAATAAATTGTGAGTACCAATCAGTAGTCAAAGTATGAGGCACATCAATCATCCATTCAGGAAGCATAAGCTGCTTAGCAAACCATCTCCGAGCTTCCACTCCTCTCAGCTTCGCCGCTTCCCGAACATCACTAATATCGGTAAAAGAATCTTCTTCAATTGGGTCGGGTTGTTCTTGTAGCTCGATATCGGCTGCGGGTTCGGGTTCTATTTGAATGGGTTGGAGGGAGAGAATACTGGAGGCTAGACATCGGGATCGGAGCTGGGCGTCTCGTCGGCTTTGGTCTTGACGGCGGAGAGAGACTTCGCGGCGTTTCTGTTGGTCGGAGATTGGGGCGCGTTTGAATGGGCGGCGGAGCTCGTGTGGCGCCATAGTATTTGCTATTTGTGGTCAGGCCCGATTTGAAATTTTTATTAAATGGAAGTATAAGACACGAGTTGTATTTAGAACCTAACTTTATATAGAGTTAGGTTTTACTAACCAAAAGGAAAACTGTCTATATAATCACCCATAAAAATAGCATAAAATCCAACTACCTATTTAATGTTGATCCAATGGTCCAGATATGAAGTTAGGTTTTACTAACCCATCATAAGTTAGGTTGCAAGAAAAAACTCATAAGACACTACATAGATTTCAAAAATTCATCCAGTTAAACAGATAGATATAAATCCAGGACTTGGCTGGTAACCCGGCTGGAAATCGAATCGTCTTCGATTTCAGACTTGAAATTGAATCGGGCATACTCGGGACTCGGTCGATAACTTGATTGATTTTAATTTAATTTTATTTATCATAATAGAGTATTTAATTTCGAATTAAGTCGCCGAGTCGAGCCAATTCGGGCCAGCTTCAAGTCACTTCAGTCCGATCCTTAGGTCAAGTCCTCATCATTTTTTTTTCAATACCGACTCGGCTCGGTAATAGGACTATAATTAGGCACCGAGTAATCGAACATAATTTAATTACTCCTCATGTACGAGGTTTCCTAACTGATTCGGTTATGTAATTCCAAGTTCCAGTATTCACACTTTCACTCACCTTCTTCACCACCCCCCGCCCCCAATCCTCTGATTTTCTTGAAGTTTGCATTGCAATCAGAATTCATATTTTGAAGTTCCCAACGCCTCCATTTTGTTAATTTCATATATCCAGTGAAGAAATATAAAGCTGAAGGTATTTATGTTATATATTGACATTTTTAGTGTGATAATTATCATGTAGTATATGATTTTATGATTAGTTGTGGTTTACTTAAGCTTTGGATATTTATTGTAGTCTGAACTCGGGATTCTTAGGTTTCTTGATATTAGTTCAATTATGAAATTTTAGAATTAGTATAAAATTCTAACGACCATCATGTATGAAATTTTAGAATTAGTGTTATGTTTTATTTTGGTGAAATTTTTTTGAAGTTAATTTTGTTGTTGTTGTTGCTGTTGGGATATTAAGTGTCTTGATATGAATTCAGTTATAAGTTATGGTTTAATTTTGATTACGCTTTTCTTGAAGTTAGGGGGTTTTAGGATTCTTGATATGAATTTAGTTATAAGTTATGGTTAAATTTTGATTACATTTTCCTTGAAGTTAGGGTCTATTAGGCTTATTGATATGAATGCAATCATTACTTTACAAATTGTATTTTCTATTTCTTGACAGTTATTATCTGGTATGAATTTTAGGATTATTAATGGTTTGATTTTTGGTAAGATTTTTTAGGATAAGGAGTTCATTAAAGTTAAGGATCTTTAGGATTCTTGATATATATTCAGTTATTAGTTTGGAAATTATACTTTTTATCAACAATTATCATCTGTTATGGGAATTTTATGGTTAGTTATGGTTTACTTTTGGTGTCTTGTTTAAGTTAGGGGTTAATTAAAGTTCAGGTTTTTGAGGATTCTTGGTATGAAGAGCCAGTCTCATAGGACGTCTAATAAGCGTCCTATCGAGGAAACCCATGATGACGGGGTCGATGAGCCGTGGACTGTGGACTGTATTTGTGGGGTGAATTTTGACGATGGAAAAAAGATGGTTAGTTGCGATGTGTGTGGTGTGTGGGCGCACACGAGATGCTCACGGTATGTGGAAAGCATGAAATTATTTACTTGTGATAAGTGTAAGAGTAAGAATAGTAGGAATAATGAGATTGAGGAAACTGAGGTGGCTCAGGTGTTAGTTGGTTTACCCAACGAAACTATGACGAAGGATAATTTGTACCCTAGTAATCGCCCTTCCCAGAGGCCAGTCAAGCATTATACACAGATTTCAACAGAGAAGACGGGTCATGTACATGGTGTTCCTGGAGGTGATCCGAGCTTGTTTGCGGGGTCGTCTTCAGTATTCAGTCCTGAGTTGTGGAAAAGTACAGGTCATGTACCCAAGAAGTTTAATTTTCAGTACAAAGAGTTCCCATCTTGTGATGAAAAGGAGACGGAGCAGGTTGAAAGGATTACAGGTCCTTTACTTGTATTCTCAATACTTACCTTTCCCATAACCTTAAGTTGATGTGTTAGGATGAAATTGTTAAGACAATATTTCCTGGCAAGCAAGTCCATAGGTTGCCTTTCAATTTGTATTATCTGTATCATTAGATTCTACAATGTCAAGTGATGAAAAACAATTTGATGTTTATTTCGCCATAGGGACTAAGGTTATCAAGATCTATACTAAAAGTAGTAATCATGGACACTTAAAGGATTTATACTCCAACCGTCTTGAGTCTGAAAAAACATTTATCATATGGTCCGGGAATTAGCAGAATAAATACTTACGCAAAAAATGAACATGCTGTTGCAGATGAGCATGATGTGAAAACCAAAGGTTTGATTCATCTAGTTGTTGTACCAACAGAGATGGGAAACTGAAAGATGATAATACTGGAGATCAAAGGGAGGGCAACATGAAAATTTCTCATAAAGTGCACAAGGTATACATCTTTCATATTCAC
The DNA here is from genome assembly GCA_003412495.2 of Echium plantagineum. Taxonomy (NCBI): domain Eukaryota; kingdom Viridiplantae; phylum Streptophyta; class Magnoliopsida; order Boraginales; family Boraginaceae; genus Echium; species Echium plantagineum. Next base: position 17,026,273 of record CM016565.1, read on the forward strand.
CCCCCCCCCCCCCCCCCCCCCTTCTTTTTTTCTTCTTAGTGTTGTTTTTTGATTATGGAAGCCACTCTGATTCTGTTACCTTTGTTAGTCCCTGTACATCATATCTAACATTTTTTGTTTATTGTCTAGAACTTAGTCTGAAATCTCAATATACTCTAAAGCTTTTGTTATTGCATTTATAGCTGGCCAGAAGAAACGTATCAGCTAGAGTTCATTATCCAGATTCTTTCGCTGCCTTTTGAAATTATAACATCTAAAGTACTTGTCATGAAGTTACTTCGTGCTTTGAGCCTTTGAGTGCTGTTCAAGAGAAGATCTTTAGGTAATTGTTGGATACTAAAGAAAGTTAGAATGACCTTTACAAGGAAGTTTGCTGCTTTTCTTTCCGTTATTTGCTAATCTGTTGCATGTTGTTACGGTACTAATATTTATCACAGATTTACTCTGACCCAGTATCAGTTACTTCTCTTTTAGCATCATTTTCATACTGCAAACCCCTTCTTTCGCTCATTTAAACATATATTTGTAGTATCATGAGTTTTCCTGATGGCTCAATATATTATATGTATAATGATAATAGAAGATGAACTAAGTGGACTATAAGTCAGATTTAGAAGCGAAAGCTTTGGACTTCGGCAATTTATATTGTTCTGTGTCTCTGTACCACTAGAGGAGAAGGCATTGAGTCCTCTGGCTTAACTAAAATAGGACTATAAATATAACTATAAAGTTGAATTAGTAATGCTTAAGGTGTGCTAATATAACATGGATATAGTGTCATTTTGTTCTATGGTACGGCATGGTCCGTCTTGTTTTACCTGCATTTACTTCATCTTTCAGCAACAGAGAACCATTATAGTAGAGTACAATTTCTATCTCATACTTTCAAAATTCTAGTAACTTTTACAGCTTGCATGTAATAAGTGATATGCTACTCTTATAGGTTTCACGATCATCTAGATTTTCTCATGTGCCAGTTCCCAAGGGAAGGTCTTCAGATCGAAAATCATCTGCACTTCATTCATCTTCTAATGTGCTGCCTCCTAGTGCTACAGCTGTTCCAGGCTTTAAAAAATCTACTAACTCACTGAAGAATGCAGGTGCCTCGGCACATAACCAAATTTTGAGTTCAGGTTTACCAGTGAAAAGTGAGAAAATTAATCAGGCTGATTCTCAACCCTCGTCAAAAGGTAATTCATCTCAAAATCAGCCTCCAGTATTTTCAAATCCTCCCTCAGGGCTAAGTGATGAAGAGGTAGGTGTCGAAGTTGTATGAGAGATTCATCCCTCCTTACCAGTGAACCTAATCCTTCATGGTTTTATGAAAAAATGAAGAAAATCTATAGAATGTTTACCTCTTTCTTGTGCAGCTTGCTTTGCTGTTGCACCGACAACTAAATAGTTCTCCTCGAGTGCCACGCATGCGCCATGCGGGTTGTTTGCCTCATTTGACATCCCCAACTGCTACTAACATGCTAATGGAGAGAACATCTACTAGTGAAGGCAAAGATTTTAGTTTTGTAAGTTATTGATTTTATATTCTTTGGACTTTTTATGCATCTTTTTCTCTCGGAAGACTCATGCCCTTCTCCTCTCTAAATAAAATCTGCCTGCAGTCTGGCAGAAGAAAGTCAAAAGATTCAAAAAAAGGTGCTGCAGTCAGTACTCGGAATGTTTCTGATGAAGCTAAGAAGGTAGAAAGAGTTTCTCCTTCTCCTGATCATAGAAGAAAAGATTCTGAGATCCTTACAAGTCCTCTTACACACGGAGAAGGGGAAAGTGGATTACCACAAAATGTGGTCAGAATAAATAAACCACCTGCCTCAACTGCAACTACAAGTAGTGGCTCATCATCATCCACTGAGGTGAATGAATACACAGTGGCTTTAACCAGAACTTCTCCTAGGCATACCTCTGATGGAGACAGTGGAGATGTTGGTCACCCTCTCACATTACCAGGTTTCACTTGATAAAAAATGTTAATATGATATTTATTGCTTTATATGGAAGGTTCTAATTAATAATGACACGAGAAATTTCCTCAACTATTTATCTTTTAATAGGTTTAATATCCAAGATCATGAGCAAAGGTGAGCGCATGACGTTGGAAGAACTTCGTGACTCCGTTTCGCCAGTATGTAGTGGCAGTCTTTTTTATCCATTGCTACCATTTTCTTGATTCTTACCTCTGTTCGTCTCTTTTTCTGTATTTGCGGATGTGTCATTCTGTTGTGCATGTTTATCTTCACGACTGTAAATGGTAATTGCTGTTCTTATGCTTTTAATTGCTCTTCCACTTTGCAGCACTGGCCGCATCTGAGGAAACGCAATGGGGAGCCTTATGCAGATAGAAGTCATTCACTTGCCATACTTCATTATCTAAGGCAAAATCCTGAATGGGCTTGCTTGGTGGATGGTTGTCCAAAGGTACACTTGCTAGAATAAAATAAAATAAAATTCTGCATGCATATGCCTTTAGGTATCCAGGATTCCAGGTGCATGCTTAAAATTGGGGATGTGATATAGAGCCATGCCATAATTGATGTGGCCATATTAAGATTGCTTAATTAATGCGTTTATTTTAAGGAGTAAACTAGGCATATGATTAAGTTTTGGGTTGTTTTCATCAATTACCCCTTTGTTACATCCCTAAGCGACATCAACCCACCACCACTATCTTTTGCTGTGTGCTTGGGGGTTAGGGTGGAGGAGCAGGGGGTGGGGGAGGGATAAAGGTCTATCCTAAAATAATTGGTTTCCAGCATTTTATTATTCTGCACAATTATTCAACATTGTAATTTTCATGCAACATGCTGTTTTTTCTCAATAATAATTTGAATTTAGGTTATTACCGATTCAGTGGATCATGTGATCATTAATGACACGGAGCTGCATAAATCAATTGCTCAGTTGAGTTTTACTTATTTGTCATTAATATAAAGTGACAAAATGAGTTACCTCTCCATTTCCTTTTATTAGTTTTTACAGAGAATTTTAATTTTTATAATCTTCAAGTATTAGTTTTAACATATATTTACATGCTTAAGTTGATTTGCTGATCTAGAAGTTGAGAACATAAAATCTTCATATAGTAGGTAGGTTCCATCTATTAATTTTTCCAGGAATCAATACTTGCTTGACTAAATTGCAAAGGGGTCCAGGAGAAGTGAGCTTCTTTTGAATTTACCTTGAATATGATCTTGCCCCAAATTGTTGCGTGTGGGTTATATTGGTGTCCAAGATGAAATCAACATGTGTCTTTATCAAATTTTTAATTTGAACATCAAACTTATTTAACAGATAGGTGGTTCGGATGTCTCTGTGAACACTCGCACGATGCAGGACTATATTAAAATTTAACGACACGAGATGCTGCATTACCACCTGAAGAGTTGTATAGTTCTGTTGGAAAATCCCTTCAAGCTTTAACTAAAATATTGCTTCAATGTATTTTAATCAGAAAAGTACAAGGAAGGAGACGACTAAGCCTGATGCTGATCTCTCTGACGATGAATCAGAGGATAATGTTAGAAGAGAAACAACAGCACAAGATGGTAGAAGCAAGATCTTAGTGTGTCAGCGTGATGAGTTTCCCAGGGGCAAACGTAGGGCAGTTAGGAGAAGATGCAGGGCACAAGTTGTCAGTGATGATGAGGAGGATGACTCGCTATCTAAATCCAGTGGGGATAAGCAAGATGAGATGCAGGGCGATCCAACATCTGGCACAAATGAAGCTTCGGCCACCTCAGACGAGACTACTAATTAGTTGTATGATGGTTCTGAACTTGTGTCGTGCCAAAATTGGAAGTTTTCTGGTGTGAGAAACGGGATAGCCAGAGAGAGTGGATAAATCTACCAAAATGTGTATAATGTATATAGAGTAATTTTTCGTTATATGTAATTGCCTGATGGAAAATCAGATTTTTCTCTAAGATAGGTTGACAAAGCCAAAACATTCCATATTTATTTCCATAAATCAATCAAATATTAATCTCATAACTTGTTTAAGCAATAACAACAACTCTATCAGCAATCTCCTAATTCTAGTACACGAAAATCCTGCAGAACTACATAACATTAGACAAAATTTTGGGGAAAAATAAAATGTGGCATCAAATCCAGTAAATAGTGATGAAACCACTTGAGTTGAAAGAATGTGATAGCCCTCCTCTTCCTTTATGGCCCTTCCCCATCGTCATCATTGGAAGGCTAGGAGTGTCATCGCACTTAATAATATGATCACAATTCTGGTTCGACAGCTTTGTTCAATAAGTTTGCCCTGAATTCACAAAGATGATAATCAATTTGGAGAGCATAAAGTATTGACTTTCGAATACTCCTTCAAACAAAAATAACAAATTAAGTTCGGATGTTTCTCTATTTTAACATTATTTTACTTATTCCGGAAATCCCAGATTTAGCCTATAACTTAGAAAAGTAAAGCGACAGACCATAGAAAAGTAACTCGCTGCAAAGATCTAAGTATCCATTTCAACAGAATTTGGCTAATTTGATTTTATAGATATGATATGCTATAAGAAGTTCTCATCATTAATACAAACAACTGATCCTAGATTTTTTCAAATGTTCATTGATGTTTGCTGGTTATGAAACTAAGTTTTTTATTAAGCATTAAACATAACATGAAATGGGAATTTTGCAGAATGGGAGTGGTAGACATTCATTTACCATGAATTCTCGCTGGAGTTATCTTAATAGCGAAAGTTAAATAGACGAAATAAAAACTTGAACTTGAAGAAATACTTACAGCATCAGAGGTGATGGACATATAGCCACTCGAAGAACCTCCAGGCGGCGAAGAATATGATCCACCACTAGAGTTTCCTCCTGAGCTACTACTAGTATTACCATTAACAAAAGAGACCCCAGCAAGTCCCAAATTATAAGCAGGGGTTCCATCGGGCTTGAAAAGGCCGAAATTCCTCTCGGATGTAGGACCAGGCTTCAAGTTCTCATTAAACAAAGCAAACAGATAAATATTCAAATCCACATCGGGCCTCATTGGTGTCCCCCTTCTTTGCTGCATCAACTTAATCAGATTCCCATTAAACTTCTTAGCATTCTCTTGTGTAGCTCCAGCTTCATCCTGATCACCCTTCGACGGCCATCCAGATTCAGATATTTGAACACAAACTTTCTCACACCCAACTTTCTCCAACGCGGAGTGAACAGCGTCGATCTGAGCGAACAACATATTATCATAGTGCAAATTCGTTGCCGGATCTACCACCCCACCAGATCCATTGCTTCCTCGAAACAACACAAAATCTAAAGACACTTGTTTCGGGTTAGATTTATAAGCAAGGAATGGGTAAGCATTGATCAAGAAAGGGGAATTGGTCTTGAGGTGAAAATCCAAGATCTTGCTGAGACAACCAACCAGATCCTGTCTAAATTTTCCAGCCGAAGGTGGGTACGAGGTATCAAGAACAGCTAAAGAATGAGCCGTTGTTACACTCACTTGTTTCTCTAAATGTAGAGATTTTAAAGCAGAGTAAACACTTTGCATAGCAGGAAGGAGGTTATTCGCTAGTAAAGTGTCATTCGACGCTAAAACTTCATTACCAACGACAATGCAGGTGACCTTCGTCGCAGGTAACCAACATTGAACATTGGTTTTCACCCAAGATAAGGCTTTGTTAGGGTCTTTCATACTAGCTAGGTATTCATTGCCTAATCCTATGATGATTTCAATATTTGTGTTGGCAAATGCTTTTAAGACTGTTGCATCTGCGTCGTAGAGCTTTACTCTTGTTGCTCCAATGGACTTTATTAATGGGACAACTTTGTCCGGAGGAGGTAAGTTGTCGGCAATGCGGCCATAGTTTATGCCCAGTGAAGACGCCCTTGCCGGAAACAACAACACTGCTGCGAAAGATCACAACTTTACTATAATTTAAACACATTGTCAAAATATGTCGTCAACAACATCAACATGCATTAATGCGTCTTAAGAGTAAGAGGCTCGAGCCTAAGCAGGCCAAGAAGAGGTCGGATAGTAGGCAACCTTTCTATGGTGAAAACACGAAAGCTGTTTGTTTCCCAATTAATTCAAGAAAATGTCATTATACGTAAGCTGCTAAATGTAAGGATTTGCAGAGTATATTACAATTTCATTACCGATTTAATAATTTATTACAAATTTACTAATGGTTGAATAAAATATTTCAACTTTATTGTTGATTTGAGCAAAACAAATTATTACACATTTAGCAGAGTATATTGAGTTACCTGAGATGAGTAAGAGAAGTGAAAAATCCATTGCAGTTTGAGCTACTATTGATGAAAGGAGATGAAGGAGATTATTGTTGGATTTTGATTTCAACAATATAAAGTTGATTGTTGATGCCCCCTATATTTAAACTACTATATTAGGCCGTTATCAACTTTATTGCTTCACTACATCCTTCTTTATTAAAATATACTCCCTCCGTCCCTTAAAGATTGTCACATTTTGACTTTTGGTAGTCAACAAAACACAATTTAAAACATAAATATATATTATTGTACATGTGAAAAAATTATAAAAAGTTAATATTTCAAAAATATACATGGAGACGAATCTAACAAGGTCCCACAAGACTATATTATTTCTTATCGTTTAATGAGAATTCATGATCAAATTTTGTAATGTTTGACTACCAAAAGTCAAAATGTGACAATCTTTTAGGGACGGAGGGAGTAATTATTTTTTAGGGATATTTTAGCCAATTTGATCATTTTGTAGAAGATTTGCCATTAACAATAGTAATTTATGTATCAAATTTTGATAATAATCGTTAAAGTTCGGTTAGATAAAATAAAATTTAAGTTATTGAATTGAAATGAGTATGCAACATGCTTTTAAATGAAGGTATTTTCATTTTTCATTTTGATGTTGTTTAATTTTTCTTCTCTTGGGTGCCAAATATCGTGGTAGTTTAAAAAAAAGGTTTGCAGAAGGTAACGGATAGTATGAAATAAAGGAGATCGCTTTTGATTCATAAGATTCTTTGGACCCTAAAGTTGAGGTAACCAAAGCTAAAAAAACATTTGACAAGACCCTTTCTCTGAACATTTTGTGTTATTAAATATTTAAATCATTAGTGTAGTACTCCCTCCTTTTCATATAATGTAGGACGTTTTTATTTTTCCACGTCCAATTTTAACAGTCAATTAATTACTATATTTTTTTAGTTTAAAATTTTAAATTAATTATTTGATAAATTTATATTGAAGAGTATTTTCATAAAAGTAAATTTTCATAATTATTGATATTATAATTAATTAATTATTCTTGGTCAAAGTAAGACATGAAAAAATAAAAAAAATCTTGTGTTTTAAAGTAGTGCATTACAATATATTAATTCTAAATTAGATTTTTATTTATAATGAGTTTGTATTTTGATGAATTGATTTTTTTTGCAATTTCCAACACTTTACGTCATTTTATCTTTATTTTACAAAATAATTCAACTTTGATATTCTACAATAGTTTTGTTAAATAATACTCCCCCCGATTCAACATAGTTGTTAGACTAATGGGCAAGTAACTCTATCACATAAGCCCTGTTAGAATTAGGTTTAATGTTTACCTATAAATATATATATTTCTATAATTCACAGAACAATTATCATCAATAAAATATCTCCTTATATATTTCTACATGGTATCGAGTCTATCGATTCTTGAGGCCTAAATACGAATTCCGCTGCACTGTAGGTGAGTTTTCTACTATGTGATACTTATCGGCGGGATTTGATCTTTTTCAATTTTATTTTTATAATATTTCTTGAAACTTTTTTTTATTGAAATTTACTATCATTATTATTGTTGCAAACTCATGGTAAATTAGACAAATTACCATGAGTTTGAGGGAGGAAGATATGATTATGAACAAATGGGTGTAGCCCATTGAAAAAAAAGAGAAAAGAAAAATTTGATCTATTCTACTTCGAGTTGAAGTGGAATTTTGAACAAGATCTGACAGGTCCGAAAAGGATGTCGTTCCTGTCAGTTACTAGATGGCGAATTACGCGTAGTCTGGCAAATCTGACACGCACTAATCTGACAGGTTCGAAAATGATGGCGTTCCTGACCGTTATTAATTGGCGAATTATGCATAGTCTAGCGAATCCGACACGCACAGATCTGGCAGGTTCGAAAAAGATGGCATTCGTGGCAATTCTTGATTGACAACATGCGTATTCTAGCGATTCCGATACGCATTGATCACGGATCCGGCTTGACCCAAATTACATTTTTTTTACTATTATTTGATATATTGCAAACTCATGGAAATTCTATAAAATTAGGCTTATTTTCTTTTGGCCCCCTTAAATATCAAGACTTTTTGGATCCGCCCCCTGTGGTATTTTAGTTTTCAAACCAGGGTCTGAACTATTTTTGTTTTCAATCCACCCCCTAATTTGTGCTTTTTTGCCAAAAAAAATGAATTGAGGTAAGGGCAAAACTGAAAACACATGTACAATTATATTTTGGGGCAACTTTTTTGAACTATTTTTTCTAATAAAATTATCAACCAATTAATTTAATAGTTTAAATTAATTATCTTATTACATTTTCAATGTATTTTTTACTACTTTTTAACTTTTTTAATCTATGTATAAATAGCTCAAAAGACAAGTAAAAATGAACGAAAAAAATACTACTTGTTTAAGGTTCCAAAAAGGTCACGATGTACATGCAAGTAAAAAGACTATTTTTTTTTACTATACTTTGATTGATATTTAGTTACCATTTTCCATTTTAATCATTATATTATATATTTAACGTATTGTAAGGATTTACTATAAATAACAAACCAAGCCAATTAGTAATATCGAGTAATTGAAATAGTCAAAATCAAAATCAAACTGAAAGCGACTATTATTAAAATTATCATATCGACTTGAGCTGAATCAGTGTTCCGCTAAAGTCTAATGCAAATAGTGTTGAAAACAAGCACAGTACCAAATTACCCGGTCAGATTTGAGATTTATCGAACTGGGTAGTTACGCGATACCTTCGAGCCGGGTAGCAAACATATTATCCTTTTATCGCTCATTAAGGACACAATGAGGTATTGAGTCGGATTTTTTTAGCCGACGACGCAGGTGTGGATTACCCTCAAATTTCTATTTGAAAAACCTATTTTAGGATTGTCTCCAACAATATTTAGTTATTGATATGTTAATCTAGATATTCTTTTTAATGGAGTATAGATCATGGAAATTAATTATGGCTAGTGTATAAATTATATTTTATATAAATATATAATATAAAAACAAAACGAGCGGTTGAGGAAGTGGGCCCGAGTTTACAAAACAAAAAAAAATTATTTTAATATCGCTCGAATACTCATTAGGAAATAAGATAACGGCACGAATTATTCGAATCGAATAACGACCGAGTTCCAAATGATCAGATCCATCATTTGAGTCAACATCAAACTATTAAAAAGTGTGATTATATAAACAGGCCAACAAATAATAGCTTTGTAGAATTCTAGGTGGGTTCACTAGTTTCCGCATCGAACTACGTCATGCAAAACAATCATTATTCAAGGCCCCAAACATTTGTACTCCTCATTTTTATCATTTTCATCTTTTCATACAAATATTATCATCAATTACATTTTTATATTAAAAAACTATAATAAAATGGAGTATAAAATTATTTCTATTAACGAACCTAATCAAACCAAATTTATATTATTAAAAAATAACATGTAGCAGGGGGTCAAATGTAATATGAAAATGGTCATATAACCTATATTAGAGCATTTGCAAAAGAGTTCTTAAATCACTCCTCATTTTATATATAGAATAGGATATTGCAAAAGAGAACAAAAAACACGAAAAATCAAATTGCTTATTCTAAAAATATCCTCAAAAAAAATTTCCACCAAGCTCCACCAAGCCTATTCTTATACTCTCCTCAAATCACTTTTTTAATTTCTCTCTCCCCACCCTCCTTTATTGAATGTACTATTATCTAATATTTTAATGATAAAGTGTTATGAGGAGTTGATTTTAGGGAATCTAGTTTTATGTAAATGTTAAAAGGTAACTCTTAAATTTAATAAAGTGTTATGAGAAACTAATTTTAGGGAAAAAATTTAAGCAATCTGCTGCGAATGCTCTTAGTGCTCAAAATAACAGAATGAGAATTTGTTTGATACAGTATATGATAAATAACACAGTGAATGACAATCCGCAACAGGAGATGGAATACAAAATCCAAAACTCCAAAATACGTAACAGTGTGGGGTCGAGCCGTTAGAGGCATATTCCGAACGCCTTAAATGAACGTATCATTTATAAATCAACAGTGTGTCTTTTCAAAGTGGACAACTAATTTGAAACACCTCAATGAAGTCAGAAAACAAAAACAGAAAAAAGACATCGTAATCTACCAACCAATAGTCTCTACCATCACGAGACAGCTAATAAACATTCATCTGTGAGCTGTAACCAGCGTTTCGATGAATCTTAATCCGTCAAATTTCGGACCAAATTTCTCCTTATGCGACGTCGTTTTACACCCTCCCACCTTAACAAACAATGTACCAATGATGGAATCAACAATTCGATATAAATGTGAGCATGAAACAATATCAAATACATAGAAAAAATATATAAATATTTCAGAGGAAACAAATTAAATGAAAATCAGTTTCAGATTAAGACTAAAATCTATGAAATTCAGCTAGTTATGAAATTAACTTCAATGTATAAATTATAGTAATTGAATGAAAATGAACCACAACACATTACTAACTCAAACTCTTCCAAATATATTGTCCAATTAGATTTGCGATAATCAAAATTGATAAATTTTAATCTTGATTTGAATGAACATTATCATACAGAATAATAGGTAGTAAATATAATACTCCGTATTTTCACTATATACTGATATTATAGCGTGTGCTGTACACCGTTTTTAATAATACTTAACAACTCAATATAAAAACATCGAACAATCAAAATGCAAAATTGGGCAATCTTTTTGGGTACCTGATTGGAGGAGGAAGGGGAGGAAAGAACAACGGCAGAGGCGGCAATGGCGGAAGCAACTAGAGCACAAGGGCCTTTCATCTCCACAAACAATTTTTTGATTTATTTTGGTTAGAAAATGAGGAAAAAAGAGAGATCGGAGCTAAAAGAAAGAGAAGGTGGACGATGAACTTCGACGTTTGTTACGGCGGAGATCGACCAACCTCTATCCTCTCGTCGCTACTTTCTCTCTGTTTCACGCTACACTTTATTTACTTGTTTTATTTTTATAGGGATTAGGGTGTGAATTTACTTTCTTCCTTTGGGTTTTATGGTCCGTAAGATTAGTTGAATTTAAGTGAATTTGGGAATCAAATGGTTAATGTGGGTTTGGATTAGAGTGATTTAGTGAGGGTAAAATTTAAAGATTAATTTAAATAAATAAGTGATGTTATTTGAAATAAGTCTAGGTGAATTTTCATTTAGGGGAGTACATGAATTTCAACAATCATTTCAAAATAGTCACCACTATTGATGAGGATGTTATTATCCTACTTTTTATTCAACTAATGAAAATTGATTATTAAAACTTGATCAAATTAAGTATTTTTCATTTTCAAAATGACCCACAAAGTCTTAGCCCTTCAATGTACTCCTTGAAGTAAAATTCAGGTATCAATTATACTATTTCAAAAGTTCATGCGTTTAAATTACACTTCAGATACATATTTAAATTGTTCAATAGTTATGGTGGCTATTTGAAATGATTGATGAAGTTCAAGTGACTAATGAAGAAAAGTCATATTTTAAAATGTTGTTTGGTTACCATTCAACTTAGTGAGTATAACTAATGACATAATTCACCTGCATTACGTCCTAATTTGAAGGTTAATGACAATGAGACCAATTTAGGTAAATGAAAGGTACATGAAATTAAGGTCAATCCAGGTGAATGGAAATTAATCATTTAACTTAAAATTAATCTAGGTAGATACAAGAACTTAGGTGACATACAATGATGAAAATGTTAGGTGACATACAACTTTGCTGTAAGTATTAAGATCGAGCTCTACTGTTCTACATTAGGTGGGAGGCAAACAATGAGACACATTCTAGTGCCCATTGTCTTGTTGGTGCTCAAAGGGACAATTGCGACAAATTCGGCATTCTCCACATCAATATGTCCAAATATTATACTAGGATTGAAACCCCCCGAATAATACACAAGCGACACGACCTTACTTTTATGAAAATAAAGGAGTCTGTTTCCGAATTGAGCCAATCTAACCTCTTAATTCTTGAAGAAGAGAAAAAGGAAACCCTTCATTGCCAAGAACATTTTTAGAGCCAAATTTAAAAGCTGACAAAAGAAGTAGTCTACTGAATGAACATAATTACTCTTTCAGAAGTCCACATTGCATCATTGCAAGAAACAAAGGAAATTGAATGAATTTTGCATTAAGAAATATTCCACTGAGATTTTACTCATCATTGTATAAAATGAAGGCTCATTCATCTCTGGTATAACATGTAGGCTGTAGTTGCTTTCTGACTTAAACAGAAACTAAAGAATGCGTCTTCCCATCTTTCATGAGAGACTGTAGGGATTTTGTTCCGCGGGGCTTCACTTGCTGACCGTGCATGCCTATGTCATAACCTTCTTCCGATGTTTGCGAACCTTCGGGCAACTCCAAAAATAACTGCCTTAGTCACAAGGCCACGGTCCAGTGTACAGGCAAGGGCAACAGCTCCACCAACAACTAAGAACTTCGGTATGTTCCTCCCAACAGGCTTCTCTGTAGAGTATTTAGTAGTGTCCACTTCTTCATTGCTTGAACTTTCCAAAGATGCAAGATGGTCTGCCGAGACTTTGGTGTTAATCTGGGCCATGGATGCACAAGGGGAAAGGGAGGCACCGCAAGCTCTGTGCTTCTGGTATGCACGCAAACCAGGTTCAATCTTTTTGACAGCGCCCCACATGCCTTGTCTGATACCGAGCTTTGCGATTTCCCTTGGTATACCCATATCTTCATAGTGAAATAGCAATACCTCACAAGCAGTTTTCTGGCCATCTTTCTTTGACTCAACTATTAAAAGAATTAAAAAAAATGAATCAGATTAGCATTTCAAAGGTCATCTCCTAAGACATTACGGCTTACAGAAGAAGAGAATTACTTCATTAAGTTCATAGAAATTATAGTGACAAATAAGTCAAGAAAGAAATCCGGTGATATTCTTTAAATATTATACATACCCTTTAAGTGTACTCTTAAGGCTAAAACTTATGATATTCTATAGTAAAACAGTAAACTAGTTACTTTTAATCAATAAGCAAAAACAAATTTCTCAGATTAAAGTAATTATCAATCCACCAAGCTGCTTTCAACTAATTACGCGATCATGTACTATCCTTGTGAGCTGCTTGACTATTTATACATTAGATACAATAGCATCCAAGAAGCGACTCAAATCAAACAACAAATTTACGACTTGGGACCATATATGCTCGAGACTCATGATTACCTGCCCGAATAAGCCAACTTGAGTAGTAAAGATCCACTCGTCTTGGTTTCTTTTGTCGTGGAACGGTGGAGCATGGAACACCCTAAACATCAAAAGAATTTTGAAATTTAGTTGTATGAAACAACAGTTATAAATAAATCTGATCCAAGCAACAAATGCAACAAACACCGAAGACACATTAGAACTGATGCTAATAGCAGTCTTCACTCAAGTACTTAGCACATCGATTTATGTTCCTAAGAAGTCCCAAAAGCAAGAAAAAGCATAGAGTGGTACTTCTAATAGGACTATATATGTAGCATGCAATTTAATAAACTCATATAGCTCTAGTCTGGACTCTGGGCAGCATGACCATTGATTATGTCAGCTGTGACTGTTGTTTGAATTTTTGAACTCGTTGCACAACTACCCTGATGTCTCTTTAAATATGGAGCCAGGATCAAAGGAAAAGGAGATTCTGCTCTTTGACTGCTAGTATTGTATTGAATCAAGGATAAGTTTAGCTACTATGTTCAAAATAGTTTAAGGAATAAGCAGAAGCAGCTGCTTCAGCAGGACGTAAACAAAATGAGTTCATTATTAAGTTTGTACAAAAACGAATGACATGGCCAAACATGACGGGCAATATTAGAGAATGCAAAAAAATCAGAAAGTCCATGATCAAACCCAATCTTAAGTATGTTTGAAAGGCTGCTACGACTACTCTAAATCTTCACTTATGGGGTCACAAAAAGGTCCAGCTATCTTAACCCATGAAAGGAACACAAGTTAGTAAACTAGTCAATGAACTAACGATCCTCTCATACCTTCGTTACACAATAATACGATCTTCCTGCATCCCAAATACGGCGACCAATGATGTACTCCCTGTCACTACAAAAGAATGGAAACTGGCACAATACAACAATTGGCAAACATGAGACGATATAATCATAATTATTCTGAATAAGTTGGTCAAATGACATTTCTTGAAGAGAACAAGCTTCCTACCTTGCGCACCCATTGTACCATCATGGTGCCAGTTGTAGCATTCTTTTCCAAAGTTTCAGCCTTTATAAGCATGTCATCCCACTCAGCCCTAAATTCATCATCCCAGAAGAAATCACGCAGCATTTCAGGAGTGGCATCCTCATACACCGTTCGACTACGATATTGTGGAGGTCCAGTCTAATAAACAACAAACATATGGTAATTGGCTACAATGTTGAATACAAAAGCAAACACAGTGATAACAGATAGATTAGAAAATGTCTGCAAGGAATACAAAATTAATACCTCAGCATCTCTCCTCCAAGCTTGATAGCTCATAGTCGAAGTAGACCGATCCATCATCTGAATCCAAGCAGGGCCACCATCACTCTCCTCAACAAGCTGCTTTAAGTATACGAAGTCATCCGCATTCACAAGGCTCGATTTTTCTCCTTGCAGCTCCAAAGAACTGGTCATAATTGAATATTAATTCTACTCACTACTCTCAATTACATCAACATTAATATGAAAAGGCTCTCGCCTAAGCGGGGTAAGGGGCCCTGATAGTACCCAGCCTTACCTTACGATAACAAGAGTGGAGTGCTAACACTATCTACCAGTAAGACAATAGACAATCGGAACATGTAAACTAACCTCATCATAGGGTCAGAAATCAAGTCCGAAGAACTTTCAGTTACATCCTTCTCAAAGGCATAATCTTTAATCCAAGAAATGCTACTATTTATCTGAAATTTGAGAGGATTCAAACCAAGCAAGTTCAACAAGCTTGACAACATTCCTTTAGCTGATTCTTGATCAAGTTTTGAGTTCTCTAAATCAGCAAAAGAAAATTTAGCAGCCCAATGAGGTTTCCATGCCCACCCTACCAACACACCCACAACAACAGCAACCCAAATGGGTGTTGTCAAAATCACCAAATCACCCATTGTAGGCCTCTGTAAAACCTCCAACAAAAGTGCCACCAAAGCCATAATTGTAAGAAAACCAATACCAAAAGCAAAAATCAAGAAACAAGAACCGTCCAATCAGAACCACTAGGTTAGCTTAGTGGAAGCGAGATAAGGAGGTGAGGTTCGAGTCCTTACAATGACGAGGGTCGAATTTTAAAAAATAAAAATAAAATAAACCCTCGAATCAATCTGATAAAAGATGAAGCCTTTAGGAACAAAGATGAGACGAGGGTCTGAAAAGAGGAAGATAAGCTAAACCCTGTAGATATACAAACACTAGGAGGTTATAAAACGATAAAATAATAACAAAAAATGAAAAAAGACAAGAAAAAATAAATAAAATAAAGGTTATTGGTTAGAAAAATGAGGAGATTAAGATAATATTATATTCTTATAATATTAAGAATCATGAGGCTGTAAATTGGAGAGAAGCATAACCAGAAAGCAGGCAATGAGGAAAAATCTGGACAAGAAACAAAAGAGGAAATCGAAGAAGTGGATAAGGATTGAGTTTGGGTGAGAAATAAGCGGTTCCCAAACGTGGCCTTAGGATTGGCTTGTACCCAGTCTCCTTCTGATTTTATGATTTTTGCACACTTGAATGTATTTCAAATAAATACTTTCACCGTCCCTAAAAGATTGTCACATTTTGACGTTTGTTAGTCAAATATTACAAAATTTGATCATGAATTCTTATTAAATGATAAAAAATAATATAGTCTTGTGGGACCTTGTCAAATTCGTCTCAATATATATTTTTGAAATATTAAGTTTTTATAATTTTTTCGCATGTATAATAATAAATATTTATGTTTTAAATCGTGTTTTATTGATCATCAAAAACTAAAATATGATAATCTTTTAGGGAGGGAGGGAGTATATACAAGGTGGTTGTTGGGCTAATAATTGTGCAATAGTTTGTGAAAATTGTTACAAATGGTTGGTAATGATTTATATGATGTATGGTAAGGGAAAAAACAAAAGAACACCTTATGGCTTATAGGAGGGTGGATGAGTGTTAGAGAAAAGATGGGTCCCTAATGATGATTAGGGCCGTAAATGAACCTAGAAGCTCGATTCGGCTCGGGGTATTTGGCTTGGAAAAGTTCGGTTCGTGGCTCGATTCGGGATAGCAAACGTAGAGCCAAACCTTGAAAATCATTATTTGGCTCGATTCGCAAACGGTTCGCAAAAGTTCGGCTCGACTCACCATGTGAAATTATGTAATAATATTTTAATATAGATTTATATGAGAACGATTAATCGTCAATTTCTTTGATAGATCTAGCATATTTGGTTGAATTTTGAGGTAAAGATATATATTTTAGTTTTACTTTTATTTTATTTGGTAGATCTAGCATATTTAGTCGATTTTTATTTTGTTTCATCACCTTCAAATGAAATTATTCGTGTAGTTCGGCTCGAATTCGTCGTATTCGTCAAAACAAACTTCAAATCAAGCTTCTCATTTTGATGTTCGACCATTATTCGGCTCGAAATTATTCGACTCGAGGATGGTAGGCCCGAACTAGAATCTTCCAATATTCGGTATTATTCGGCTCGTTTACAGCCCTAATGATGATTAAGATTTTTATGATTTTGTAAGAGATTTGATAGATGTAGGCGCTTAGAATAAAAGTGACTTTGTGACGAAGTATTTACAACACTCATGTCAGTCGCTTTATAATTTTTATGAAAATATATTTTTAATCGTTATTTTTTTATTTTAGGATTTAATTTTCACATGTTTATTTTAACATTTCTTTTAGAAAAAAATTCAATAACTGCAATATATACATTCTAAAAGCTTACATCATTTAAATTATTTTAGGGACTCAATCAATTTTAGGAGATTGATCAAATAGTATTTATTAACATAAAAATATACTTCGTCATCAGAATGTTTAGGATAGTTGGCTTCAATTTTCAATAAAGCAACTCCTACATTTATAATTTTGGAGCAATAGATATACTCCTATAAAAAATATACTTAGTCATCACTATATTTAGGATAGTTGACTTCAATTTTTATATAACATTATTATATGTTATGGATCAAAATTATAAATGTAGGAGTATTATGTTAATAAACACTTATATTCTTTCACGTCTCTTCACATTTTTCTATATTGTCCGATACATTTTTCCATATTGTCCGATACGTAAAAATCAAAATTGACTTGATTTTTCAGGTTTCAAATGGAACAAATTTTTATCATCACTCAAATTTTATTATCTCTCCATTCCTAAATGATTAGTATATTTTAACTTTTATAGTTAACAAAACATGATTTAAAACGTAAAAATCACTTATTTTATATGCAAAAAAAATTATAAAAAGTTAGTTTTTCAAAAATATATATTAAGACGAATTTAACAAGATCCCACATGACTATATTACTTCTTATCATTTGATGAGAATTCTTGATCAAATTTTTTAAAGTATGACCATAAAAGTCAAAATGTACCAAGCATTTAATGACGGAGAAGTACTTTATTTCTTTCAAAAAGAATCTACAAATGCAATCCTCAAAGCAACTTGTGTTTTTGTTTTTAGTACTCCCTTCGTCACTAAAAGATTGTCACATTTTGACTTTTGTTGGTCAACATTATAAAATTTGAGCATGAATTATCATTAAACGATAAGAAATAATATAGTCTTGTGGAATCTTGTTAGATTCGTCTTAATATATTTTTAAAGTATCGACTTGCTATAATTTTTTCGCATAAGATACATTTACGTTTTAAATCGTGTTTTGTTGACCATGAAAGTCAAAATGTGATAATCATTTAGGGTTGGAGGGAGTAATACTTTGTGGAGTATAGGCTACACATGAATACTATTGTATTGAATGGTGAGCAATATAATGAAGCACAACTACTACTATAAATCCAATTCAATGGATTATTGAAGTAGTTGTGATGTTTTCCCTTTTCATGCAAATCAAGGCAATTTAGAGAATGAAGTAATGGATATATAGGTACCAAAAATATCATCAGTTATACATTTGCTACATTTTTAGTTCATTCTTTTTGGTCATCAAATTAGAACACATAACAAAAATTAAGATATGTAATATTTTTCTTTAAGAGAAAATATCATACTCAATTCAGTTATTCTAGTCCAGCAGAAAAAGGTATATTTGTGTAAGGCAACCAAGTATCACCCATTGTGAAATTATAAACAGTAAAATTCATAGCATCATTAGCATTCATGAACCTGTGCCCAGGCCATTGAACTCGTGTTGCAGTTTCGGATCCAGGACCATAGTTCGCGTACTCGCCATAATATATGTTGTCCACACTCGCTGTGGCATTCCATTCCAACCATCCAGCAGGGTCAATTACCTGCCCAATGAAGGACTCCATGTAGACGGTCCTTGAATACGGCTTCCAGGGCCGTCCTAGGTAAGTCTGAGCGAAGCTCAAGTTTGTACCCAAATCTGGTGCTGCAGTGATTGTGCAATTCTGGATGGAGATCCCCGTGTCTTGGTTTGGATCACTTCGGCTTTGTGCTGTAATAGCATTTTTCTGGTCTGGCATTGGTTTCCTAGCATAAATATTGCAGTTCTGGAATACTGCTGCTGCATTTCCGAATATGAAATCAACTGTTCCGTAAATGTCACATTCTCTGTAGAATTGCCTTAGGGAATGGACGTAGAGGGTGTCTTGATATCCTATAAAACTACAACGATAGAACGTAGAGAGATCAGCATTGTTCCTTAGGGCTACTGCTTGATGCATATAAGGTCCAGCAAGATTTTGAAATGTAATTCCAATGGCAACAAATCTTTCTCCAGAAACAGCTACATGTACAATATATTCTTGATTAGAAAAAGATTCAAAAACAAAAAAAACGGTACAAAATTATGTTAATGCATTAGGAGTTAGGCCCCTCTGTTTTCATATATGATGAGCATACTCTTTGTGAATTCGAGTAGTAAGATCAAACAATTACGTCAGCTCGAGGTCCACCAAGTGTTGCTGTCCCAGTTGAAGAATGTTTGATAATATAACTAAACTAATTCATTTATCAGAACTGGAAAACTTACAGAAAGTAGCAGAGCGGAAAGTTGTCCAACCATCATAAACGCTTCTGTTTCCAGCAATTACTGTATGGTTGATTCCATCACCCAGCAACATAATATTCTTTTTATGTTTTGAAACAACAACATACTCTTCATAGTAGCCTTCTTGAACATATATGAGGAAATAACCATCTTCGGCTTTGGAGTTGTTAGGCGCATATGCAATGGCGTCGCCAATGGATGTGAAATTGCCACCTCCGTAGAGGCTTACTGTCACTGCCTCCTGAACTTTGACGCCACCCTCATCCATTTCAGAGAGAAGTGTCCTCCCTTCTTTTTTGTTCTCCTTCATCATTCCACCAAATGCCTGTTTGTTATATTTGATTTCGAAACTTCGTTATTGTAAGAAATACTCATTATATTTATAATCGATTCTGCATCATGTATGTATCATTATGTTTTTCAACTTTTCATTAGAAGACTATGAGCAATCCTATTACAAATTTTAGAATGTTAGATAATTTGTATGAAGTTTTAGGTAAACTATGATTTTATATTAAAAAATCAATTAAATAATGCAACGTTTCATATGTTTTATGTGAAATATTAACTACTTTAGGCATAATATAGTCCAACTTTGAGATTATTAACTTTAATAAATTGAGATTCATGTCCTTCAAATAAAAAGTGAATAGTTTAATTTGTAAATAGCTTTTTGTATCAGTGTGCAATTGACTTATTAAAATAAATGAAATACTTGTATTGTATGACATTAGTGCATGATATCGTACAGGCTAAACAAATACTCGAGCCATAACAAACACCCACATATAGTAGGATGAATTGCTTTTTACTCCTACATAATTATTTTGTTGCAGATTGATTTTCGAAAATAGTACAAGAGTAATATAATGATCCCACAAATTGGCAAATGTTATATTATGATCCTAGAAATATCACTTTCAAAAGCCAATACTTATATCAGTTTCCGAGCCTAATCTACAATGATATAATTATCTAGAACATGACCACCTCTTCATTGAACTATGAAAATTAAATTATCTAGTTTAGTTGATTATATGATAGATTTTTATATTGAAGGTTCAATACTTCAATTCTCAACAATAATGAATATCTTAACTTTTAATATTATATATGGTCACTTTTCTAAATTTTTTGTTATTTACACTCAAGTTAAATGGGTTGTTCCATAACTATTAATGATTTGTATTAATAAATTGTACCCTAATTTAATTAGTTGGTCCATGTATAATGTAATCTCTAAAAAAGGAATTATATTCTCCCCCTTCTCGATTCAAACAGTATTTTTCTCCAAACTTGTAAGCAATCCATTCCTCAAAAAATATAACATCGAATTTATAACTATCATGTGAAGTAATTTTTATGCAATAAAAAGTTAAATTTTTCATTGAAAACGTATCTTTATTACATGAAAAGTTGTAATTGTTACTCCCTGCGTCCTTAAAAGATCATATTTTGACTTTTATTAGTTAAACATTACAAAATTTGATCATGAATTCACATTAAACGATAAGAAATAATATAGTTTTGTGGGACCTTGTTAGATTCGTCTCAATATATATTTTTGAAATATTAACTATTTATAATTTTTTCGCATGTAAAATAATAGATATTTATGTTTTAAATCGTATCTTATTGACCATCAAAAGTTAAAATGTGACAATCTTTTAGGGATGATGGAAGTATAATTTTTTACCGGGATTGGGGTTGCTAGTTTTCTTATTTTGCTCTGGAGACCAAAAATCCATGGAAGAACCTTCTTTAGAGTTTGTAATTATGTACTGTCTAAAACATAAAATAAAATTGTCATTATTGTATAATTAGTTCAAATATTATATTAATTATATCATTGAAAGTGCTCCTCTCATTCCATGTTGTTTGTCCACTTTTTTTAAAAATTTAAAAATTGGGTATATTTTAGTTCAAATTATAAAAGAAAAGTTTATGCAAAATGAAATTAGACAAACATATTGAGATAAAGAAAGTATGTGTATTTCGAACCACCATTTCAAACCAGCTAAATCCGCCCGTACCAAAACACTACATATGTTGACATTTATTAAAGCACATGACTTGCAACAAGGAAGTACATATTACAATATGTCAACATATATTACATGTGGATTGTGGACAGATGGAAGTATGCATGGCAAATTGGCAATTGTGTTGAACAATTAGGAAGCCAATCAATTATTGATTCCATGTGAGTAAACAAATTAGTTGCAATAAGATGGGCCTTATCCATGTGGCTTTGTTGGTTAAGGGAGACAAATAGAGGCATAGACCACAAGCTTGTTGAATTAGATCCATTGAAACAGCAGTATAAGATGGGCGGGCAGCCGGGCACATACCAACTTGATGGTGAACACCCAACATATTGTCACGAGACAATTTTTTGATCCATTTTTCCCTAAAGTTTTTTTCGTTTTGTTTTTTTTAAAAGAAACCCATTCATCAAAATCGAATCCAAAATCTCTAAGTCACTGAAAGGTCTCCTAACTAGTAGGTCATTCGATGTCTTCCTATTTTTATCTTTTAAGTTGTAATAATATAAAGTCCATATATAGTTAATAGCATGTGATATCAATTACTATTAAATTTCATTGTACCCTTGTCCCTTCATAATAAATAAAGGTGCACTTAATTCCAGATAGTGACATGTATTGTCGCAGATTGTTCCCGCAAATGACTCAAGCATAACAATATAGTCCCAGAAAGTGAAAATATTAGTGTGTTGTACCATATTTTAAAAAACGAGCGACAAATATGCAATAGTTGTCACTTTCATGGATTATATTGCAACACTTGCTTGCTGGATCTAAACATTGATATATTAAATATTGAGAGGTAATTTATAGTGTGGTTATCAAATTCCCACATTAGTTCCAAAAATATTGAGAAAATTGTAAGATTGGTACATTTTGAGACTTTTTGTTAACTTATAGTATTACTTTTCATTTTTTACATTTAATAGCACTCGAGGGGGACAAAAATGACTAAATTGCCCCTCGATATTTTGATACACTTTTTTTTTTTTTTAAATCAATTTTTTTGCGATTTTTTTTTTGAATTTTGTTTTACCAAAAAAGTTTTTGGTTAAAAGTTTGGTAGTTGCCAAAAAATTTGGTAGTTGTGGAAGTTGTTTGACAAAAATTGTTAGATTGGTAGTTGTTTCACAAAAATGTTCGATTTTCTTAGTTTTTTTTTGTTTTTTCCCGAAAACCGAACTTTACGAAAATCGAAACTTTTAGCTAAAACAACGGCCAAAATCGAATCTCTTGTACTAGGAAAAAGAGAAGAAAAACAATAAATAAAGATTAAAAAGTCGAATTTATTTTTTTCAAAATCTTGAACAAATAAAAAAAATCAGAAATACAAAAAAAAGTTGTAAAAAAAGTGTATCCAAATATTGGGGGGCAATTTAGTCACTTTGTCCTCCCCTAGTGATATTTAATATAAAAAATGGAAAATAGTGATATAAGTTAATAAAAAGTCTCAAAATATGTTATTATTACAATTTTCCCCAAAAATATTCCAACAAACATGTAGGAACTGTTTAAAACTACTTAGACGTAAAGTCGCTCGTCTACTATGTGCATACTGAACGACTAACAAGTATGGGTCCCTCGCTACAAAATAACCAGAAGTGCTCAATTATTAATTAGTCGTAATAAGTACGAGAGTGGTTTTGCATTGTTTGAAACAATCAAGTTGGTGAGTGACGGTGAGGAAATGAATGCAGTAACCGAATGCATTAATTGTAGTACCTAAATTTAACTACACATGCATCCCAAGACTTACTAAGATCCACCCATTTGTTTAATTGGTACAGTATGTAAACACATTACTCAGGACTGACCTTGGCAAGAATGGCACTTGGTCCATGATGTGCCCACTCTACTCCCACCCCATTTCCGCCCGCCTTCCCCTTCCGTATCCGCTTCAGGGCGTGGGAGACCAAGCCGAGGGAGACGCTATAGAGCTCCGACGCCTCCGAGAATGGGGCCAGCAATGTGCCATCAATCACATTCTTCCCTGCATCGGTCAAGCTATCGAAACAAGTCTGGTGGTTCGTCACAACCGCACTAAGCAATGCCTAGGGATAGACAATATGTAAATTCATTATGTGCTACTTTGAATTGAGATACGTGTAATATTTATATATTTGAACAACTTCAGTTTTTTTATTTAGTATCGTAACACTAGGTGACAAAATGTCTTAAAATGATACTTCTACCCATTAATAATGTCTTAAAATGTAGAATTTAACTCGTCAATCAAGTCCGAGATAGTATGACAGTTGCATCTTAATCCCAAATAATTACATTGTTACAGATTAGTCCAAAATTGACATCAGTGTTATTGTATAATCCAAAATAAAGTGACGATAGTGGCACATTATTCACCTCTATTTATCGGGTGACCATTCTGCTAATTTAATACTTGTGCCAATTTATAATAGGTAATCTCCAACACACTAACTATCTAAACTAAAGTAGAATCTCGCCCCTAAAGTAGAAGTAAGTCCATTATTTGGGATGAAATCGACAATTAATTCATTCATCGAAAGCTGACCATTATGTTTTTGTGAGAGGCACGAGTAAATGAATGGAAGACACAATTACCTGGACTTGGTAGACAAGTTCATCACTCATTGCATTTGCAGATTTGAGCTCGGTTGAAATTGTGTCCAAATAGTCGACACTAAAGTCAGCCAACTGCGCGCAATCGCTAAGTGCATTGATCTCGGCCGGACTCACGACGGAGAATCTACTACCTTTGCTAAGTGACAGGAAATGGACAATGAGGTTGGACAATTTTTTAGTCTGCTTGAGGCATTGTTTGATGGTAAATTTACCGTATCCCCCATCTTCGGGTGGCGTTTGAGGCGAGCGATGGAACGAGCGGAGGATCGAGAGGCATAGTTTAGGGTAGACAGTGTATTTGCATGCTGTAGAAGGGGAATATTGATCGGGGGAGAGTTGTGGTGAGACTGAGGGAAGTGTTGTTGAGGACACAACCAAAATGAAAAAGAGGATGGTCATTGGTGTTGGTTTTTGCATTGTTGGTTTTGAGGTTTGTGTTGAGCAGTGTGAGGAGAGTGAAATGCTAGTTGTGGTTTTTGGAGTTTGTCATAACTCATAATAGGAAGGATATGTAATACACGAGTGAGAATAGTACGATGGGACATGAATACGCGTGAAACTGTTTATAAAAGAAATGGGAACTTGAAAGTAAGATAATTCATTGTGAATCTGAATTCGATTGTTTTCAGTTACATTGTTGCAGATTAGACCCTGAAAGTGAGTCAAGTGTTGTCGTATAGTCTTCAAAAGTGATAAATTTTGTAGTCAGTTGTCACTTTCGGAGACTATATCGCAACAATTATACTACTTCACAAACTAATTTACAATACTATAACTATTTGTGATGAAAGTATAACTTTCGCCTCATTGATGAAATTTCTACCACATCTCCGTCAAAGTCAAACATAATGCTCCTTTCAAATCAAGTATGAAGTATTTTTTAAAAACATAGAAATTCCATATAAATTGGGACAAATGTAGTGTATATCTTAATAAAAATTCTTACCACTTGTTGCAATAGTTACATTAAGTAAAAAACGGAACGTAATTATTAAAGACTAAAAGAAGTCCCGTTGATGACTGCAACAGTATTATTTGTGGCTTCATATAATCTGATCCATCTCTCGATTATTAGTTCCTTTGATTTTTAAGATCGTCCTGTAAAGAGTAAAATTAATTTGGAATTATTAAATACTATAGATGCCCATTACTCATCTTTAAATATTTGAACAATAAAATCGAATAAAAACCGAACCTCCTTGATGAATAGGGCATGGAAGCCATATGGAACCCTGTGAGGTAGCTCAAGAACGGCAACTTTCTCCATCTTCTTTGCACATATCACATGAACATAAGATTTCCTATTCAAAATTGATCATTAAATCTTGTTAGCTTATAATTAGAGTAAATAGCGATATTTTCACAGGTTCCTTTTTAATTGTGTTTTCAGACATTTGAATATAGATTAAAGAAAATAAAAAGTAATCAAAAGTAAATTGGAAATGGAGAATGAAAATCAATTGAAACCATATAATTAGTTCGTTAATATGGTAGATAAATGTGCGAGTATACGAAATGTACCCCGTGAGCTCATTATGCACATATGTTAGCAAGAAACCATCATCTTCTTCACTTGCATTATCCGAAGGGACAAATGCAACTTCTGAACCAAATAAATTTTCTCCAAAATATGCTCTTGACACTTTGTTTTGTGTTTGATCTTCCAAATCATATTTGACAATTGCTTCGATTCTTCCACCTTCATTAAACTCACTTGCATATACATATTGTGATTTGCTGAATTCAAGTTTTTTTTAAAAATGAAATCTATTAATACATGTAACGATTGAATATGTATGTGGAAATCAAGAACATGATTATTGCTTTTAATCTCTTACAAATAGATAATTGAAAAAAATTACTTACCTTGCAGAATAGTTTTCATTAATTTTGGAGTAGTCTATTTTATTTTCAGCTACTCGTTCTTGTGTAGCTTCTCCAGTTTTCAAGTCGAATGTGAACTTGTATCTAAAAATCAAATCTCATTAGTGTATATATATATAATATTATATAAATGACGAAAATATAAAAAGGGAAGAATTTAAAGTATCTTACAACTGAGGAAAATCAAGTTTCCTATTTTCACCAACAAGTGCAGTACACAATAGCACAGATTTAATAATAGGAATTGGCTCATTTTCTTCCTTTTTGGCATCCATTCGGCAAGCATATAGAACCACTTTGTCTTCTTCCTCCCAGGAATTGGCTGTATATTAACATTATGTTAACTTTGTTTTGGGTAGAAAAGGAATTATGTAACTTGTAAAGTTAAATGTCATTTTGGTTTCGGTCTTAGATAGTTACAACGTTACAAATTAGTCCTGAAAGTGATAGAAATGTTGTATTATAGTACCCGAAAGTGATGAATGTTGTAATGGGGTCCCCGAGAAAAAATAGGAATTAATGTATGATGATTGTCACTTTAGGGGACTTATATATATCGTTATACTTGTATCACTTCCAAATACAATTAACTATACAATGACAAATATTTTGAAATTGAGAAATCGTGCAAGGTGATAAGTAAAATTGGACGAAGGAGTATAATATAAGAATTGCTATAGAGTACTTCCAAGATATATCTAGTGACAATAATGTTTCAATTGAAATTTAATATATAAACTTTACCATTGTGAAATATGAAAAATGGCTCTTCAAACTCGAACCATTGAACCTCGGCATTTATTGTTGGGTCTCTAGTACGAATTCCAAAACGAGCCTTTTTTAAATGATTGAAATTATAGATCCAATCATTATACTTCAACATCGCCTGTATCACAAATATAATTTACTAATATAATTAATTTTAATAAAAATTGGTAGGTCATTACTTCTCCTATTCCAATATTATTATAATAAAATTTTCATTTGATGAATATTTATTATTTGAGTTAGTTTTGAAGGAATAACTCATACTTAAATAACTGCTAGTATATAAGAAAACTCAAGTCATTTGAAAACAAATACATTGATAGAAGAGGAAGATTAACTTAGACATGACCATGGATAAAATATTAAAATGGGAAACCAAAGTTCTAATCCTTCGAGGCACAACCCGACCCGTTATTTATCTCCTTATAATACTCCAGGATAGAGTGCAACGAGGTCCTTATGATGATTGATGACACATGGTATAAAAGAAAAATACGAGAAAAATACCTCTGGATTAAATGTAAAAGGGAGATCCATGATAATAACATAATTCTCTGTGATGGCAAAATCATGCATGTATGTTGGTCCTGAGACTTCAATAGGTACTGGATCACTTATAGAACCATCGGGTGCAACAACCCTGTAAGTCATGTATGGTTCGGTGTATGATGCCCCAAAAACAAACAGTTCCCCTGCATAACAAATTTTGATATATTTCATCTCAAAAATCGAAAAAATGAAATTAGAAGCAACATATAACTTCTATAATTTTTAAAAGTAACACAAGACCATTCCCAATAATACAACTTGACTATTTTTTTAAATAATACTAGTAAGATGAATCAAAATTGAATAGCATTTAAACGAGGTAATTATTTGGTACTAAAACGGTAAGATCAAGTTGCAGTTTAGTGCTATTAGTGACTATTTTCCCTGTCGATTCTCACCTCATCGCTAATTTACATAAGTTATATAATAAGGTTTTAAGTCATCTAAAACACAAATTTTGCCGGGGTATTAATTTCATGGACAAAAACATAGGGAACCCTAACCTTTTCATTTGTTTAAAATTTAACTGTAATTAAGTCAAAATCGTAATCGCCACATGTAGAAATACAATTTGCTTTAATTAATTTATTATTCTCAAAAATTGGATCTTATTAAATATCTAATCGTAATTAATAAATTTGGACGGTCTACTATAACAAATATTTCTACATGCATAATAATGTTACCTGTTTTTGGATCCTTTTTGGTATGCGGCGTGCAGTTATGTGTCAATTTATTCTTGAAATCATACACACCAAGTGTCTCGAGGTCTCCATCTTCTTTAATCTTGATTGCATCTGTCATTTTGAAAAACATTTATATATTCGTACATACTATATTGTCCTCGTTTATACATTTTTTTTTTTTTTTGTAAATTAGTGATGAAAATAGTATGAATACATGTATCATATTGTTACCATCGACAATCGAACCAAAAAAACATCTTATTTACATATTGAAGATGAATTAGATTTTGAATTTTGATGGTACTTAGTTTTCAAGACAAGATAAGACCAATAATATCTGTATATGTTTTTTCATAATTCAAATTATCATGTTATTTGAAGTCAAAGTTTTCATTATTTAGAGGTGAAAAAAAAAACAATATTTTATTGCATTCATAACTTACATGGTCGGTCAAAATCTTCAAGGGCGACGAGCAATCCAGCATGATAGGCAATATTCTCATTCGCTTCATTTGTGAGCATATATTTACATATGTTAGTTCTACTAATCAATTTGGCAAAGATGTAAAACAATTTAAATATAATAAATTAGGTTAACTCGTTCGATTATCTAATTCGTATTACTTTTTATTGTTAGATTAGTAACTAATCAATCATATAACGCAATAACATTCGAGTATTTAATAAGGAAATGACGTACCAACTCCAGCACCATAAGACATATCCAATACAAAGATCGATTTGAGTAAATGTGTGAAAGCGGTGAACACTCCAAATGCCCCTGTATAATCTCCATACTTCAACAAGAGTAAATAAGGAAGTTAGTAATCTAGCCAATAGTTAAATGTATCTAATAAATAAAAATATAATTTGTTAAGAAAGTTTTGATAGTTAATATATTGTTAATAAGAATAACATTTTACAAAATACTACTAAAAATAGTTTTCCCGTCCTTTATGGTCATTGAAGATGTCCCCTTTCACGCACGCTTCATTTCATTCCTTATAATTTGACCAATTTTTCTATACATTTTCTAAAGATGAATTTACCAATTATATATGCTTAAAATTTCGAGAATTAAAACAACCCAATTTATGTGGATTGAAGGAACTAAATTTGATCTATCAAATAATAGGATAACTTTTTTGCCATACCTAGTTATATATATACTCATAAACCCTTTTGTGAAAATAAATAATAATATTAAAAAATATGTTTTGAAAATGCCTAACATCTCAAACTTCTTATGGATACCTGAAACTTACAAACATGTGTATTTGTGAGTTAATTATTTATTTAGTCCTAGATAACGGAATTCACAGTTGCATTTTGACTTATATAGTTACAACATTACAGATTGTCCCCAATAGCAACAAATGTCGCACTATGATCTCCGAAAAAGATCAAGAACTAATGTGCAGCGATGATCACTTTTTCGAGGATTTGCAGCATTTTTGCCACTAGGCTGCAAGAATGTGCAATATCGTTTCGTTATTGGAACCCAACCGGTAATTATCTCTATATTTGTACTGACCTTTGGAAATTCTGACATTCCAGTGATTTGCTCTTGTTTAAATCGTGAAGTTTTTGTATAGCGCGATGCGTAAGTTACTTTTCCATCTTGGAAGTATGTAGCATGAAGCATACTGCACATCAAATTAGTTAAGATCTAACTTTCCCATAAATACATAATTTGTCACATTTATCAATATATGTTAAGAGCTAATATCATTTTATCATTTATAAAAATACTTGTTATCTTTTGAATATAGTACTCAATTATTAATATATATAGACAGTGGCACTCATTAATATACTAATATATAGTACTAGTATAATTTATTATTGAAAAAAATACTTGTTATATATCTTTATGAATGTAGTACTCATTTTGGTTCCTTCAAACTTTTGACCATATGGAAGAAGACTTACCCATCGCCATCCAACCTACATTGAGCATGTAAAAAGTGTAGTTTAGTATTAGGGCATTATAAAATTAAGTTCGATATTAAATCTATATATGGACCGATTCATAAGAAACTTAAATAAGTAGAATATTTTAAAAGAACAACATATAAATAAATTATGACATAATTGATGCACTCTGACACTAATTGGTGCACTATGGCGAACATCATAAAAATAAATAAGTAGAATATTTCAAAAGAATAATTTCAAATTGCGGACATGTTTGTTAAATTTGAAATTTAAACACTGAAATGTGAAGTGTGACTATAACTAGTTAGACACTAAATATTTAAAACTGAATTATAATTAAATTTAAATACTAAAAAGATTTAGATGTTTGATAACAATTCAAAGAAAAAATTAAAATCGAATTTTGTTGATGATTTTATCCCTACTTTTTTTTAAATTAAATTCTAGTCGTGAATGACACAGGCCCCTACTTTAGTTCATTGACATATAAATAATATGTATACCAAATAATATTACAAGAAGTAAATAAGCTCTAGAGACCACATCTACAATTATTTCAATTTCAAGTTAAAACATGAGAAGTTGGCTAACTCTACCATCCATATTTCGCAAGTGGTTCGAATTGTGGATTAGGACCGTTCCGAATCAACATCCCTTTGATGGAAGCCTACAAATGAAAAAGTATATGTAATAATACTATGTATAATGTGTTTCATAGTACTGTTTTTTTTATTTGATTAGTAAACTATATAAAAATATCAAATATTTCTTTCTTTCTTCTTATTTACTTGTCGTCTTAAATTTTGATTGAATAACGAGTAAGAATATCAATTGTTACCGGAAGTTGACCTTCAACCACTTGAATTTCAGTTGGAGGTGTCTCCTCCCTAACAGGAGCAAAGTTACCGTCGAGATACTGAGGAGGACCTCTTTGGCCATAGAGTAAGTTGGCTACCTCAGTGAACATATCAATCATTGGTGAAAATGCATTTCTCTTTGGCCTTGGATCCACTCGGATCACTCCATCCTCTGTTTCCGACTTCTTATAGGCCTACAACAATTGTCATGCAAATCAATAATGTGCCACTTACGACTACGAGAATCAAAGTACAATAACCACCAAATTACCAAGACCACTTCAACAATTACCTCAAGTTTTTGTAAAGGTAAAATGATACTCCCTCCGTTTCGAAAGATATGACTTTAATTTCTAGCAATACTTTAATTTTTTATTAGTTGATTATTAATTACTAATTCAATGTAGTTTAAACTATTTTCTCATTTTAACCCTAACAACTAAATTTTTCTTTAGAGATTGTTTTTGCTTGCCAGAGAATATATTTATATATATTATGTAGGTATAATAACTAATAAGTAATAACTTTTCATTATCGTCTAGATGATCAACTATTATGAAACAACGTGAGTATAAAGCATTAGTAATAAGTACCTGGAAATGGCTAGCTACTTTCATGACAGCCTCTGTAGTTGGAATAGGGTTCCTAAGTCCAATATTGACCTTATGAATCTCAACAAGGGACTCGACATCTTCAAGAATCACAAGCATAGGATTAACCACATCTGGGTGTTCCATGAAATGTGTCTCGATTTTTCGACGAATACGCTTGATTTGAGCAAGAAGCGTTTCCAGGGCCATCCCCCATTGTTTATCTCGGTTTCTCCTGGCTTCTTTCACCTCTGGCTCCAATTCTTTCAGAGCCTCCTCCACGCTCTTCTTCTTCTGGGCAGCGAGGACGCCAGCCGACCCATCGTTTGCCTTTGCCGAGACTCTAAATCCTTCAAAGTTTGCCTGCTGGTTGGCACAAGTGTTGGGAACAAGATTGAACGATTTTGATTTGGTTTTTAGTTTCAAGTTTGTGGATGGAGTAGTTAGTGTGCATGCAAGAGGAAGAGATGCCATTTTGACTCTTTTTTTCTCAATAATATAGAAGTTACTATGATGGATGATCCCAGTAAAGTTCGAGAGGTAATTTATAGAAAAAATTTCACTGTAAATTCCGATTTTATATATTATGTATATATTATTATATCTAATTGAAAGTGGTGGTCATTTATGTTTTCGAGAAGAATATTTGAGTATTCATAACATTGATCATTAAAAATTTACAAATACAGAATTTAGTCTCGAAAATAGAGAGCATCGCAGAAAAATGTAATTGATGATCTGGACCCGTTTTACCTAACAGAACAAACACTAGACACATGACACTAAGGCACTATAAGTTGCACAACTTTTGCAGTGGCGCTAATGAGTTTAGGTAGGTGTGTTGTTTTGCATTTTCAACCAACTATTTCATGGGATAAACATGTGGTCTTGGGGTGAATGGTGTATGTTATTAGACAAAATTGAGTTAATACTTCTCTACCTCTTAATAGGAGTCAATAAATCAATTGTGTTATGGATGTGTCAACTGCCCTAAAACTACAAGCAAAAATTGGCCAGCTTCATCTTCCCTAAAACTTTACATACATCATATCCTAGAGCGACGGAACTAACATGTCTTCAGAAACTGGAATGCCATATTGCTCCATCGCCCTCACTGCATCTCTCGTGTACTGCTTTCATCCTTTCTTCCGACTTGCATATACCGCTACAGGTCCAATCGAATGATGCAGCACAAGGACTGCCTGCTAGGGCCTTCCACTCGCAGTCTTTCAAAACATAAAAGAGGTCAGGAATATGATAGGGTAGAGGAACACCAAGAACAAGAAAATTTACATTGGAAACTAAGAGATTCCTATTGGAACCATTCCATTTTACTTCATATTTGTCCTGTTTACAATTTCTAACATACTCCATGTATCGTAAGAGGGAGTTTTTTAAGTCTGGATGTTGGTCTTGTTGCATGCTTTGCTCAAATTTATGACTACACATGTGATTCTTACACTAACTCATATTAGATTCATAAAGTATGGAGATTCTTAATGTTAAATGAAGTGACTGCTGGATACCGTATCTTAATCCCAGAAGGAACATGACGAAGAGGATAAATATATAATTTTCATTCCCTTCATCAAGTCATGAAAAACATCTGAAGCATGTCAAAGGCATACAGACTCGACACTGGATGGTAACTCGTGCAAACAAATTGAATCAGTAGAGTTTAACCTCAAATATCTTGTCACCTTTATTATTTGGGCCATTAACAGGATGAGTTAATTTTGAATACAGAACATAGTATTCAAAACATTTTTCTGATTACCTGGAGTTCCACAACAAAGGCTTCGATCGTCAATATGCTCAACATCAAGTCCAATAAACCATGACCCGAGCGAGACATCTTCATTGGCGTATTTATGAAGAATATGCCTGACAACAAATAATGAACATAAAATAAATTATCAGCAGTAAAATATAGTTATCAAGATAATTGTTTTAACTTTTACTGTTTAAACTTGTTTCAGCCAAGACCATACCTGTAAACTGATATATAGGTGGCCAAATCTTTAGAGATTACGTATAGTTGTCCAGTTGCATGCCTAAAATATTTATTCCCTTCCTCGCCAAATTTCCAGTGCTCTGGTTCATGGTACTTATCTTCTCTGGATTTAAAGTCCAATATTACTGGATCTTCATAAAGCTAAAAGATAGTCTAAAGAAAAGTTGTCACTCTCACCTATGAGACAGAACAGGTCCAGACTTCATGCAACCAATATAAACCCTAGGTTTAGACTGATGGCGGGATAGAGACGAACCTAACATGCCTGTCAATATTAGAATTTTTAGCAGCAGGTCGAGAGTATGATCTGTCACACTTTTGTAGATAAGATAACTGAACTAACCAAGATTGACATGCACATCGTCATCAACTTTGACATAGAAATCAGCATCCCATGTTGCAACAGCTGTTGAAAAATAAGTTTGTGTCTTTGAGGACAATTCATGATATCCTTCTACATGGTTCTGAACATTGAAGAATACACAGTTGCTGGTTTATCAGGTTTCCAATAAAACAAGAAAATATATGTTTTAGTCACAGACAATTCCATGACTGTACTGCCAAAAAATGTAGTTTAATATTAGTATAAAACAAACAAAACAGGAAGTAGTAGATATGGCCTAACAGTTCGCTAAATCAACTTAGATCCAACTCCCCTTCATAACGTTGATAAGTTAATCTAACTTTTTTAGTTATTTCTTAGCCTTAGGCGGTAGGAAGGACTATCAAGCCTTTATATTGCCTTCGGCCGTAGGAAGGAGTATAACCCGTTTTCCATGTCCTATGGAGACAAAGATTTTATAATCTATGGATCTTAAATATAATAAAGCAAGTCAAAATAATTACACCACCTACGCTTCTTATCTATCGTGAAGAAGTAGTTAGTGTTTGTACCCCACTCTTGGGTCAACATGGA
This sequence comes from Echium plantagineum, assembly GCA_003412495.2. Taxonomy (NCBI): domain Eukaryota; kingdom Viridiplantae; phylum Streptophyta; class Magnoliopsida; order Boraginales; family Boraginaceae; genus Echium; species Echium plantagineum. Next base: position 17,060,655 of record CM016565.1, read on the forward strand.
AACAGCCTCCCTGTTACCACAGTGGTAAGGCTGCATACCATTCGACTCCCCTGCCCTCATCCTGCTTAGGGTGAAGACTCTTCGAAGGCATTGGGCATGTTATTGTTGACGTATTAGAGTTGCGAAACCATCCTTTACATAAATGCCAAAAAAAGAAAAAAAAAACTGAGCATGAGAAATGAAAAGTCTAGTAATTTTACCAGTCTTAAGAAGTCCTTATGTTTTGCATCTTCTGCATCTATAGCACTATCCAAAACTCCACCAGGAGAAGTGCTGTGGAGATATTTGTCAGTGAAATTAGCTCCTTAATGTCCAGTAATTTAATCCTGTGAAAGGTTTACCTGCGTCCTATGACAAACCGGATAATAATTCCCTTGTCAGTTTCCAGCTTCTTTAAGTCTTCACCTAATGTAGATAACAAATTTGAGTAAGGAACTAAACATGAGAGAGTTATTTCCTCTTTCTTCAACTATTCATCTTTTGAGGAGATATTTAGACATCAAACCTTGAGGCATCCAAGTTTCTCTAACAGAATCGCGTCGTTTCCTGCTACTAAATGCAGTCATAATTCCCATAACAAAGAACACTTTGTTACGGTTGATTGGCTGGCGTCCTTCTGGGTTTGCAGCTATTGACTTCTCTTTAGCAGCTCTAGCAGCAGCTAATCGCATCTCAAGTGAAGAGATGGCCTTTCCCAATCTCCTATAGGTTGTGCGCCATAATCTTGAGATTAAAGATCACTTAAATTACCAAAGAATGTTTCATTTTTGAAGTAAGAATTAATTACATGATGATATCCTCTGTCTGTGAAACTTCAGAAAGGTTATTGCCTACATGAAGAGAGACATCCTGCAATACAGATGAAAATTAACCAAGTCAGGATGAGAGTCTATTTGCATATATACTATATAATTATTACACAATAAACTTACTCGCCTTTGTCTCACAGTCTAGAACAGGACGTCCAACTGAATTATGTATCTTCACTGCAGAAGCCTTGTTTTCTGTTTCATTGGAGTCTGGTAAGCTCAAGGACCTGATGCAAGGTAGCATGATTCATATCAATGCTATAAGCAGGTTGCCTTTCAACTCTAGAAAATAATGTATCAAGTCAACAGTTCCGAAATCTCTGATGAAGATAAAAAAAAAAACTTTATGCAACTACATCATTTGCCTTTTTAGTCCTCCTACCTAATAGTACTAGAAGGAGAATGATCAGTCATCTACATTCAGAAATACACGTTCACCTTAACAAAGAATTATAGTCTCGCGTGAACATAGAACTTCCTATATTTGGGTTTCAGGTACTAGCAACATAAGGATTATTGCAATTCAACTAATTGACTACATACTAAACTAACAGTAAGCTCATTTCAACTAATTATCTTGTCGTTTTTCAATTTATATAGATTAATAGCACCCACATTGGTTGTCCTTCCGCTATCAGTGTTTGGTTGAACACTTATCACAAATGTAAGAACTCTCTTTGAACCTCACCCATTTTCACTAAGCATTCAAGTTAGAATGAACTAGATGAATCCAATTGCAAATTACAATGTTGAATTAACAGATTATGATGCAATCTTCCATATGTTTTCTTCTACAATAAAAAACAAAATAAAAAACACACATTTTTGTGAACACATGAAGTAGAGGGGAACTAAGAAGACCATCTTTAAAAACTAGCACCAGTTCCAACAAATAAATAAAGAAACCATTGGAAACATAAACATTGAAGACAGGAACATCAAATACATCTATAACACTAAGGATGTTTTCCAAAAGACAACATTTTCCCCTCATGTTCAGGCATCATGAATTATAAACTACTAAATGATTCACTAAAAACCAAAAACGAATGAAATAAGACCAAAATCTTGAACAAAAAGTCAATACTAGTAAAATGAGAGTCATCAGCCTCAAGAACCTAAACATTTAAGGTAAAACCACATTGTGAATTTATTAACAAAAACAACATTTTCAGAACATATAACTACATAGCCTGAAAGAAACTGCAACATCAAACAAACCCACAGAATTAACAAGATAAAGAATAGATAGGTAAAATTTGAAGCAAGAAGCTGAAACATGTCACTTTTAAGCATGACTCTAGTTTTTGTTTGAAGAACATATAATTATATAACCATTGAGGTCAACCACATTGTAAATGTTCTATTAAAGACAACATATGCAGATCATATAATCGCATAACATCAAACAAGCTACAATTTCAAACAAAATCATGAAGAAGATCAACCTCAGCAAGAAACTGAAAATAATTTACTTTTAAGCATAACTATACTTTTCATCATCAATCTACAAAAAGGAAAACTTATTTTCAGAATACATCGAATTGGCCTAGTGGTTTGGAGTCCTGCAAAGTGATATATTCGATTCTCACCATGGAAAGGGACCAGGAAAAAAACATCATGAATGTGGAACAAAAATTACCAATTGATGACAAAAATGCCCAAACAGAAGCAAGCAATGCAGAACACAGAGAGGCACGAAGGAGATACTCCATTGCCACCTTTGTGAGTAGCCCTGGCCCCAACCTTGAACCCCATCTTCTCAATCAACACTAGACCCCCACTTCTCAATAAAAGCAAAAAAGAAAAGCTTGAATCTTTTTCTTTAAGCAAAAGGGTGTTTCAAAAAACAACAAGTGTCAGAATAAAAAGATGGGTTTATTGAGAAAAAGCCAAACAACGAAGGCCATCTGCAAGAATTCTAAAAATAGAAGAAGAAACAAAATTGAATAATGCAAGAATTTGAATTATGACTTCACGAGATAGGTAAAGGGGAAGTCGACTTTATGTAATCTTGAAATGTTGATGTGTCTCCTACTCAACAAATCTTAAATTATTACGAGTGGTAGGGTATTATAAAAAGACAAATGCTACATCTACTTTAGTACTCAATGTCAGGCGCCAATTATTCAAAATTATTACCAACAACATTGTTTCATTTTTCTGCCTAAAATTAAGAATTTTGAATCTGTTACTTGTAACAAAATTTCAAGTGAAAGATAATCAAAGGGACTATCGAGTGAGAAATTGGTTTATAAAGTTCCCAACAATTTTGGTAATAACTTGCAAGTCTCATTTTTGGTGGACCGATATGTGTGAACTTATACTTTACAATCTGAAATGTTTGTAAAGTCAAGGTTCTCCGGCCTCGTTTTGATATTAGTTACTCCCTGTCTATTTTCTTACACTCGTTTGACTTTTATGGTTATAGAAATACAACATAAAAAGTAAATATTTTTAATTGTACACTAGTAAAATTTATAAAAACTTTATATTTCAAAAACATATATTAAAAGGCTCTTGCTAGTGATCAGAAGGTCCTAGCTTTGATACTCACCTCATCGCTAATTTACAAAAAAAAAATATATATTAAAACAATCTAACAACATTCAACATGCTTATATTATTTTTTGTGAACTAATGAGAATTCATGGTTAAAGTTATCAAAATTTGACTACAACCATAAAAAAGTTTTAGAAAAAGGGACGAAGGGAGTACTGCTTTTACTTTTTTTCTGTTAGCACTTGAGCCTAATTTTTTATTTTCCATAGAGTTACCATTCTACCATAATATATTATTATTACATTTTCACGTATTTTTCGATTGTTTTTGCAATTTAAATTACTAATGAATTAATTATATTATTTCAATTGTTAATTGTCATTCAAAAATTTTAATGTACTTTTTGACTATTTCTTTCCTTAATCAATACGTGAAGAGCTAAAACGCCAATAAAAGAAAAAACCAAGAAAGACAATGATCGTCACCTATGTTTCAACCGAGCCCATCACTCACTAGTGTTTTAAATGTCATAATTGGCTAACTCATGTTTTAAAGGTCTTCATTCACTTATTGTGTCATCAATTTTTCCGTTAATTTCATAACACAAATACAGGTGATTTCATCTGGAGGTCAGTCTTTATATTCTTGTTTAGTTTCTATTAAGTAATAAATTACATATGTACTCGATGAAATAATCATCTCATTCACACATTGTTCAGCTAACGGCAATATTAGCGATGAAATAAACGGTTGTACTAAAAGATTCACTTTTTTGTTCAACATACATAATCGAAAGAAATCTAAGATAAAATATATGTGATGATCCTTACCAAAACAATAACAAGAAAAAGTTACCATGCAACTTTTGAGAGAATGATTCATTCAATCTCAATGAAATTCTACTGCATTTTTTTCGGAGGACCACTTATATATGTAACTATTGAGCAATAATCTTTGTTTTGTAGAGTTTCTACCAGGATGATATTGCCAAAACAATAACAAATCTTTTTGTATCATGAAGCAATAACGTATTTTTCTCTTTATGGTAGTAATGGTGTTCACTGTGAAACCCTATTGATCTTTCTCTTTCAAATATTAAGTTCACCAAAATTTCCACTATTAAAACATTCTAAATCTACATGCATAGTTTTCTTAGTTTTCTTTTGTTTCAGATCAATATTATATGAAAGTAATTTAACATAACGTGAGAGTTGGACGGCCTATTAGAAATAATGTGGGCATCGGCGGATCTACCGCTTTCTATGTGATGGTTCGAAATATGTATTAAACCGATATAGTTATATTCCATTTTTTCGATGTTTAATCCAACCAAATTGACCAAATAAGATGAATTTTCGAAGCCTCCGATTCCATATACCAAATTACTTTAAGTTTGTCGCATTTTTCACCAAAAAATACTACAAAAATGTTGATTACACCTATTTCCAACTCGAGAAACAATAAAAAATCAACTTAATAATCAAAGATAACTAACCACATCTAACTAGGTTTCTAACAAATTCAACAAGTTCCCCAGAGATAGAACCCATCATCTACCACCATAAACACTTCTAAATAAGAAAACCATATGAGTACTTTATTATTAATAATCATATACGACCCTATACAATTGTAAAAGCAAATTTAATATTTATCATATAAATACTTTATAGTAAATTTATTAATAATAAAAGCCAATAATAAAATCATAATACTAATATAACATAAAGAAAAATATTTAGGATGGGTTTCACAAAACAACCCCCATAGCCAGACGTGCTAAACGAACTGGACCGGATGGTCCGAGCCGGATAAGGAAAGGCCCGGCCAGGCATGAGGCCCGTACGGTACAACAGAAAACATCCCACCCCAAGCCCAATTGAACATCTAATCCTTTTCCATCTTTTTTCGTCCTCCCTTACCCCTTGCATCCACACCCCCCCCCCCGAAGAAAAGGAGTTCGAACCCCCTCGCCTACCATGAAAAAATGAGCTCCCTTACTCTACCTTGCAAAACGTGAGCTCCCACCCTTCAACCCATTGAAAATCACGACCCCCTTCAACCATGTCCATTTCCGATTTTAAAATTGGGAGGTTTGGTTTAGTTTCGAATTGGGGTTGGGGGTAAGTTTTTGAATCGATTGGTGTTGGTGGCTGTGTTTGTGAAAAGGAAAATAAAAATGATGTGGTAGAGATTTGCGGGTTTTTGAAGAAGTTTGTAATGGTGATTGGCTTCATGATACTAAGAGCACTCACATCAGTCCACCTAAAAGTTATTATAGGGGCTAAAAAAATTAAAAATGTGAAAAAATTTACTTTATCAGTTCCCCTAAAATTGGTTGAGTTTCTAAAATAATTTATACACTATCTCAATGGTGTAAATTTTCACAGTATGTATATTGCGGTTACCAAGTTTTTCTTTCTATTTTCTTAAATGTGAGTGAATAACAAGAAAATTGTTAAAGTAAACATGTGAAAAATGAATCACAAAAATAGAAAATGATGATTAGAAGTGTTTTTTAAAGAAAATTTTAAGAAGACTGATGTTAGTGCTCTGATGGCTAGGATTTTTAAGCACTTGTAATGGTGGTTCAAGAATGAAAAGAGAAGGCAAAGATGAAAATGTTGGTTTGGTAGATTTAAGTAAGAGTATTTTAGACAATTCATAAAAGAGGATGCTATTAGGGCAAATAAATTAACAAGGGTGGTGTAAGTTTATAATAAATTGATCAAATGATTTTTTATCCAATTTTCTCCTGCAATATCCCGATATCTTAAACATCAAATTTATTGAAAATCTAAAGGTAATATAAAAACGGCTTGCGCGTGTATCACACGCGTGGTCGTCTCATTTGGAATCATCCACGCGCCTGCATCACAGTATTGTACATCACGCTTTACATGTTGTACTCCAGAGAGTTATTCCCACGCGCGTGCATTAGTGGCTTGTACCTCCTGCTTAGTACGTTGTACCATGGTGTGGTCGTCTGATGCGCTGCATCATTTGATTGTACGTCGTGCATTGAAAGTTGTACATCTACAGTGTTGTTTCTGGAGACTTCTACATCATTCTACACCAATCTCTTCCAATCTATTTTCAACCCCCCCCCCCCTCTCCTCTCCTCTCCAACAAAACAATAACCCTTCGAGAACGCTCCAACGTCGCCCTGAAATCGATCTCAAACCCTTCTACCACTTCCCCCCACCCCACGCCTCCACCCAGTTAGAAAGAGACCACCACAAGCATCCAGTACAAGGAATTCGAAACCCACCCCCGTTCTCGACTCCATCTCCCTCCCAACAGCCACGCATACAACGCCACCTCCCTGCCCTCAACACTCTAAATAAAGTTTATCTAACTTATTTTACTTTTTCAGATCTTGCATTTAATTTACCAAATCTAATTTGCAGCGGCTTTTTTGTATATTCTTTCATCTTGGATCTTCAATTCTGTTGGGTGTTCAAAACTTGTCGTTAATGTCATTTCTTATTTTTTATTTGTTGAAATTAGTATTTAATTAATTTTAATTATGCAGATATGAGGGCTTATACAGCTTTATGTCCACCACCCCACTGTAAAAATATATATTTGGTGAGTATATTTATTGATCTGGTCACTCTGCAGCTGTATGATGTAATTAGTTAACCATTATTATGTTTATTTTGTTGTCCTTGGGCTTCATTGTTTATGGATTTTATGTATTTTCTCGATTTTGGTGGTTTTCGTAGCTCATGTACGTCAAGTTAATTGTACTGATTTGTTTTTTAGTTCGATTACAAGTTTCTTCGGTTTGACTTTTAGATTTGTTTATTCAATTTTATGATTTTGAGGTTTAATTTTTGTGTTCGTTGACTCGTCTTTTTTAACTTTTGTTTTGAGATTTGCTGATATTTTTGCAGGGTGATGATGTAGAATGTGTTCGTAGGCAGGTTTGATTAAATGTTTTTTTCAAGTAATGAATTCTGTTCCCCTTATGCAAATATGTTCAGGTTATTTCAACAACAACCAGGCCACCAACCTTACAATAAATAAACAAGGCTGGGTGCATACAGGAGATCTTGGATACTTCGATGAAGCAGGACAACTTTTCGTAGTTGATCGAATCAAAGAGCTGATCAAGTACAAAGGTTATCAGGTAAAGTTTCTGTTTGCACATGTTTAATAGATAACCTATTTATATATATATTGGTTAGCGCATCTTTTTCAGTTTAAAATCTCCGAACGCTTGCCTTGACGGTTTCTTGTAGAAATACCAATTAGTATCTGTTACTTAGTGATGCATTAGAAGATGTTTTCAGTATCATTGTGGCTTACCTAATGTGAGTTGGTGGTTGGAACTTTCCAATTGCCTTTGTCGTTCGTTCTCCTAACAGTTCACTTACTGAAGAAGATGTCAAGAAATTTATTGCCGATCAGGTACAACTGCTAATCAGATATATGCGAAATCTTTTTTTTTTATTTAAATTAGAATTGTGAGCATATTACTACAGTCGTAAATTTTCTGAAGTAGTTTCATTGAGTAAGTACATGTGTTACTAATCTTAAGATATGATATTAAATTGCCGTTCATCGATATTTTATCATGTTATTCTGCATTATTCCATCTTCTGGGGAAAAGGGAGGTTCTTTTTGTTTTCTCCCAGTAGCACATTTTATCTTCCCTCATATTTTTGGATGCCCTTCTGCAATATTTCAGTAATTATTTTTATTTCATGTTCTCAAGGAAGTAAATTAGATCTTTCTGAAGATCCGTCAACAGCTCCTTGATCGCCATTGCTTTTGCTTTTTCCTTGTGTAGGTTGCACCATTCAAAAGATTGAGAAAAGTGACATTCTTTAACAGTGTCCCAAAGTCTGCTGGTGGAAAAATACTACGAAGGGAACTGATCGAAAAGCTTCATTCGAAACTGTAGGGAGCGCATATTGTTGTACTATGACATCTCAAACATAATAGTAACATTCTACACATTTTAATGTCCTTCCCCATCCATACAGGTACAACCATTCTTATTTTAAAGAAGAGCAAAGTATGAGATGACCTAAGAGGTTGTATGAGTATGTTGCTGCTTGCTGCCGGAATGGAAGTCATTGTTGTACCTTCTACACCCAATCAATCCCATCTTTATACTCCAGCAGATAAGGTGATTACCTCCCTCATAGAATTCTGACCAGAAGAGTGGGGCTTGCCTATCTTCCAGGATTGTAAGTCTTCTTTTCTTTTTCTTTTTCAATATCATCCACTTTGAAAATTGCCCTTCTTTAATTTGTGATGACTTTCTAAGCATCTCCACCACAGGGCCAGAAAATACTCTACGAGTTGAACCTTAGACCGAGAGATATCTACGTTATATATTTAGACCCAATGCATATTCACACCCGCCCGTCAACCGACGGGCATTACCAACTAGTATATAGTAATGTGGTAAAGTAATAATCTCATGAAATATATAATATTTATTTTTTTGGAGCCGTAATACTATGGACTAGGGGACTAATATGAGTAGTCTTTGTCAAATTTGGACAGAAAAATTGTCAAATGACGAAATGGATTGGTATTTGGTCGGAACCTGATAAGGCCTGTTTATCTTATTCAGATTGGGTATGTCCGCTCCATTTGCCAGTCTGAATCAATAGTGTGAATGTGTGATGGTCTAGTTAGGGACCAATTCACACACAATCGAATCAAGTTCGGATAAGCTATTCTTTTAACATGCAAATTCAATAATCACTACAGTCTACATTATATGTTCTAGTTCGAAATTAAAATTCTAATATACACTGTCTTATACTAATTATTACCTTATACTACGTGTTATTAATTTAGTTATAAATTAAATCCAAAATAACTGTTTGATTTTCCTATAGATTTCATTATCCTCATTGAATAATGGTTAATTCAATTTTAAGTTGAATGTTATTATTTGTTGAATAAATAAAAATAATTAATTGCATGTGGTTGTAAGTTTAATAAGGTAAAATTAACTAAAAGATTATACAAAGCAAAAGTGGTGAAAGACTACGAAATTGGCTTCAAAACCCGACATCATATTAGTTATTTACATTGAATTTAAAAGATAAAAGAAAGAACGTATTTATTTGTTGATAACCGTTAGATCGAAAGATAAAAGAACGTATTTATTTGTTGATAACCGTTAGATCGGAACATATTATTAAAAGCCTAATCTTATGGCTATAATTGAATGAGGCATAGAAGCATGTATGTAAATTGAAGGTCGGTATGAAGACCTCTAAAATTCCCGTTGGTGTATAGTTATCATAAATGAGAAGAATAAATGTGTAAATAAATTAGACAATAATCTATCTGATTGGGGCATATATCATTATATTGTGTACTTGTGAAAGAAATAGAGATGGAGAAGCTAAGGAGTGAATAAGAGTGATGATGAAAATTTAAAAATGAAGAAGCGTGAGTTTGCATTGGTGGTCCTCAGCCTATAAGTTTTAGAGTAAGCCATATTGCATCAAGTGTGCTGTAAGCTATGTATCCAATATTTATTGCTGTGTACTACCAATTTATTTCTACTGCCCATGTTAATGCCATGGGGTTTTTTTTCAAGTTTTCTCATCACTAATTATTCTAATTATAAAAATATCTTACCATTCATTCAAATTCATCCAATTACTTCAAAATACTATATCATTTTTTATTGTGAATATATATATATATATGTAAGTTGACATGAAAATAAGTTTTCAGAAAAATCTTATCCAATTAATGAAGTAATTGCAGATTTTATCTCAGATAATGGGACGCAATTGCACTTTAGTCCCAAATAGTTCCAACGTTGCAGAATAGCCCCTAAAAATGGTACAAGTGTTACAATATAGTCCTCAAAACAAAGTAGCAAATGTTGTAGTATGGTCCCCGAAAGAATAAGGACTAATGTACAATAGTTGTCACTATTGAGGACTATATTGTAACACTTGAGCCACTTTCGAGAACTAATCTGCAACGGTGTCACTGTCTGGTCAGTACAATTTCATCCCACTATCTGGGATCAAGTTGACAATTTTCTCCCAATTTAATCGTATAATTAAGGTGCTATATATTTGCTCATTGAAATTGTTATCGAAAAGGTAAATCCGTCATACTAACAATTCCAAAAACTCATATATATCCTCAAATATACAAATGAGCTAATTGAAACTGTCATCAATTCTATCATAGATTCAAACAATATATTCAACAACACATAAGACCACATGTAAGGCTAGGGTTAACCGTTAACACTTATACAACATAGTTAGTGACCAAATTAGTGCAGTGTGATCTCCTAATTGATGAAGACGGTAAACTCGCCGGACATATAAACATGATCGAAGGTCAATTTTTTTGTCCAAATTTTACTAGTATTAAATAGAGTATGAAACCATGCATACCAATTTAACCACTAGTTGAGACCAAATGTATAGACATAACACTTCAAGGTCAAAGTGCCACAACTAACCTTTAATTTATTATGTATGTGAAACAAAATTAACAATTACTAACTCATGTTTCTCACTATATATATAACTCGTCAACTACTTCATTTAATTTTTATTAAAATAGTAAATGTCTACATACATAATCTTTTATCTTCCAAAATATATTAACGAAGCATGTGCGTTATTATTATGATTATTTGATTGTTGAAAACGACTTCAATTTGATAGTAACACGACAATGTAAAGAATAGTTGGCCATGAGGATGCATTGATGTGTTACATCAAAGTACTCAAGCTAAGGATATTTCATTATTCACACTTGATAAATTGAGTCCCAGGTCCACAACTATTCACATTTCACTTAGCTTCTTCATGCATAAAATTATTAGCTTCTATTATTATTATATGTTGTCCACTTGTCCGTTTTGCTTAGTGTCAACATTATTATTGCTAGAGGTCTCTTTCCTTTTCATCATCACTCTTATTATTTAAGTTAAGTTGTGGGTGATGAGGGAACTAAAAACTAAAGTATAAGCATATTCAAGGATTCATATTTAGTTATTACACAACATAGGATGTGTATATATTAAAATATAAGAATAGTTTCATGTGTTCAATTCTTTATAGAAAATACATGCTTGCCAACGTATATCCACCATGCTTGTCGACGTTGAATTTAAGAAAGTCTACTTCTAAAATTAAAATCTTGAAACCAAAGTGATTGTCTTGGAATATAATCTAAAACTAACCAAATCATGGATTAATAACAACTTAATGGTATCTGACCAGAGCTTCGACCAAGAGATTTTGATATACTTTATTTGAAGCACGTTCGTGTCGTTATGTAATACTCATCCCTAATTCAAAAAAACATGTTACTTGTCAAATAGAAAAATAATAATTCACGAAATCACGAAAAAAAAGAAGAATTAACACTAGATAATGAAATTTATGAGAGTTACGTAATCGTGAAAATGGCCCCGGATAGTGGATTGGAGTTGCCCTTTCGTCCAGATAGTTAATCGGTTGCACTTTGGTCATAGATATTGGCAAAAGTGTTGCAATTTGGTTTTCAAATAATAGTTTTGTTAACTTTTGACTGTCTAACTCGGTTTTGGGGGGAAAGTTACATTTTTATGAAGTTGTTGCCCATATTACTACTCCGTAGAATCAATTTTGATTTTGCCTTAATTCAACGCTTTAGTAATATGAGATAGAACTTAAAAAATTCTAATTTTGACAAATATCACTTTCAGATATGAAGATTTCGATACACATTTTGTAAAATATTATTACTCTCGTTTAAAAGCTTCAATCAAGATCAAAGAAGAAAAACAATATAAAGTTGAAGCCATAACGCAATTTACCCATAAATTAAAATAATGTAGAAAAAATTAAAAAAAAATACAGTATTTGATACAGTAAGAAATCTATGGATCGTATATTATAATTTATATGATAATTTTCATTAACCTTATATAACATTAGATAATTATAATATTGATAATTTTCCATTATTGTTTAAACAAAATTTACATTTGTCATGACCTTATATACCACAAAAATATATATCATCAAAAATACTTTATTTAACTTAAGACTTCAAAGCCAATATACCTTAAGTCCTTAATTAGCCCATAATCATTCTCTTATTACCTTCATCATACTAGTTTTATTGTCAAGATCATACGATAAATTAATTTTATCTCTTCATACGTTAATAAAAATCATCGTATAAATTATATATGCCAACCACACATTTCTAAATGATACCAAATAATTGCATTTGTTCAATTTTGTTTACATGATCTATTTCATGGGTAATTTGTATTATGACTTTGATGTGGACCCCAACTCGAGATTTATATTATATTATATACCTAGGCCCAAGACGGTAACAGACTTGATCCATTGAAGAGCCCACACATGTAGGGTTTCTGTAGACACCAATAATAGATGGACATGCGTCGACGACATGCGAGATTTACGGAACTACTTCATCATAAATACCTAGCACTGGTCATCAGATGAGGTAATACGTATTGACTCCCTTCATACCCATACTCTAACATCTTCGACTGACTTGATCGTCGGAGTGTTTGTGGCCATCCCCGGCCATACTTTCCGGTAATGGCTTCGAGGAAGAACAACAACTCTAAAGCTGGCCAATCCAAACCACCTTCTAAGGCTCCAATAGGCGGGCGAACATCCGCAGGACCTTCTCAGCGAGACGCAGTGGACCCCGACCTTAGAGATCAGATCAACCAACGGCGAGGGGAAGCCGCGCAAACGATTCATTCGCAAGCAGATGCTCCATCTAACAGAAGAGAGGCGCAACGGGAGCCAGACTGTTAGAGAGGCTCGCATCATGACGGACGCGAAGAGGATGTGGACAAATCAGGCTTGAACTATGTTTTTCTTCTTTAATCTTGATTGGGGCTTTTATATGTTGGGTGTTATTCTTAACAAAATGTTTATTGAAAACTTTATATCTAAAGTCATATTTTTCAGTAGTTACAATTTTTAAAATTTTATCTCATATTATTAAAGGGGTTCGGAAAGAGGAATTGTCAAATTGTAATTACCCTAAAAATCATGTTTGACGCCAAAAGTTAATATAACCATTACTTGAGGGACCAAATTACAATATTTTTGCCAACATATAAAATTAAAGTACAACCGACCAACTATGTTGGACCAAAATGCAATTCCATTCCACTGCGTAACACCAATTTATTAATTTACTCAAATTTATGAACTATAAGTTTTGCATGGGAATAATAGTGAAGATGCAATGCTGAGAAAGAAATAATAATTAAAGCATCAAAGTTGGACGACATCGAGGAGAGTCCCATCTCTAGGCTCGAGATAACCTTCAGGTTATCCTATATCTCGAACGGATTAAATTATCAAATCCTAGTGTATGTGTATTTTAATTTGACAAGGGATTCGATTACTTTATAAATTAAATTAAGAATTTCCATTATAACAAATAAAATATTGCTTGTTTATAGTGGTTGTGTCAATTTTGCTAAATGGTATGATATATAGGGGTTGAAATTATTAAGAAAACAAAAATAATAGTATTTTTTTCAACATCTACAAAATAAGTTGGGCCTCATTTAGAAAAATTATGTAATTAGATGCTCAATCAAGTTTGTAGTGTACTATCTCGGTTCCATTGTTTATGAACCACTTAACTTTACGTAAAGTTTAAGAAGAATTTAAATTCGATTCACAAACATAATTTTTCATCCATTTCTTCTTATCAAATTTGGTTAGATAATTAGACACTAAAAGGAGATTCCAATTTAGTAAAAGAAAGTCACTAGATTAAGGGACGGAAATAGTACATACTTTTTAATAGAATTCTCTCAATTTATACTTTTTAATAGTAACTTGGTCTTGAATTTGGCTACTGAGACCCTTAAAGGTGATTACTTAAGCCCCTGTATATGTTGTAGGTTTCAAGGACTTCAATAACGAATTGTTCCGAATCCAATTGTTTGATTGTTAAGTCATTGAGGTTTTATTAGAGTTAATCGAATAGCCTACTGGAAAAGTCTCTTGTCAGTGACTAGAAGGTCTTGGATTCGATACTCACCTCATCGCTAATTTACAAAAAGAAAAAAAAAGTTATAAGGCCTTATTAGCTTATTTTTATTGATGTTGACTTGAACAAATGAAGGTGATAACTTTAGTTGCTGGTGGTCAAACTGAACGGATGACTCAACAACTTGTTCTTGAATCCAGAAATACGGTTTAAAATTTCTTTTTCAAACACAATTTCGAGATTATAAAATTAATAAACGTTCGAAAACATTATAAAAATGATGTACAAAATTAAGAAATCAGAAAAAGTTATACATGTTCATAAAAATTTGAATAAATATAAATATTATATATATAACTATGAACTAAACCAAAAATAAAATAAAGTATTTTGAAATTAGTGTTATATATGTTAACAAAAGATTAAAATTTTATGGAGAATATTTATATCATTTAAAAGTATTTGTAAAAGTATTGATATGTTATCAAACAAACAAATAGACAATTGTAATGATTTAACTGGTTAAAAGAGCTATATGTTATATATATGTATATTAGCCAAAAGGTTATGAATTAATTATATTAAATCAATATATAAACTATTTTTAAACAAAAAATTTCCTAAGATCCTATATTTCTAAGAAAAGTTGAAAACTCAAACTTATTTTACGATCCAATTTAATTTTAAAATATAAATATTTCGTTTTCATAATTTCAAAAATGGAAACTTTTCGGAGGTTTCATACGAACCGGTTAGAAAATCTGAATCTATGGTTCCAACTAGTGGTTCAACCCAACATCAATAAAAATGAACAATGAAAAAATAAGACACAATTTAAATAACTGTGGTATAATCAGTTTGTAGAATTTAAGGAATGACAAAATAAGACACAATTTAAACTGTGCAGATAAAATACAATTTGATTTTAATTAATTAGCGTGACGGTAGGTGGCATAATTTATTTGTTTAATGTACGAAATGTTTACACGAACCCTCCTTGGCTTGGATTAGGGGTTTATAAACACTGATAAATTACAATATAACAATGAGAAAATAAGACTAGTATCAACGACGAGTCTCGTCATTTTTTGTAAGATAAAGATAAAGTATGAAGCGATCGTATGCCGTATCGCATGCCTTTTGTCTCTTGTAGTATACAAAGCTCTCATCAATAACCATCGGTCGAACATTTCTCAATAAAAATAAAAATCAAGTCGTATAATTTGAACTCCAAACTCTTTTTTTTTCTTCTCGAGCCCCAAGCTTGAGCACGAGTTCGTGTAGATTCATTAACAAGATCCATAATAATATCTTGGTGCAGAGTACACCCAACTAAAACAAACAAAAGAGAACAAAAAAGTTAAAAAGAAACCATAATCCAATACAAGTTTCTCTTTTATATAATAAATACATAGTTTACACATGTGGATTACTATTTTGAATTTATGATGTGGAAGATATCCCTATCTATCCAACCTGGGAATGTAAGGTTGGATAGTTTGATTGAGGGGCAGGGAGGGTGGGTGGGTGGGGTGGGGTTGGGTGCATACAAATAATAAGATGCATCTCCTGTGCATGTTACTACACCTTTCTATTTAGTTGCGGCCTGAGAAAGTGATAGGACACACTCGCCTCTTACTATCGAACAAAATTTATATACTGTCGTAGTTATTATAACTCATCAATTCACATCGCTTGAGGTTGTCAAATTCGTTTCGAATAATAGAACCATCTGTGTGATTATACCTCTCCACACCCTATGCCCAAAATCAATCCAACCATGCATGTCACAATAAAAATCCCCCCCTCCCCCCTCCATTTTAAAGATTCTTCACTTATCATCAATCATCATGATGACTTGAATCAATGTATATGTGAATAAAGTCACTCCCTATAAAAGTTCTTATTATGCATTCAAATCGTCTACTACTACCTTGGACCATAAATAAAATGTGTTACAATTTCATTTTAATGAGAAAATTAATAAAGACAGATAGTTCGATTATTGGAATTATATATCATGTTAATAGTAATAAAAATTACTCCATGTAATATGTATAGAAGTATCTAGCGGCCAGTACTGAAATTCGACAGTTTATTATGTGATAAAGATGTTGGTATAAATGGACTTAGGCCTGTTAACGAACTGGTTTCCTCGCAAATTGGTTCGTTAAAATCGGCATGTTTGTTCGTTCGGTTTGATTTTCGAACCGGTTATGATTCGGTTAAACGGATCGTAATTTCGTTTCCACTCGCTTAGTAATCGCTCGGTAAAATCGTGTATAAAATTTATTTTATTAAAATA
Organism: Echium plantagineum; assembly: GCA_003412495.2. Lineage (NCBI taxonomy): Eukaryota > Viridiplantae > Streptophyta > Magnoliopsida > Boraginales > Boraginaceae > Echium > Echium plantagineum. Next base: position 17,077,272 of record CM016565.1, read on the forward strand.
TAGTTAAACTAAAGGATTCGTTGCAAATCGCTCGTTAATCATTCGCTCGTTTGCTAATCGTTCGTTAAATGGTTTATAACACTCCTCTTTATTTACAAAATTGTACAAATATAGCCTAACTATCCGATTTGCGAGTGAAAAAAGGATTACGATTGAAAAGATTAGAGAACCGAGTGAATGATTTTTATTTCGGACCGCTTAACGACCAGTTTTTTCGAATTTGTGCGAATCGATTAACTATTCGATTTTTTCTGAATTAGTTTCGAACCGGTTACGAATCAAACTTTCGAACCGATTTTATTAACGGTCCGATTTACTAGTGGACCGGTTTGTTTGTCGGTCCGAACCGGTTTGGTCCAAAACCGGCTTGGACCGGCTCGTTAACAACTCTAGGTATAACGAACACGTTTGAAAATTCATGATGTATATGATGTATAAGGGCGGAGCACTGTTGGTTTGGTTTCGTTCAGTCGAAGAAGCACTTTTTACAAATAGAAGAAAATTATATATATTATTAATATTAAATTAATATAAAAATGAACATATGTGTTTAAATAGCAATATATGAAATTTTGAACACCCACTTTACAGTTCTTTGATCCGCCGATGATGATGTACTAGGTCGGGTTCTATAGCTCATATCTTTACTATATATAATTGGCGAAGGAAAAAGTTAGATGGAACTTATTTTGAAGTCTTAGAAGCACCATGTTCTCCTAAAAATTAGGAGACAAATAATATTTTTTATATATATAAACATTTAGTCCAATTATATTTTATTTTACACTCAAAATCAAACTTAGTTAAGATGAATTTAATAATATTAGATAAATATGTTATATTTATTTATTAATAAAAAATCATATATGATAACACGATGAAGGAGTTTGCACAAGCTGGACTATGTACAATAATTTAGTTGAAATTAATTGCTGAAATAGTCTCATATAATATGTGCAAGTTGCACTTGCGTCCTTCTAAATGTAAGGTATTTGAATATGGTCCATTTCACTCAATAGGTTATCTTTATAAGGGGGGTGAATAAGGATTAAGCAAATTTTATAACTTTTTCGAGTTTAATTAATTCTACAAAGTTATAACAATTACAACACCTCCTAACAAGGATATGAATCACAAAAACACAAGCAATAATAATACGGAGAGTAATAAATAATGCAAAATAAGAAATTGCTCAATGATTTTAGCGAACTTCGGTTCCTCTAGTGCTTGACCTTCGACTTTCCAATATCGGGATTTTGGAAAATGATTACTAGTATGGAGAATCCCTGGAGTTCAATACAAACAATCGACTTCTCTTCTAGCTATACCCAACTAGAAATCCAAAACGACACTTTCAACTTCTAACCAATCTATTAGAAATTCATGAAATCAATTCCTAAGAGTTCAATTTTCAAAGAAAGGGTTTGTGAAGAATTGAAAAGTCAAGCAAGCAAGTGTTAAACTCTTAAATATCAATCAAAGGTCTAGGATGAATGTGGAAAGTTTAAAGATTTGCTTTTCAAAGATGTTTGAAAGTTATTGTGTAAAGGTTTCAAACGGCATAAATATACTTTTGATATATGAGATATTGGACTAGTCCATCTACTGTCAAATGCTTTTAGAATATACGTAACCTCATTAACTCTTAATAGTATTAAAGTCAACCACGAGTTAATGAGATACATATAACCTCATTGATTCTTAACATATTTAGATTTTTCTAATAAATGAGATCTGGAGAATATCTTTTTATAAATTAACGTTAAATGAGTCACGAATCCTAATTCCTCTTATCACTAACAAAATCCTTTTTTCACTAGACTATTTGATTACTCCACCTCTTACCCCTCCCTATCTACCAAAGTACATGGCAACACACCGAACCGAACTAGTTGCCCATCCAATTGGAATCGAAACATATATATGTACAATTAATGAAAAGACTTGAGATAGATGCAAGTATATGAATAAAAGTCAAACAAAGTGACTACATAATACAATACGATTTGAATATGCTAGCTCTTATTAGAAGAAGGTGTTAAATTTCTATCTACAAATATAGTAGTACAATATACATATATATACTGCTTTCTCAAGCTGTTTTCAATTCCATGGTCCATCATAATATTATAGCAGAAGCTAGCATGGTTTCATTTGCTGATCCCTCAGTGGTCCCAATTCCACACACATACATCTGTCTCAACCTCTGTTATATTACTCCTCCTTCCCACCTCAATCAGTCATCTAGTACAGGAAAAAAAGTAATCAGAACCGAACACAATTCATCTAAATTCGTCTTTCGTTTTTGCCCCACATATATCACAAATTATGGATTATGACCAAACTTCGTATTGTTAAATCAAAGGTAATTGCGGAAATGGTCACACTAACTGGACGAAGGTTCACTTTCGTCCCCTACAGAACAACGACTCATGCATAATAAATGGCTCCATAAAGTGTGAATCATGTACGCGAATGATCTCTAAACTAATATTTGCGGCATAGTTTCCACAAATATCATCAAATTATAATGTAATTTGAAAGGAGGATAGTTAAAATAGTTTGGCTCTTGTAATTGAATAATATAAAAATTAGGGTATGGTCCCAAATTTAACAATGGTCCCATCTTCTTGGGAATATAGTTGCACGAATATTTATTTTTATACTTGTATTTAACAGGACTTGTAAAAACTAAAATTAGAATGTCAAGTAACATGGGATTATTGCATTCATTTGGCTAATATTTGTTTAGGTAACCATCCAATAATTTACGAATTAGCCGTAACAAAAAAAGTGAAATTAAATGTGGTGTTTTGTTTATCGTTCTCATCGCATATATATGCACGATCAAACTCGAATTAAGAAAATTATTTCAAGTAGGTTAGTAGTAATATTCTTGCAATTTTTTGAATGTTTTATCATACAATAATGGATAAATCTTACACGTGCTTTTTGATAAAAATTTAGTTTATGATCTTTTGATACTAATGGCTTAATCAAACGTCCCGAGTAAAGAGAGAAAAATGCATAGGATTGCCAATAATAAAGTTTTTTACTTTTCTAAATTCTCCTTCAAACACTTAAATTGTTATATCTAAATTTAATTAACAAAATGATTCCAGTAAATCATGTCTGCGGGTGTAATTTGATCCTTATAATATTATTACTGTAGAGATAATCCCTGATATATGATGTGTACTTAGGTGTATTTTGATCCTTATATTAACTATTCTGCTAAAACTTCACGTAAATATACGAAAGAAGTTTAATTCTGAGGCAAAACTGAAATTTTAGGCTCACTATTTTGGTCCAAAAAATTCACTTTTCCCCCACAATAAGACACTTTCACCAGTCTACATCCCAAAATTTCTCGAAATTTTTGTTTTGCGCTCCAAAATTAAAGTAATAAGTTATTTCACCGCTCAACATTAAGTTATAACATAAAAGTTAATTTTAATACAAAAATGCACTTAAATATACATTATCAAGGACTATTTGTGTAATCATAGCATTTATAAAGACCAAACTACACCAAACCCTCACGTATTGAGAATGTTACGACAATTATTTCTTAAATTTAACTAAGTTATGTATATATGTATAATCCTTAGCCTTAGCTAATAATCTATCAAAGACTAGCAAATTATAATTTCGGATTTCAAAAATCTCCACCTCTGACAAAACTGGCACTCCACCTTTAATTATTATCAATGTTATTAGCATTTGGAGTAAACGAGTTAATTGCAGATTTGGTTATAAATAGTGGGATAAGATTAAATTTTATTTCTAGATAGTTATTATAATGATATAAATTAGTCTTTGAAAGTGACACAAGTATAGTTTTCGAAAGTAAAAAATATTACAATAATTCCAGAAAAATAAAAATTAATGTGTAACGATTTTCACTTTTAAATTTAAAGAACTACATCGCAACACATGGAGTAAATTTGAAGACTAATATACAATAATATAAGTATGTGAAACAATTATCTCTCGAGTAAACAAATAAACATGCAAAGGAGCATTTAATAAGCGATGGAGCAGTATGTACTAAGCGATGAGGCAATATGTACTACAGTATGTACTACGACTAGGTTGCCTGAATTTCGACCCGGAGACATAGGAGGATTCCGTACGAATCATTAATTTTTTATATATATGCCCCTTTTATTTAAACATTCATGATCTCCACCGAATCAACGTAATACTATATCGAAATCAAGTTTATCTAATCGAACAATATTTAAAGACCATATAATAATACGCATACCATGCATGCCTAGGCTACTCTACTTCTACTTAAATTAATAGCTACAATTTTATTATTATTATTATTATTATTATTGAAGTAAGCAATTTATAAAAACAATTGAATTAGAAATTGTGCATCACCACACGTACACACCCGTCCGCAGCCATGGAACATCATCATTTGCCTCAACCACTTTTGTTATCTCTTGTGCTCAACAGCCACTCTTATTTTTCCTTTAGATTGAACATTAATATATACTTTTATCATTTAATTATCGATTTGGTCTCATATACTAGTCCTAGATAATTATATTAGTGTAAATTAACCTATAAAGTGACACAAGTATAACACTATAGTCGCATAAAGTTACAAATATTAGTTATATATGGTCTCCAAAGAAACGGGATAAATGTGCATTATTTATCAATTATATATGAGACTATAGTGCAATACTTGTCAGTTTCTAGCAGTATTAAAGTGAATTTCGTCTCACCATCGACCTGGTACCAAATCGATAATGTTATCATATAATAGATGAACATATATATATAAACCTTATTAACATATGTCACCTAACATATTATTAGTTATTGGCACATAATTTAAAATAATAATAATATGGAATGCCACTTTATATATATATCAAATTATCAATACTTCAGGGGTAAAATGGAAAACAATTTATATATGTACTTAATATATGTTTAAGGTAATAATATTATTATTAATTGCAAAAGATATATACTCCGATCCGTATTAGAGGTAGGTGAAGCTCAGTTTTCTACAATGACAAGTCAAGAAAGCTCATCATCTCGTGGACATGCCTATATTAATATATGTTGATATATTTGTTTTTGTTTTTCCTAAACGTAATATACTAATGTATATAGTGTTTTTGCTCTTTTGTCAACTAAGGTTCCTTTATTTCTTCATCAACTACTAACACAACCATTTGTTATAGTTGGAGATTTGTTCCCACTTCTAACAAGGAATTAATCAAGCGTCCCCTAAATATGCCCAAATCATATGTACTTAGATTTAAATTGAGCATTATTTCATATTTTAGTTGAACATTAGTAAAAGTGTAGAAATTAAAAAAAAAGTGTTATACTCCCTCCATCCCAAATTATTTGACTTATTTCTATTTTTAGAGTCAACTCTAATAATGTTGACCATGAATTCTCGTTAGCCAATAAGAGATAAAATAGTCATATTGGATCTTGTTAGATTCGTCTCAATTTCTACTTTTGTAATATTAAGTTTTTATAATTTTTATGCTCATAGAATTACAAATATTTACGTTTTAAATTGTGTTTCGAAGACCGCATAAGTTAAAATAGGACAATTAATTTGGGACGGAGGGAGTATTAATAATATAAATATTTTTTTACTGTGATATAACGAGAGTAAATTGCTGAAATAGTCCACACTAGTGTGTCCAAGTTACAGTTTAATCACTAATAGTGGCACTGATATAGTTTAGTCCCTCAAAGTGGCCAACAGTGCAAGTTCCAGATTAGTCATCACATTAAATATTGAGTTAATTTTTAACATAAACACGCAGAAAGTGGTTAATTCTGGGATGAAAAATGATTTTTTTAAGAGATAAACTCATTTGTTGTGTTAAAAAATTAATAAAATTTTGCATTTCACCTTCTAAATGAAGTTTGATTATGCACCAAAAATCAATTTATTCTTAAAAAATCATATTTTTGTCCAAAATTTAATATCTCATCATGTGTTGGTGTTAAAAATTAAAGGAATAGTTAACGTGAGCACTAATCTGCAACTTTTTGCCACTTTTAATGACTAAACTGCAACGATGCCATTATTGAGGATTAAACTACAACTTGGTGACACTATCGGAGACTCTTTCTGTAATTTGCTTGATGTAACAACATTATAATTTAAGATTTATATAGTAGCCTTATGTGTATTATTTGATGACCACCTAAAACTAAAATTAAGAAACGATAACCCAAACATCCTTAGTTAATTAATGATAGATCCTCCCTAAACCACTCCATTAAGATTTTACATGCTTAATGATGACTAGTTTTACATTTGTCATGACTCTCTAATCCCATGCATGATGATAAGGTTAATTCATACTGATGTTGATCTCTCCTTTGCTATGGTTAGGTTTGAAATACTACTTGTTCACTTGAATAACCAAAGGGATTTATCATATGCTATGTAGTCAACTAGTCATTACTTATTATCATCAGCTTGATTGCTATGCCTGGCATATATGAATACTAAACATAAAACAATACTAGAAAATTTACCAACTTCTCTTTTCACTACTTTTCTTTTAGCATTGGTCCAACTAGCTTTATATAATTACATAGGTAACAACTGGATTATATTCTCTTTGACCAATATTAGATACACATATAATACCTTCTTATTGTACGAAGGCACGTAAACAGAAATGCGTGAGGATCGTTAATACAACCAGTTCATTTTTAAGATAATCATGAAATTACTACAGTAATGAGTAAGAACAGTCTATGTCAGTATTATTAGGGTATCAATATGGATTACTACTACTCATATTATTAGTATAATTAACTAATACACCCCAGGTTGATGATAAAGACCAGTAGTACTATAGTATAGTGTAGCTCACATGAAACCAACCAGATAATTGATGGGGTCCCCTCTCACCCCCCCCCCCCTCCCCTACCCCCACCCCTACCCCCAAGTATAAAGTCTTTTGCTACTCCCTCCCCCCTACTGCTCAGCAAAGAATAAATTCAATGATAAATTTGCCTAACTTGAGAACCTTCCAAGGAGGTACCCATCCATACATTCATACAGTATACAAATACAACCCACTAAAGAATTATTACCCACATATTATAGCCCCCCCCCCCCCCTCCCCCCACCTTTATTTTTCTCCCCTCCCTCTTTAGTACTCTCTTTTCTTCTCCTCTCTCTCTCTCTCATTGTGCCAATAAAAGGTCAACAAGTTGAAGCATAACAAGAAGATTTTATTGTGTTGATATATGGTCATAATATATATGGTTGTGTTAGAGGAATTTGAAGATGATGATATATATCAAGTGAAGATGATTCTTGGTTTTTGAGTCTTCCATGGAGAAATCATTGGTCTGTTTTGTGATATTCAAGAATGCACCACTTTTCATTGTACTAAGAGCTTCTTCTTCTTCTTCTTGTAATTGTTCTTGTTCTTCTTCCTCCCCCCTAGATGATTTCTTGCTTCACTCAATTTCAACTGTTCAATTAGTTCTCACTTTGTGTGACAATTATTTTGGGACAAAACAATAATAAATAATATATTAGTACATCATATATATATAACCCTAAATATATATAGAACACATACTCAACTTCATAGGCTTTCCTACATAGTGACTATATATTTGGAGGTTTATTAGTAATCTTGGAACCAAATTTGACATGATTCTAATAAGCACATGTTTGTAGTATGAGTTTTGACTTTTCCCTTTATATTATGGTGCATAATTATTGGTTTAATTTAAAGCAGTATACATGTGGTAGATCTGTTGGGTTGTGACTTGAAAAGTTGAAATTGGATTGAATTTGTTGATGCATTTGATGGAAAGTGGAAGAGGGTTTTACGAAGGAGGAGGCTCGCTTGCTTTTTCACAATCATCTTCATCTTCTTCTTCACGCCAAAAACCGCCCCTTGTTCCTTATTCCTACAATCATAATCAGGAAAGTCTTAGTCACCAGCAAACTGAACTCAAGATGGATTCTTTCGGAGGTGGTGGTAGTGGTGGTGGTGACGACGATGGAGATAATGATAGGGAAGAACCCCATCAATTTAATATTCGAGGCGGGGGTGGGGGCGGGGAGTCATCAGGAGAGGTGGTGATGGAAGTGATTGAAAGAGAGCACATGTTTGATAAAGTAGTGACACCAAGTGATGTTGGGAAGCTGAATAGATTAGTAATCCCAAAACAACAAGCTGAGAAGTATTTTCCATTAGATTCATCAACAAATGAAAAAGGGTTGTTGTTGAATTTCGAAGACAGAAATGGGAAGCCATGGAGATTCAGATATTCATATTGGAAGAGTAGCCAAAGCTATGTTATGACTAAAGGATGGAGCCGTTTTGTTAAGGAAAAAAAGCTTGATGCTGGAGATGTTGTCTCTTTTCAAAGAGGTGTTGGTGAGTCTGTTAGAGATAGGTTGTTTATTGATTGGAGGCGTCGCCGCCCTGAACCGCCTCATTACCCTCACGACCTTCCGCCTCCTGTCCCCGCTTTCTCACTCTCCACTCACTTCCCTCTCCGTCCATGGAATCATCATCATCATCATCACCATCAACTGATGCAAGCTAATTATCCTGTGATTAGTCCTCATCAAGGTCATCATCATTTCAACGCTTATGGTCCTTATACTACATATGGCAATGCCAATGTTTATAGCCCCGGGACGGGTTCGGTTGTTTATCTAAAGGCAAGTGGTGGTGGTGGTGGTGGGGTTGGTGGCTCGCACTCGCAACAACAGGTTGGATTGATGCAATTACAAAGGGGAGGTAGTGGGGTTATAGAAGGCGGTTTTTCGATGGCGATGACAATGCCAATTCCACCAACAATGGTGTATGAATCTGTGCCGGTGGTCCAAGGAAAGGCTGTAGCAAAGAAACTGAGGCTTTTTGGAGTGAACATGGAGTGTCCCATAAGTGAGAACAATGAACATGAGATATTGTCCTCTACCACAATTCCTCATCATTTTTCAACTCATAATTTGCCTAATTCTTCCAACCCATCTCTTTCATTACCCCCATACTTTGCTCATTCAACACATCCTCAAAGAGTTTTTCATCAAAAAACTCACAATCATGACAAAGGAAAGTCATCCATGTCCTTGGATTTCGACATTTGAGTCAACCCACAAATCAAGAAAGCTATTTGCATTCATCAATGGGACCTCCAGATTAAATCATGGACCAGTGGTCAATTATGAAATACTAGTGAATTGGAGCAATTCAATTGATGTGGGTATTATTATTATTACAATATGAGAAAAAAAAAATTGTTGATTCATTTGTTCAAGATCGAAAACAAGATGACAAGAAAAAAAAAAAAAAAAGTATTTCATGACGACTTAGAAAATTGTGTATAGCAATTTTAAAAGAAACTAGTGGTTTTAAGGCAAGAGATATAGCTGCATATGATGATGATTTTAGTCCTGTTATTTTATGGTTTCCTACAGTAATGAATCCAATTTGGAATATAATGATATATATGAATTTTGTTTGTTGAATTCCAAATTTCCAATTAATATTCCGGCAATCTAGCTTGAGCTTCTCTGACAGCATTTCTTGATTTTGTAATAAAATATTCTGATAAGAATGGAAAATGAAGACTGGGTTTTTTATGATGAGTGGGGTGGAGGATATGTAGGTTGGTTGTTGTTGTCGCTGCTGCTGCTTGGTTGGGCACATACACTTGCAGGCTCATCTACTACTTCTCACTCATCACTATTGCTGCTTCTGTATTGCAGACCTTTTTAAAGGTACACTTTCTATACACCCGACCTCATCATTTATATTTCTCATTAACTATAGGGTCACCCCCCCCCCCCCCCCCCCCCAACAAATCTATATATAGTTATTGGAGATGTTTCTAAACTCTACCTAAGCTTCTACTTATTTGCCTTTAATATAATCCTTGATGATGGTATTGCCACATCAATCATGGATTGCCCCTCTTTGGCAATTAGTTGAGATTGTGAAGAATATGTAATTAAGGAATTGGTGATAGATAGTGAGATGAGAAGTTACACTGGTCCCATATCATCACATTGTTGTAGACTAAATTCCGAAGGTAATACAAGCGTTGCAACATAGTCCACGAAAATGACAAATGATGTTGTACGAACATTCATCTGTCTTCTATCAGGGGACTATACGGCAATATTTGTACCACTTTTGAGACTAATTTACAACATATTTAAGATTGAGGAACCAAATAGATGATTAATTATTGTAAACAAATTTCAATTGATATATATATATTGAGTTCAAATTTTTTATGCGTATTGTATACCGTACAATGATTACTTACATAACTGATTTTTGTATATCAGTATCAATTTATCATATTTGTTATCTGAAGACATACAATTTCATATATTATATATGTAAATCTATTCATTTATGGAGCATATAGTAATAATTAGTGTCATGATTTAGTATTTAAGCAATCATAAAACATAGGTGATGATCTCACATACACCTTCAAATTTTAAACATATATATAATCATTCTTATTTTAATATCACATAATTCAAATGGAAATTAATGTTTTTATATATATAGCAAATTATTGAATTGGATCAAAAGGTATCTACTCTTAACATGAAAGACAATAAGAATAAAAATAGCCCTCTAAACAGACTATTAATATATATAATAAATTTAATGTAAACTGGCTCTATAAATTTGAAGAAAATGTAAGTGTATGTAGTATAGCATAGAATACTACTTTAATTGATTGAAAATTATTCAATGTGATAATATTTTCATGATACATATTAAGGAGTAATAGACTTACCTCAATCTCCAACCTCATAATTAACTTATATTTCGAAATATTAGCACTATATATGTCATATGATGATCTGCTGTATCCAATTCTTGATTGAGATAAATCGAAGCATGTTTATTTTGTTGATTTGCTGATGTTCTTTTTAAGTTAAAAGATTTTTAATTTTTCAAACTTTGCCCCTTCATTTTCATCCAGATTTCCTCGTCTATCTATCCCAGCTATATATTTTGCCGTATCCTGTACAATATGCTAATGTTACCACTTACCACGCACTCTATGCTCTCTTACTTATCATTCTACCTTATAGTTACCTCATTACTTGCAATACTTCATTTCCTTCTCATCAGTTATGAAATATTTATTCCATATATCTTTCTTTCTTTACATAAAAATAAAATCAACAGATACATGATATGGTAATCTATCCCATGTTTCGGTTCAATTATATTTGACATGTAATCATACATTACACTTGCCGTTAACATCATGAGTAGTTACGATATAACTAACCTTGCAACGCGTTGTATAAATTTGTGATGAATTAACATGAGCATGAACTTGTAACCGATGAAGATGAGGTAGAGTATCCATTCTCCAAGACATGTTTATTAGATTCAAAACTATACATGATTATGCATCAGAGCAGGATATATACTACACAATTGCTCTAAATTAATTAAACATGATCACATTAATTTTACACTATATTATATGGATCATGTATAAATAGCTCTTAAGATAATATATGTACATGTTACTATGATCATGGCCTAGCTATTATCTCTACTTGAGAAACACGTGCATACACTTTTTAGGGCATTCTTTTTTATCAACAAAAATATGCATACTGATACAGTTGATATATAGGCACTAATTAAAAGAGACTTGAAGCATGGGAAGTCTGAATGTAATAAAAAAAAAAGTGTATGAGGTAAGAATTTGAATTCGAATATGTATATGAATCGACATATTAGCTAGGTTACATACTTACATGAGAAATTTGGCAAACTACCACTGTTAAGAGTGTGTATTTGCAAAAAAGCATGAAATCTTTTTTATTTGGAGAGTACCACAAAATTATGGTGAACTGACTAAATTACCCTTCATTAATCTTATCATATACTCATTTCTATACACTCTCTTTCACTCACTCTCTTCTTTTCACTCTCTCTCTACATCTCACTCTATCTCTTGTTCTATCTAATTCTCACTTCATCATCGCCGGATTCATCATCTTCGCCGGAATCTTCATCTTCGCCGGAATCTTCATTTCCAATTTCTCCTTTTCGTTTGTTTTTTGTTCTTTAAAGTTGGTTTATTTTACAAAAGTTTGAATCTTTTTCAATTTAGTTGAATAAAAATCCCGTTTTTTAATATAGTTGCTCCAAAATCACGTTTTTCAATTAGTTATATATTTTATGTGTATTACCTTTTTGTTATTTGAAGGTTTTTCAACAAAAGTTTCAATCTTTTTCAATTTAGTAGACTCAAAATCACGTTTTTCAATTTTTGTTGAGTTAAAATCATATTTTTGATTAACTTTATACTTTATATGTATTGTGTTTATGTTATTTGGAGGTTTTTGAACAAAAGTTTGAATCTTTTTTACAAAAGTTTGAATCTTTTCTAAGATTTGATGAATATGTGGGTAAATTTGTACTAAAAAGTATAGATATATGTTTAAAGTTTGTTCTTTTGGTACTTTCATGTTGTTTTTTGAATAAAGTTTGAATCTTTTTAAGTTGAACACAATATTTTGAGTTTAAATAATGTTTAAACTATGAGTTTATGTTTTATGTGTGTTACGTGTATGTAATTTAAAGATTTGATGTACTTTTGTAATGAAAGTTCGAATTTTGGGGTATTATGTTGTTATAGTCTCATTTTTTGATAAGAATATTACTGTATAATTATGTATAATCGATTATAATGAAGTATAATGAAGTATAATAGTCAGTTGATACCAAACCCAACAACAAAGCCATTGTACGGAGTACCCAAACAATTGATCATCTCCCTGGACTCCTTGAACATTTCTGCTGCATTTTCTACGTGTTTGTTGTAAGGAGTACCCAAACAATTGATAATACGTTGTAATCGATTTAAATTCACAATGAACTCAAATTTATCATGATTTATCATTGCGATGTATATTTGCATAGATTGATGTTACATAGTTCAACCTCAACAACAATTGATATGATATATATATATACTACATATTATTACCATAAAGAATCGGACATAAATTGGATATAATTATAAAAATTGGATGAATATATTACAATTAGTACAATACACAAAGAAATATTGATTTCTTTAGGGTATGTAACAAATAATTTTTAATAATACATTTGAAGACTAAAAACACCATGAAAAAAAGAAAAAGGGAATAAAAAAGAATTAGAATTGTAATCTTCAACATGAATCTTTTCTCCGACGGCAATTCACGCTACTTTATAACTTAAACTCTCTAATTCTTCAGCCTGAAATAATTAAACCAAAATTGAAATCATCTAATTCAATAAGTGTTAAATTGGATTATAATCATTTATAGCAGTTTGTATAATAATAAACTCAACTATATCAACATTTGTTCTAATATTAAACAGCTTATATGAATTCTAACTACACATAAAGTACATATATTATAAACTGTATACTCCATTATACTTCATTATAATCGATTATGCATAATTATACAGTAATATCCTTATCAAAAAATGAGACTATACCAACATAATACCCCAAAATTCGAACTTTCATTACAAAAGTACATCAAATCTTCAAATTACATACATGTAACACAAATAAAACATAAATTCATAGTTTAAACATTATTTAAACTCAAAATATTGTGTTTAACTTAAAAAGATTCAAATTTTATTCAAAAAACAACATGAAAGTACCAAAAGAACAAACTTTAAACATATCTCTATACTTTTTAGTACAAATTTACCCACATATTCATGAAAATCTTAGAAAAGATTCAAACTTTTGTTCAAAAACCTTTAAATAACATAAACACAATACATATAAAGTATATAGTTAATCAAAAATATGATTTTAACTCAACAAAAATTGAAAAACGTGATTTTTAGTCTACTAAATTGAAAAAGATTGAAACTTTTGTTGAAAAACCTAGAAATAACAAAAAGGTTATACACATAAAATATATAACTAATTGAAAAACGTGATTTTAAATCAACTATACTAAAAAAACGGGATTTTTACTCAACTAAATTGAAAAAGATTCAAACTTTTGTAAAAGAAACCAACTTTAAAGAACAAAAGACAAACGAAAAGGAGAAGTGAAAATGAATATTCCGGCGAAGATGAAGATTCCGGCGAAGATGAAGATTCCGGCGAAGATGATGAATCCGATGATGATGAGGTGAGAATTAGAGAGAAATAGAGATAGAGTGAGATGTAGAGAGAGAGTGAGAAGAAGAGAGTGAGAGGAAGAGAGTGTATAGAAATGAGTATATGATAAGTTTAATGAAGGGTAATTTAGTCAGTTCACCATAATTTTGTGGTACTCTCCAAATAAAAAAGATTTCATGTTTTTTTGCAAATACACACTCTTAACCGTGGTAGTTTGCCAAATTTCTCATACTTACATAATACTGTAGGCTATAGGTATAATATATGTGTGCAAATAAAAGTGATTTAACACTTGAAGATCATCATCATCATCATCATTTGATCATCACATAGCTACCTTGCTTATAGCTTACCTTTATTTACTGTTCCAGGTTATTATTATAGGTGGGTGGGTATATATATGGCAATAGTTACATTTTTAGTCAAAGCTAGTTCGTTCATATATCAAATAGGCATACTGTTTAAAAAACGATGGACTTTCATTTTGCACTACCGGTATTTATTTGTTGCGTCAACTTATCATATGAAGACAGTTAACTAGTTGCTTGCCTGCATAATATTCGTATAATTAACGTCCATGATTGATTGCGTCGTCCGACCAAATGTTCTTATAATTAAGAGTCATTTTTTGTATGTTAACTTAGTTGGTGGTAACTTTGTGTTAACTAAATCTTAGCCATTGGATCAAACTCTTTGCAATTTTTTAAATCTGATAATTATTTATGATAGATTTGGTTATACTAATATTTTCTCAGTTCTTTTCTATTTGTCTTTTTAGCCATTTGCACACATAGATTAAGGAAACTAAAAAATAGTGAAAAAGTACGGACCGGTTACGGTTCCGTATAGATTTGTTCCGTATAGAATTCCGTACAGAAAAATACTTACACAATAACCCATGAAGAAATAATAATTACATCTTCAATCCCCACTCCAACCACCAATATTTGTATATTAACCCTTTACGGAATGTGTACGGGATATTTCTATAAGGCACCCTAACTTTCTACGAAAAAGTATATTGAAAATGTAAAATGACAATCAATTAAAACTATATAATTGGTTGGTTGATAACTTCATAAAAATAGTAATCAAAAAGTATATTAAAAATGTAAATTTAAAATCAATTATGCTAAGAAGACAAATATTTAAAAATAAAAAAACTAAAACTAAAAATATAAATGAAAAAGATCGGAGGAAATATAGATTAACTATATGCCTCAACAACTATATATTTATTAATTTTGGGTTAGGTCTCAAAACTTTCAATTCTTTCTTGAGGTGCTCTATGAGTTTATCCATCTTTAAACCAAAAAAATGACAATCTGCCCTAACTAAATAAAACTTCAAACATTAAATGATTTTGATGACTCAATAGTCTAGTATATTTTTTTATCAAGAGTTCAATTATTGCTCGAAGTTCCCTACTTAGGAATCTATTCTTTGTAAGTTCCTCTAATTTCATTATTTATTAGTTGTACTGCTCATCCCCAATTTACAAAAAAAAAAAAAAAAACTTGAACATTAGAGAAAATTGCCCAAACGGTCTCAAATAATTTGTACAACTTTCACTTTAGTCCTAGTAAATATATGGTCTACATTAATGGTCCCTGATATTGGCATAAAATCTCTCTTTCGACGGAGACGTTAAATTTTGACGGAACTACGGCCAAAATAGAATTTTTTTTAAACTTAAATGTTCCTTGAGAATATACACTTTAGTCCATGATATTGGTCAGAAGGATGCACTTTAGTCCCTCTTTTCGTCAAAATTTATTGTCTCCTTTAAAAGAGGAACTAAAGTGTAAATTTTCGACCAATATTGGGAACCATGCATTTGCCCATATCGAACATTTAGAAAGACTAAAGTGCATTTTGAACATATTATTTGAAACCATTTTAACAATTATCTCTCAAACATTACACTTAAAAAATAGCAGTACATTTTGAATTACTCTTAAGAGGTTGTCTTCCTCTTCCATTTCCATGTTTGAACGGGGACAAGTTTGGGTAGAGGGTGTATGTAAAAGAAATTATTGTGATGATAGTAGTGGTGATGGTTAATAGTTAATGCATCGAATAAATCGGAAATCGGATTGGAACCGACTCGGTTTATCCGACCCGAAAGTCCATTCAATATGCAATCGGATCCGGTCGGGCTCCAAGTTTCGATCCAAAATCCCGCCCGGATCCGGATCGGGAACCCGTTAATTTTCTTTATCCCTTTCATCATTCTTTATTTGGTATTTATAATAAGAATAAATTAATGGTCACAATAATTGTGATTTATTTATTTCTTGATTTAAAAATACAAATTAAAAAATTGTGGTGGATTTTGTTTATTGATTTTACTTCTTGGTTTAAAAAATAAAATTAATATGTTTTTTGTTGGAAATAGGATATAATGTGTGATTTTGGATACAATTTTGGATGTCGGATACAATTTTGGAGATAATCGGACCGGACCGGTTCCAACCAGTTCCGATCTGGTTCTGGAATGCTATCCCAAACTATGTTTTGGTCCGGTTCCGGGTAGACCGGAATCGTGACCGGTCTGGTCCCGAATTAGATGAAAATCAGTTTGAACCGGACCAATAACAACACTAATGGTGGTGGCAGAGACTGATATACCTCATACGAAATGACAATTCGAAATATATAGTAATTATTTAATGATATGATTATGTAATTACATATATGTTTCACGTTTTCTATTTTGAATAATCTTAGCAATTATTTACCGCGAGTTATACATGGAATTTCAGAGCTTGGTCAAAATAAATGTAAGGACCTCTAGGTTGGTCGTCCAATATAATAAATACAAGTATTCAAAAACTTATAATTTTTATTTATCGGTTTCTTGCTATAATATAATAAATATGTGTGGAGTGTAATAATAAATCTTAATGGCATAAGTATAATTTATTGCATGAGAAATAAATTAACTTTGAGGGACTTCATATTATAAAAAGTTATCAATAATGCTTTGTATTATAAATAGTAAATTGTAATTGTATATATACAAAACATGCGACTCATCACAACTAGGAAGGGTTGATAAGGAATTCAAAAAAGACATAAGGATGGAGGTAACAAATCACTTATTTCAAAATATGAAGTTGCAAATGGTTAACTTATTGAATGTAACTTTAACTTATCTACGGACATTATATTTTTTTAGTTCAATTAAATTACTATAAATAATAGGGTCCGGCTCGCCCTGGGTGGTATGATGATGGACAATATCGTTATATTTGTACCTTTTTTAGAAATTAATTTTATAACAATAATATAATTATTTAGAACTAATATAAAACTTTATATATCTTATTATTTAATTAAAAATCGACAACTAATTCCGCTTAAATGTATTGGCTAGCTTAGTATATCGTGAATGAAAACTCTTTCCAAATTTGTTAACGTCTCCAAGAGATTCCATGGCCAAATGAAGATAGTAATTATGATGTTCCATAGAAATGGACAACAAAGATATAGTACTATGTTTTTTATGCCTCTTCAATAATTTATCTATTTTATGAATATTTTTGGTAGAAAAGTCACCACATGTTCACAAAGCACAAAGCTGAGTCGTTAAGTGCAAGCATGCCCACTCATCACTATAATAATATATATTAATTCTTTTGTTTCTTTATATTCAACTTGTATAGATGTATAGATCACAGACCTCTTCATTACTATATATTGTTCATGCATATTATATATATGTATTAATATTATGACCTAGTGTTTAGGTGTACCCCAACCTATTATGTAGCTAGCTAGTTGTCGATCTCTCCATCAATGACCACGCTTGTAGGGTAGCTTATTATCAAATTTACTTGCTTCAAATGGTGGCCCCAAAATAATTTAAGCACTTGCTTCGTTTTAAGATTAGTTTTTATATCAAAGACATGGATTTATTCAAATGTTTTTTGAATAAAACTTGCTTGACATGTGATATAACCAACCAATTTAGATTTGGTTTTCAAATTTCACGTAGGTGTAATAAGTCGATTATTATTCATAATTCATGTGATTTTAATTTGGATAGTTTGATAGAGATAATGGTTAATTTGGGCTCAATTAGTGAAAAAAAGTTGTACTTTAATCCAACATACAATAAAACGTCTATAAATTAGTATTTTATAAATTAATAATCTCTCTAAGATAATAAATTTGTCCGGTCCTGACTTAGACTAGTTAAAAAAATTAACGAGATCGATAAAATAATAAGATAATACTTTTTTTCCTTTATAATATAAGGTCCCACGAAAATTATAAATTAATAATCATTAGAAATTGCAATAATATAGTTACAATTTATTTAAAATATGACTCTATAATATGTTTTTTCTTAAAGTTCAAATCACATTGGAGCTCATCTCTAATTTTTCTTATTGCATCAATTAGTTTCGTTGTTGTGTTTTCGAATTGTAAACATAAATTTGTGAAGAGTTCTAGAAGCCAAAAGTGCTTCCTTTCAGGTAACAGGTTCCGAAGACACGGTATCATCTTTATCTTCATCATCAACATTGTTCTCAATGATAGTAGTAATATCATTAAACTCTTCATGTCATTAAACTCTACATATATTTATGCAAAAACTCTTTAAATTAATAAATTATTAATTTATAGATAAATTAATAACTCTCTAAATTAATAAATTTGACCGATCCCAACATTATTATTAATTTATAGACGCTTTACTGTAGTTACACAGTTGTAAATAGTTTTTCGAAAATGGTCTAAGTGTTGCAATATAGTCCCCGAAATTTATGATCGTTACACATTAGTCCCTATTTTTTCGGAGAATATATAATGCAATATTTATCACTTCTAGAAATTATATTACAGTACTTGTACCATTTTCAAGGATATATGTATGTGTATATATAGGACCAACCCTTCAATTAACTCTAGCTTGATACCGTCTATCTTAATCAATTAATGTGTAAACTAGATTTTAGATAAGTAATTACTCCCTCCATCCCTTTTTGTTAGAGACATTTCATTTGGCACAAAGATTTAGGAAAATTCAAATTCAACTCACAATCTATATTTTCCCTCCATTTTTTTGAATTAAATAGGAACCAATTATGGAATTTCTATTTTGGGAAAGTGTCCCTATCAATTAGGGATGGAGGGAGTATTATCTTTGTGGATTGGATGTTTCTTTTGAAATGATCCAACATATATCGTGATATTATTAATTCGACGAGAATAAATTTGGTGTAGGAATAACATTTTTAACATTTTCGACATATAAAATGGCATTGTGTATTTGTGTGTTTTGTAGTCACTGAGAGAACTTGGGTAGACAGGCGTAAACCAAATTTGTAGAATCTCAGAGTTTTCACAAAATTAGTAACACTGCAAACGTAACCTTAACGGTCTGTCTGGCCATGAATATGTATCTTTAATCCATAGTTGACTTTCGACAACAGCCTATAATATTTTTCAATGAGTTTATATTGTTAAATTACACTCTCGTTTTATTAAAATAGTCTATATACGAGTTGTACTTTACTTTCTAGTAAATTATCGATATGTAGAAATGGTGTTCATAATTGGTACAAAATTAGTTCAGGAATTAATGTTAGCATTAAAACTAGATGAAAAATCACGATTAAACATGAATTTTGGGGCGAAATTAAATATTTGATATGAGTCTAGGTGCAAAAAAATCAGACCTCGATTTTGGGGCAAAATCAAAATTTCAACACTTAATATCTACACCCCATAATTTTCCTTCAAAATTCTTCCCCCATTCTTACTTAATTTTGTACAAAAAGTTGCACTTTAGTCCCCATGTCAAATTTTACGTTAATATTTCAGGTTTAGGAGTTAAAATTGGGGTCAAAATATAATTTTAATGATTTAAAGTTGATTTTTTTTGCCCCAATTGGTGCCAAAATGAAACTCCACAACCCCCTCCCGCCAAAATTCCTTTTTTTCTTCATCCCAATTAGTATTGTGGAGTTTCATTTTAGCACCAATTGGGGCAAAAAATCAATTTTATGTCTTAAAAATTATATTTTTACCCCAGTTTTAACGCCTAAACCTAAAGTGTAAGCGAAAAAGTTGACGTAGGGACTAAAGTGCAACTTTTTGGCCACTTTCGAGGACTAACGTGCAACCGTGTAACTATTGGGGACCAAAATGCAACTCGGTCATACTATCGGGGACCATTTCAGCAATTTGCTCAAATATTAGCAAGTTATTATGTTGACACCTTCTCATCCTGATACATTCGTGTATTTTAATCCCCATATAAATTAACGTTTTTATCGAGATTTAATGAAAAGCTTGTGTCACTATTGGAGACGGAAAGAATAATGTCGTTACCAATTAGGAAAATGCTACATACAGTGTATCATTTTTGGTAACCAACAGAGTGCTATGCTGTCATTACATTCACATAAAGCTATATTATAAAACTTAATTATTTGTCAAAATTTGTTGGATTGTTTAAAACTCGTGAGAATCAAATAAATGAAATAGCAATATTATCTAAGAGACCATTCTATATAACATATCATTATCTAGAGGCATTCCTAGTCTATAGGCTTGTTCTCTCTAAGTTTGCAGACCATATAGACATACAATGAGGTTGTCCCAAAAGATGAGAGAAGAAAAGAAAAAAGTGGTACAAGCCTGTGTATAGAGTTGTGGGGTTTTTACTAGCTGGTTTTTTTCTTTAATTTGCCCCAGTTTTCTTTCTTTCTTTCTTTAATTTTCAAAAACAAAAAATAATAATTGAAATGCAACTTTTGACAGCCTAGATGGAAAGTGTGAAAACTACTAAACAATATTTATGGTACATAGCGTATCATGGACCACGTACGTTTCTTCTCCTCAATATTCAAACGATAAGAGCTTGGTTATGCTCGGGAGAACATAGTTTAGTGGTAAAGAGTTTTGGTGTTGTGATTGCCCAGCCTCTTTACCTCTTTGTTTGGTGTGATTTCGATTCTCTCTGGAGTGATGATTCTCGAAATGAAGTGGTTTACACGGAAGCCAAGGTACCTTTAACCATTGAGTGACATTCCGCCCTAACCTCGAACATCAATCCCCAGGGGTAGGGAAGTTGTCGGGACCCTTACTTTCAGGGTCTCAAAATTTGATAAGAGCTTGACTACTATAACTAATAAATGTGTGAATATTGCAGTTTAATTAGTTCCGTAAATGATAACTGCGTACAAATAATCCATGTAAGTCAGTAAGTGTTTATCTTGTGCATACATGATAATATACACTTATAGGGACCATTTCCGATAATTTTGAAGAAAAAAATAATTCTTTGCTTATTTCAAGATTTATCAAAATTGTAAAACTGATAAAAGTATAATCTTTATCATTTAATAGAGGTGTTAATTTAAGGATCTTTTATTTACATAGCACACACTGCTTATATGCGCATTATTGTCACCTATAGAAATTAGTGCAACGATCATCCATTTACTGAGACCATTTTTATGATCTGTCGCCCAAAAATTTCATCAATTTTTTTAAGGATCATTTTTGTACCTTTTGTTCTAAATTACTTTTCCTCTTGATATTAATTGATTATTTGAGCGTTGTCAATAAGATAATAACAAAATAAAAAAATCTGAAACTGTGTATAGGTTGAGAAATAGTGCCTAAATTTGATAAAGTAACAATTGTGCCTAAATTTAATAAAATGATAATTGTTTTTTTAGAGTAATACTTATAAAAATATGACGTGGATACTCTTACAGGGTCACAGGTTGAGCCGCAACTCATAATCAGTAAACATTGTATATTATCTGAATATTTGGGAATTAATTGTTAATATAATATAAATCGTGTAAATTTGGTACATTTGGTCTTACATAACATTACAATTATTAGAGATTCATCTCGAGAGTGACACTAATTTTCTAAAGTCACACTATCTAAGATACTCGCAACTAACTCGATTATTTTAGTGTTACATTGAAATAGTTTGTTTATAAAACCAAAAAAATAATTTTATCATAAATATTTTACACTTACAATACTCTAAAAAATATATCTCTAGTGATGTGTCCGATTAACAATGCTACTAGAGAGAATGCGACATAAAAAGGAAGGAATAAAGAAATAAAAAAGGAGAGACATATGCATGCATGTGAATATGTGATATTAAACACAGTAAATACGGCACTCTAAAAGTGTATCAGAACTGCAATAGATATAGAAAAAGATTGATTCCGCCTGGGCTACATTTACATAGACTGGAAGATCTATATATGAGAATTTAATGAATGATGAAAAGGTATTATGGATCATGAATGGCTGGAGAGGGCATCATAGTACATATACACCTACACCTACACCTACAATTTTAATTAGGGTTAATGATCGGGATACTAATTATCTTTTCTCAATATCACCAGTTAATCACTTACCTTTTTAAATAGTTCAGTCGATCACCTTGATCTTTTTTAAAATTTGTCTTCGTTGGTCTATTGGCTATTTTTTCAGATGATCAACGCTTGTGATGACCATTATTAAGGGTTTTTTTGCCTTTTCATATCGAAATTAAGGTCGGTTTTGAATTTATTTCTAATTTTCAATTTTTTTGTTGCTTAATTTTGACATGAAAAAAAACAAAAAAGCCCTTACTAATGGTCATCACTTGCATTGACTAGGCGTCGACCAACAGAAAAGATGACCGATAGACCAATTGAGACAAAATTTTAAAGGTAAGTGGTCAACTGAGACTGTTTAAAAGCTAAATGATCAACTAATAATATTAAGAAAAGATAATAAGTAATGTCCCCACCCATTTCCCTTTCAATTATTAGTCATGCCCTTTGTCTCTAGTTACAAATTTGTATGGCACTGTTTATATTAGAAAGAAATTTTAAAGAATGTCTGTCCTCTTTAATTTTGTAGGTTTTACCTTATTTTTTCTTGTTATACATTTTATTGTATGTCTTTTTCTCTCAAAGTGATTAATTTAATTTTAGTGAATACTTTCCTTCATTTTTTATTTCTTCTTCTTCATCATCATCCCACCACCAACGCCAGTACATCGCCACCACCTTAACAATTACATCGCCATAATCATCAGCATCACATACATCCACCACCAACTACCACCATAACTGAAAAAACACCTCATCTATCTTTTTCAGTTCAAAAACTCATTACCACCCTTTCCACCACCACCACCAACAACCCTCTCCACCAACCATCACTAGACATCCTCAATTTAACATGCCATTCCACCAACCTTTAATCACCATCAACTACCACCAACCATCATCACATACCAAGATCTTCCTCCCCCTCCCTACCCTTGCGTGGATAGCTCCTCATCCCCAGCCCATCCCGCTCGAAATAGACCCCCTACAAAAACAAGTTTGGCCCCTTTCCCCACCATGAAAAAACATTCCTAGATGTAAAAAATAATATTTTAAATGCATATATCCTGGTTGTCATCGAAACAGGCCCCCCCCTGCAAAAACAAGTTCGGCCCCCTTTCTCCACCATGAAAAAACATCCATATATATGAAAAAACGATGTTTTAAACTTATCCATCCTAGTTGTCATCGTGCCCTGAGATCATGATGAACCTCACGATGGATACCCGTAAACTTCTCCTTTCATAAATATTGATAAAAACTGATAAATAAATATAACACTTGTTGTGAGCTACGAAGTATATCTAAATATGAAGAAAAGGGAGATCTTTTTTTAGTAGTTTGATATGCTCTAATACTTGTCACATAACATAAGTATCACTCACCCAATTATTCAACTGGTACATAATTAACATAAAATGATGATTAACTAAAAGGGTTTATTTTAAATGTTAATAATTTACCCTGAAGCGATCTGGCAATGGAGGTGATTGAGCATTAGAAGGAAAAAGTTAGCAAGTGTGAACATAGCTAGCTACTAGAAAATGGCAATTGCAATTTGCAATTTGCAATTTGCAATAGTACTGAAAACGACTTTTCAAGTAATTAAAGATGGCAGCAGATCCCAGAAAACCACTCCCCTGCCTGCCCTCTCGATCTCTATTCTCATTTCTCTCCCTCCCTTTGAATTTTGATTATATAATTAGGTGGGGTTTGCTTTATTGTTACTGATAGTAACATTTCCAAACTTAACCTGCACAACCTTCTATAACAACAGCCGTAAAGATGCTCATCAATCCATACTAGTACTACCTACTAAATCATCAACACATGAACTGTTTCTTCACTAACTTGTGGAGTATGTGACTTTTTTACCACATCTATCACTAACGTTCGATTTATTTACCACATCTATCATATTAACGTACAATTTCGACCCAAATACATCACTCAAGTTGTTAGATAGTGCAACCCTTCTATTTTCGTCCCATTTTGCTTGTTAGATGTGGAACCTCTTTTTTAAGTACAAAAGTATCAAGGGTAATTTAATCCACACACATACTTAAATTACTAACTATGTTCGATTGCTTTCATTTCTTACTCTATATTCTTTTTATTCGTAAATTAAGCATCTTTTCTGCCATTGTCACTAGCCATTTATAAAGGTACAAGTAAAGTCAACTGAACTTAACTAACTTTAATTAGCCCACTCATATGATCGGTGACGGTTAGTGCTGAAAACGAGTCGAGTCAGAGTTGGGTATTGGAATACACGACTCAACTCAATAAGATAGTATCCGACAAGTTAAGCCAAAAAGCACAATTTCAATACCTGGTTCGACTCGATAAGATAACGAGTCGGGTACAGACCCATTCCTTAAGGTAAATATCCCGCTCGACCGTTTATTACCTTACTCTTTTAAGGCAAATGAAAAAAATTGTCTTTAGCACAAATAAAAAATTGATATTCATATCTTGATGATTTTGTTTAAAATTTGGAATATTATATTACTGATCCACCCAAAATATGAAAAACCTTAGAGAGCAATTTGTTTGACGAAAAAATAGTTTTGTTATAAAATTTTGTTGTTGTTCGTTTGAGAATTGAGATCCACCTGGATGAAAAGGCATTGGTGCATGGGATTGGGACAAGTGTGAGCGGATTATTAGTGTGGGCCATGAAAAAAGCATAGTAGACAAAGAGAGCATATGATATGATAAAAGGTTTTGGATCTAGCTCCCTCATTTAATGTTCATTCGCAAAAGCTGAATTCCCATACACCATTTCGACAAGGAACAATCTAGTCCCCTTCTATTACCACTGCTCTACATTTTCTTCCAGCTTTTGTCGTCCATCTTCAACTATTCTATTACACCTCTTTTAACTATTTCAATCTAAATACAAGACAACCAATTTAAACTAGTAATAGTGGAGAGTATAGTAGTGCATTTCAAGGTACTTCGTTGGAGAATGCAGACATACAAATTAATGATTAGACAATACAGCTTACGCACTATAAATCAATAAACGTTGTTTAAAGGACATTTTAACGACGCTTCACGACTGATATCATAAACTAAAAATGTTGTTTAAGGGACATTTCAACGGCACTCCCGCAAAGGACCATCTAAGTGATGCTTAGGCGGCGCTCCGCGCTCTATGACGACGCTCATTGAAGCGTCGTGACAATGCTCTAACTCAATAAGCATTTAAACCCTAATTAACTCATCATCATCGACTATACACTAACCCTTCCGAAATCAATTCAAGTCGATCAAACTAGAAAGCCACCATCGACTATATTAACTCATCATCGTTGTCGATCGTCCATACCCATCATTAGCCGCTCCTACCACCAACGTCCGTCCCCATCTCAGGGCAGGCACCAGGAACAGAATCAGGGGTAGGGGGGCCTGTGCTCCCCCGTCTCGAGAGTTGAAGATAAAGTGTACATTTTGTGTGTACTACAAAGAGTGCACTTGGTGCATTATTTGGCAAAAATTCTTTAGTTTTTTCAAAGCAGGGTGCGATTCTCTTTAGTGTTAAAATTCCCTTGTCTTTTGTCATTTTGTCTTCTCATTTTTAAATTGTACCCCTACTTAATTATTTTTAGTTTTGCCCCCATTAAATTCCATCATAGTTTCGTCTCTGCCAGACACCCTCGTCTCTACCTCCCTTCTTTAAACCATGCACCATTGTCTTTTTAGCCTTCCACACACCATTAAATTATTTGAAGCCAAATAGCCCAAGTAACTAATTCGTTTTTTGTATATTAATTTAGAATAATTAATTTGCTTGATTTAATTATTTTGACATAATGGGTACTGTCTCAAGTGAAGGTAAAAGTAGTGATATTAGACAAATTCAGGGGTTCGATATAGTGGTATTTATAAATACTAACTCTTTCGTTGAAGATATGCATATTGCAGTTTTCACATATATTTTTAAGATCATTGTTTCGTTGCTTCGCGTTAACTTGATTATATTGATATCTGTCTTGTATAATGATGTTTTACTCTAATAAATTTTTTTTTGCAGTGCCCAAAACAGGATCTTGAAAGAGGTTATTATGTATACTACATATGGCTCTTTATTGAATTTACCAATGCTTGTGGTACATTAGCCAATGCACGAAAAACTGGTTCAAGGTACATGAAATATGCCTTTGTTAAGAATAAAATAATAATAAACTATCGTTTTGAAAGAAAAAGATCTTGAACAAAGGCTTGGTTGTCTTAATTTACACAATTTTTAATTCAACATGATCATATATTCATTATTAGCCATGTCCATATTAATTCTTAATAAATAAGACATTCTCAAAGAGTTAATAATATCATGGGCTCATGGCTACTCTTGTATGACTCTCTAGTATAGTATCCACGGTTTCTAGTATTAGGCTTCTTGGTGTCTCGATACTTTTGGGTTGATCCTGAGCAGTGAGCACATGTCTCGTCTTCAAGCCCATTCTCAACTTCGGGGGTCTATATATGCTCTGTCTAGACGGGTTAAACGAACCGGGCCCGACGGCCTGTGCCCGTTAAGGAGGGGCAAAAGTTTCTGGAATTGGACAAAAATTACAATATAATTCAAAAAATAACAGAGCCGTTAAGTTTAACGATATTTGTGCAATTGGCTTTGACTACATGTTCCCTTAATTAATAATTGTGTCAATTTTTGTACTAACTTACAACATTTATCCAATTTCAAGGATTAATTTACAATTATTAAACTTTGAATACCAAATAACAACCATAATACATTTTTTAGGACCATTTTAGCAATTTACTTATCTAAATAACATGCCCTGTAAATTGCCATTGTTTAATATCAATAGAAGCATTCTTCTTCCTCTTTCTCTTTTTCAAGCCACCTCCCTTGTGGTACTAATTATTACACCTAATATTTGGTACTAAAATCACATTAATCATTAGTGCGAAAAGTCTATAGTATTTCATTATAAAATCAATCGGTAATAGAGAGAGTAGTCCAATATTTTATATATTGACTTGAAAGGATATCAACTTCCGATGCACTTAACAATTAGATCACTTTTCAAAATGAATTTTTATCCCATAATCATAACTGTACATACAAGAATGTTTTTGTCTTTATACCATATTCAAAAATCAAATTTTAGAGCATTAGTGTTGCATTTCTCATAACTAGTTTCTCATACCCTAGTTACCAACTCACCATAACAGTTCCTCCCTCCCCCCCCCTAAATTTTAATGCTATGAGTAAAAAATGGTTTTGAAAGCTGTTTTGATGGTATTATTATTATTATTTTTATTATTATTATTATTATTATTATTTTTATATAAATTAATAATGAGGTGAAATTCGAATTCAAGATCTTCTGATCACTAGCGAAAGCATTTTTCACTAAATTATTTGAGTATCTCCTTTTCATACCATTATTGAGAATTGATTGACATGAGTTAATTTGGAATGATTTGGATTTTGTAGATTAAAAATCCAAAACACACGCGTCTTTTGATATAACCAAGTGGATGAGTAGTGTGGCTACACGTGAGAATCAAAAGTTTGTGACAAGGCAGACGCACATGTTCTTCTTTAATTTACTCTCCTAATCCTCTTCTGCTTGCATGTGGCTTCGACCAAATTGTCATATGGATAAAATCCTATTAATAGATAGGAACTCATTCTATCTAGTTATCACAAAATATAAATATAGTTATTCCGATATATAAATTTAAGATTTTAATTTTTAAGTTCCATTAAATAATCTAATAGTAAGTCGTAAAGTAATTGAAACGAAGACATACTAACTTATAATTTACAAGACACATCCATCTATTTATAATCCACCTGATCAAGAACTTTTGCAAAATACATTAATTTTACTAACCAATGACAAATAATGTGAAAAACTGTGAATATACAATAAACAACTAAATGGTCAAAGATGAATCAACACAACATTTGCATAGTTGTATATATAGGCCACCCTTCATTATAATATCAATATCAACATTTTTTTAATAATTTAAAAAAGGTATCTATTTGTGAAGGCTAAGAGAAATCAGATAATGCACTACCTTAGCATGTGATAATAAAAATGTCATTTTCCAAATTAACCAAAAAGTGAGTGTAAACCCTACCTGCTATGGTGTAGTTCACAATAGATATGAAGCTTAGTTAGCCATTTAATTTTCTCATTATATTTAACAATATAATTGAAGACTAATTTTTTTTTTTTTTATCTACATTGGGCATGAAAACAACAATAGAGCTATAGAGGTTATGTATTACGGGTCAACCCTGTTCCACAGTACCAATAGGTAACTTACAACAATAAATACTACACCTAGAAAATAAACATCACAGGAACTTTGTTATACACTACCCTTTTCCTTATGGAGTTCGAGACTAAACTATACCGTTTTCCTTATCGAGTTCAAGACTAAAATAAAAGAACAGTTGAAACAATGAACATTCTCATTCAGGATACCCGTAGCATCATCGAAGGCAACTGACCTATTTTCTCCATGAAAAGAAAATGGAAGATGAATTCGCGAAAATATCATTGGTTTAGTGTAATTGCAACAAAACGCATATTAAATCACTCGTATTGAACATTTTAATAACTTGTTAACATATCTAGAAAGCTACAACATCACTCACTAGGATAAGTAATTAAAAGTTCAGTGGCAATATACAACTGCATTGAACAGCTATACAGCAACACCAATGGTACAACACATCAACTGTATAGTTCCTTAAAACTAGGACATTTCCATATGCCTGTAAAAATTAAAGACAGGACCAGTATCAAATACACACCTATAACATAGACCTTCGGGAAACTCGGTCCGCGGAATTTTTGAAATCCTACTGAACTGGAAGATGGTATCTCTTTAGCGCAATCATACATGCCTCCCCCAGCTTTTGCTCTATGCCTCAGAATTCCAATTAATTTATCAGCAGTTTCATTTCTGTCCTGAGCAAAGCTAGTCGCCTCTGCTATACCAGAGACATCTGAACTATCCATATTGCTCCCGACCTAGTTGTACCACCAACATAGAAAGAGTTAGCAACAGAAAAATTCATCCTCTTAAGGAATTTAAGAGCTCATATGTTAATCATCGGCATCACACTAGTTCCTGGTAAGCCAGACCTTGAACTTCATAATAACAACAATAAAGTTTTTCAGTTAGTTGTAGCACAAGTCAGGTTCAGTTGTTACCTCAGAAACAGTTGATACTTCTTTACCATCATTAGAGAAGCGGTTGGAGGGAGCAGGAGCAGAGATCACCTGTAATCGGAGTCTCCTGGGAGCAGTGCCTTGTGGCATGAAATAGTCAGAAGATTGTCTATTCTGGGGCGGACGCTCCCGGATTATAATTCCAAATCCATTAGTAAAATCAGTAGCATGACTAGAATTTGATCTTTCACATTCGTTGGACGAAACACCGAAGGGGTTGGAAGATGAAGCCTCTTTTCCAAATGGATGTTTAGAAATTTCATCTTTGCAGCCTGGTCTAACCGCGTGTTCAAAGGTTGATCTATAAGTTTGATCTGGTTGAAACTGTAGAAAAACCCATGAATCAACAACATGAGTCTAAAGAAGTCTCGCTCTCACATATCCACTAATAAGAACTAAGCTAAAATATGAAGAAACAATGTATGACTTCTACTTGGTAAGATTATTTTGATCTCCTTTATTTATGTATCTATATTTTTTGTACTGATCGTATTACATAAGATGAGTAAATCAAAATATACATATCTATATTCTTGAAGGCAACACTTTTAAAATTTATTTAAACCCCAAACGGTCCGTTTCTTACCTGCATATCAGCGCTACTGTCATGGCTCAACCCACCTCCCATGAGCATGGAGTTCCCAGTAGATCCTTGACCACTATTCACATTTTTGGAGCTACTCATTCCAAAATTTGGGTAGTTCTGACATGCCAGATTGCTAAGCTTATGCTCATTAGACCCAAAGACTTCTAAAAGTTCAGTGAACGAGACATCCTGTTCTCCAGTACCATCTTGGAAATGCACCCCATTGAGATCATTACCAAAATCATCAGCATATGGTGAATCCGCATGGCCAACGTCAACCTGGTTAAATTTATCCAATGTAGGAGAATAACATAGTTCGCTTTGACCATATGGAAGCCCCTGGTACATGAGACTATTTACTTGGGGCGAATAAAGCTGAGGGGGCACAGAGCATAAATCAGTATTAGGACTTAAATCAATTGAATCAAACAGGATTAGAGATTTACAATTAAAATATTTTGTGGAAAAAACATTAACCTCAGAAGCTTCCCCTAATGAGTGATCTTCAACTTCAGAGGCGCTGCTATCTCCAGGGACATTACTTTTAGGAGTTACGTTCTCTACTTTGCCGTCTAGCCACATTTTAATGCCTTCTGATTGTTCTTTCATCTGCATGCCTGCCCCTGCTTGGTCTTGGAACAGTTCTGAAGATGTGTTATCAGGAGAAGAAGATTTGGCTGTGGCAGATGAAGATTTGGTTGTGGCAGGTGATGAGCCCGAGTTCTCAAGTTCCTCAAATTTCGAACCCTCTCCCTTTTCAACTGGTTTGCAGAATAAACGACAAAGGACAAAAGGAGCCTACATTTATTACAAAAAAATTAGTGGAACTTCTTTTGTGCATTGAGAACAACGACGACCACAATTTTCAAGCAGTACCGACATATTGTTACGCTAATTATATCATTAAGTGCCAAAAACAATTGGTATTATGAAAAGGAGGAAATGAACAGATGCAAAAAGACAGAACAAATTATTGAATATAATGGCAATGATCATGTTTAACAAGTTATCATATTTCAATGTTGTATGATTTTTACTCTTCGAACAATATTCACCAGAACAGATAGTAACACAAGTATAAACAAAATGTCACATGCAAGGTTGTGTGAAATAATTTACACAAACTTCATTTCAGAAGTATGTTAACAGATACCTGGCCAGGGAAATTTCCTTCAAGATCCGGTTCAGTTGGACGATACTCGTGCATAATCCAATTTGTGCGCTCACCTTTAGGAGCTCGCCCCTTGTAGAACACTAAAGTCTTCTTAATGCCAATCAAGTGGTGAGTTGCACGACCACCAGAGGAGGATTTACGAGATTTGATAGTACGATCTTTACCTGTGGCTTTCCAGTAACCAGCCTCAGTGGCTCTGTTAGAGCGATGCCCATTAGGATACTTTCTATCACGTGGACAGAAGAAAAACCATTCTGGGTCATCCGACTTTATAACCGATAGGTCTGAAAAACAAAGTAAACTGTTAGAACACTCTGCTTATCCCATTCCCACAACTCTTGGAAATTTATACAAATTTCTTAAGCAGTAACCAAGTCCTACTAAACTATATCTACTGCATTAGCTAATACATGGGAGTAAACATTATTTAGATAACTAATCTTACTATAAGAATACTACTGTAATTGATGGCTGAGCGTGTTCACCAATTAGAACCCAACAAGGACACTCTAACAGACCAAAATGCAGAAGTTTAACATAACATGAAAGAGGGGTGGAAGATAATTTTACGATATGATCAAACCATCACCCGAAGCTTACAAAGCAAGAAACTACATGAAAGAATCATTTCATGTGTGAGTATAATAATCAACCGAGTATAGATAGGTGACATCTAAATAGAATAATTCCATAGCTCAAATAAGAGAATTAGAACAAAAAAGGTACAGAACAAATTCCACTATTCCAGATCCATTTATTATACTCTGCCTTCTACCTTTTCCTGGTATCAATTTCAAGTAAACTAAGATATAACAGCTTGACAGATTTGTCAAATATGAATAATTCATACCAATTGGGTAGATATTTGTTGGGTTTTTAGTACAACTACAATGGAATCGAATCTCCCAAAAACCCAACATATATAAACAAAAAAACTAGATTTTCACCAAAAAGACTATTTTTTTTTCTTCTAAAATATAAAAGCTTGAGAGATTTGTCAAGTACATGAACAAAGAACAATCCATACTAATTGTCGTATAATTTTGTTGGTATTTTCAAACAACTACAACTGAATCAAATCTCCCCAAAACCCAACTCATATATAAACAAAAAGACTTAATTTTTCCCAAAAGACACGATTTTTAACTAAACAATACTATATTTTCACCAAATATACTAGATTTTACCCAAGAAAAAAGCTAGATTTTTAACGAAAAATACTAGATTCTAACCAAAAAGACTGGACTTTTAAACCAAAAAATACTAGATTTTTACCCAATAAAATGTTAATTTTGTACCACAAAAGTATATATTTTTATTAAAAAAAAAAAGACAAAGTCTTTTACCAGGCAAGTCCCAAGGTTCCCATTTGCAGACATCGATTTCAGGGATAACTTGAACATCAGAGTGACGACCATTGATTTTGAGACGCAGATAATGGCTGATGAGCTCCTCATCGGTTGGTCTAAATCTATAACCTAAAGGGAGCTTTGCTGGTGATAATTTGTCCATTTGCTTTTTTGTTGTAATCTTGAAGTTGGTTTTATTATTACAGAACCCTAAATGCAGATATATAGGTATGTTCCAATTAGGACTCGAACTTCCAAATTTGAAAGTACTATTTTTAGATGTACTGTACCCATATTGTCGTGTTTTGTGGATTTGGACAATTATTTTGGGACATTGGAAATGGCGTACAATGATGCTACTAGTAATGTAGTAATCAAAATGTACATTGTCCATTTGTACACCACCACATACTTCCTTGTCATAAAGTAAGTGATCCACTAATTACTACTAAGAATTACATGTTAGATAACTTTCACTTGATCTAATGAGGTGATGAATATATATATAGAGGTAAATGTAGTAAGGGCAGTTATGTCCTATTTTTTCTCCTTTTGATTACATCAAGCTAAGTAATAGGTGATTACGCCCAATTTGGTGATAATCGGTATTACCTCAAATGGGGTAATGGGATTACCTAAGGAATGCAATAAAAAATCCATTACTAACTACCAAACTTAGTCATTCAATTAAATTCCATTCCATTCACATTTGTTTGATTCCATTCGAGGCTACCAACCATACACCAAGTCTTTAACCATTGATAACCACACTCTAAATTAGCTCTTTAACCCTTCATTTTGTTTTTGGAAAGTTACATAGAGAAAATGCTTTGATAATAACCAAT
Organism: Echium plantagineum; assembly: GCA_003412495.2. Taxonomy (NCBI): domain Eukaryota; kingdom Viridiplantae; phylum Streptophyta; class Magnoliopsida; order Boraginales; family Boraginaceae; genus Echium; species Echium plantagineum. Next base: position 17,111,011 of record CM016565.1, read on the forward strand.
GATCAAAATATGATTAAACACCAAAATAAAATGTGATTTTCACTTGATGAAATATCGAAATCAATGACCTTCTCTTATACGGATCAAAACTTCTTTCATCATTATGACGCCTCAAATGCAGTCCACTCATGATCTATCTTCGCCTCCAGTCAACTATCCAGAACGGCCCCAGATGACAGCCACAACTTCAGCTCTGACCGAGTACTCCACCACCTTGAGGCGGCCAATTTGTACGGTCTGTGTAATATCCTTGCTAGAGTTCGCGACTCTTTATGATGTTTTGGTGTTCTAATTCACTTCTCTGCTAGTTTCATCATGAAACAGACAAATGTGTTTTATTGTCATCTTAAAAGATGCGTTTTATTTTTCAGGTGAAATCTAATACTGTATATACCATATGCAGCTACATTGTACATTCAAAATAGGAAATTTATTCAGCAGCATTCGAAATTGATTCAACAACACTCAAGTATATTCAGTAGCATTTGAAGAAACTCTAAGGCCAAATCATCCTATAAAAGTGAAGCTTCTGAAGCATCTCCCTTTGCTACTATAGCCCACAAATATTTAGTCGGTCAGCTACTCAGTTTAAGATACAGGCTAAATGAGAAAAATGAGCAATCAACCATAAGGTGCAGAATCAGTTTGAGTAGAACTTATTTAGTTAATCTCATCATCTTCTCGCCTGCAAGGGGTCGATACATTATCGCTTTTTATATTTCTTGACTTTTGGTTCCATGGAGTAGGTGGGCATTACTGCATTTGGATCCTCTGGAAGGGTAGTGAGCAGAAACTTCTTATTGGTACCCGCATAAGTGCAGAATTGCTTCAGCATATCTCTTCCCCTCATCCATTTAAGCATTAGCTTCATATGAGTTTTGCTGCTTAACCCACTAACAACACCTTCCTGCAAAATTATTCAAACAAGTCAATTCTACAAGACATCACACATCAAAGGCGAGAATTTCCCTATAATTTACCCATTAATAATATGATGACCCTCATCTGTTAATTTGAAGTTTGAACAATCAATATGCAAACTCACTAATGTCATTCAAGCATAGAAAACAACCTTAAAATACCCCTTTCTATTGTACGGAGAAGTCTTCCCTTTTGGTTATGATGGTGTACAGGGATATCACTTACATATGATGTTCCCCATGAACAGAACAAATGTATGAAAAACAATTCTAGTGTTTATATAAATCATGATTCAAATTGAAATTATGAACCATGGTATAGTTTAGGTAAGCAGCAAACATACATGCATGGTGATGACGATTGCCACCGTTAGATGTTCTAAGTCACATATGCAGATAACGAAACTGCTTCACAAAACAATACTCCATAGTCTATATTGTCAACTTAAATGGAATTATAAAGCTGTTATGTTACCTACATAAAATGAGAAACAAAAACTTATTATATGTAATAGAAACTATTACTCACATATGGAGCCTCTACAGCAAACAGTTACTAGTAAATACAAATGTCATGCACTCATGCCATCTTATAACTACTTACGTCTACAGTAACTATATCTTATTCTATATGTAAAATAGTATAGAAGTCATGTAATCCATTTCCCATCTACCATATTCCATTTGCTAATCCTTCATACTTTAACAACCTCAGTTAGATCAATATTAATTTATAAAAACAATACAAACTGATTGCTGTCAAAATGGAAGAACATTCAATGCTAATATGTCAGGTAAGCAGTGCCTAACTAGGTATGTGCGACAGTTGAGTTTATTGCATTGTAACATAATAGAAATGAGCTCAAATCTTAAAGGAGATAAAAAAACAACTTAAACGAATATTTGCACATGAATAACAAGAGAGTTGTTTATGAGCATAAAAGTAACATCATAAGGAGGACAGATTATACCATCTTCCTTTAATTTTCAAAAATAGTGATATATCAAGGCTTGGTGTGGCATCTGGCATCTAATGGTATGAAACTATGAATCTTAGGACGAAAACTCAAACTAATATGGATGAATGACAGCGACAATGTGGATGTATTGTATTTCTAAAAAAGCACTCCAAGCTCAATCGAGATAGAGGAAGTGCCTAAATTTCCAAGAAGCTTTTACTAGTGTCTTATTGGATGAGAGTACGCAAGTATTTTCCCAGCAAACAGGCATTCACCACTATCTGAATAATAGGTACTTTCTGAGGCTGACAGAATTAACTATTAATCCTAATTTTCTTCCACAAATGGGTCACTAATAAGTACCCATGGCTTGCCATTGCAGACAAATACTGGCTAAGACCATAAAATGGTTACAAAACCAAAACTTGTTTCATTCAACGAAAGAAATGGAATGGAATCCCATTCCCACTGAGCATTATATTCCTCATTCACTCATACCAAACGAAACTACAATTAGATCCTTACTTAGCAAAACGCACAATAATGCAATTGATCACGCTACTCACAAATGTTAACCAGCGTTATCAAAAGTAGCTTACTTTCAACCATAATATCAGTTTCTTGAAAATAGCAACTATAAATGCAAGTGCGTCAGCTGAAGCTAACAACCTTTTTAATTTTCAGGATAGTGATGTATAAGGGCTTGGTGTGGCATCTGGCATCTTAATGGTATGAATCTTTCGGTAAAAACTCAATTTTATATGGATTAATGATGGTCTCTCTGTGGATTAACTATTTGTTTGCAAAAAACTTCAAGTTCAATTGAGATGGAGGAAGTGCCACAATTTCCAACTTATAAGGTTTTACTCAGCATCTTCTTAGATGGGAGTACCCAAGTAGTTTCCCAGCAAACAAGCATTCACAACTATCTCAATAGTTGGTACTTTCTGAGGCTCACGTAATTAACTACCAATCCAAATTCTCTTCACAAACAGGTCACTAATAAGTATCAAGGTGACCATAAAACAGTTACAAAATCATGGCTTATTTCCGTTCAAAGAACAATAGAACAGAAACTCTTTCCCATTGAGCATTCCATTTCTCCTCCATCCATGCCAAACAATCCCACAATGAGATCCATATTTAGCAGAACGCACAGTAATTCGACAGATCCAAGATACTCACAAATGTTAACCAATGCAATCAAAAGTAGCGGACTTTTAACCATGATCTTTCAATTTCAGGAAAATAGCAACTACATGAGCATAATCAACTATAGTCGTAACTGCGCCAGCTGATGTTATTGCATTTAAGCATAATGCAAATGGATATCTGTTTCAATCATCGAGCCAACAAAATATACCCTCAATTTATACTAGCTTTGCCCAAAAAAATTACTCCTACAAAAAAAAGTGAACCATAAAAAAGGCATATCTAGCGAAAACTTTACATTTTATCACTAATACATCTATCACTAATTATTAAAGAACATACATAAACATAAGTCAATGATGTTACAACTCGCCCCGAGTGATAATGGCATTCCCCTTTCACCACTTTCACCATAAAAGTGAACACAAAATTACAAAGTGGAATGTCATAACCTTAACATAGAGCATAAAAACAAGTCGTCATATTAAAGCAACTGACAAGAAAATATAGAAGTGGACAATCTTTATGGGACAAGAAGAACGAGAAGAAGTTAACACCTTAGCGAGGTTCCAGGTGTTGGAGACGGAGAGAGGTCCGTTTTGTTTGATGACATTGTAAAGTGACTCGGCAATTATGACAGCCTCTTGTGGGGATACCCTAGGATTAGTCTTTCGAAGATTCACTGCCCTCGATCTTGACGAGGTTGACATCAACCTCGTTAATGTTGTAGTCGATTCTCCATTAAGGTTTCTTGATGATGAAAATGGTGTTGAAGATAGTATGTTTTTTAGTGTTTTAGACACTAATCGATTCATCTTTTTCTTGTCTTTGATTCTTCAAGCTCTTGGGATATGTCGGATTTGGTTACGGCTGGTTTGGGTGAGTGCCGAGTGGCGAGGATGGAGAAATGGGAAGAAATGTGGAGAAAAGCCCTTTCGTTATGGGCTTATGGTACAGGCTCACTTAGTGCCGGAAAGGAGTCGGATAATCGTGATCCGCTCGAGCATCCTACTCGATTATTCGACTCGATAGGCGTTTGATACTTACGAAGTAGGGTAGGAGTCGAAGGTGGCGCTCGATTGAGATATCTGGATCGCTCCGTAATTATCCGACCCCTTAACAAGCTACCAAATAAATTAATTAATTTAATAAATGTGTTCAAATATTATCTATAAATAAGTTACGTAAACTTTATTATTAATATTTCAAATAATTGTTAAGATATTGTGGAATCAATGTCTGCATTATTGAATAAGGATACATATTTTTACAGAAAGATGTCCACCACTACGGGCTAATATAGTCAGCTAATGAGTAATGATCATTAATATTAATGGTCACTAATGCTAATAAATATACAACTAATGGTGTAACAATTCTAATAATAATTAAGCTTTATGTAATTTATTAATATTCAAAATATACCAATGTATTCTTTCTTTTGTTAAAAGTAAGTTTTTTATTTCATTTTTCCTTAAGGAGCGGGGTTATAAAGGAGTAAAGCCGGATAATTACACTATCCGACTCGTTACTACCTGACTCGTGAACATAGGAAGTCGAGTAGGGTACTAAAGTTATACTCACTAAATTACCCGACGTGTTACTATCCGGCTCATTATGTTAATGAGTAGAGTGGGGTACTCCAGTATCAGACTCGACTTTACTCTATGCGTTTGTAGCACTACTCAAGCCCAATTTGTATTTTTTTAAAAGGCTTTTTTCCATCTAGCCACCTGAACTACTCCCATCTCGCCAAATAGCCACATGTAGTATTTTTTTTGACAAATAGGCACCTGAGCATAAAAATGGAACCTGGACTTTTGGCTTTTTTAACATTTTAGTTTCAAAAAAAAAGTTCGAGTGCTATTTCGAAAAAAGATATTTTGGCGCCAATAATTCTAGAAAAAGTGCAGGTGCCGTATACATGTACTAATTTGATATTCCTTAATATACTCAATATTTGGTTCGTTTATGACTATATTGGATTTTTATTCAATATTCGGTTCATTTATATCACATAGCTCGTATTAGATATTTGGTTCGTTTATATTATTTGGCTCGTATTAGATATTCGGTTCATTTTATAAGCTTTCAATGTATGTTGTATTAGGTTCGTATTTGGTATTCATATTCGATATTTTGATTCATTTTTCATGAGATTCAACATTTCGATTCTCTGAATTTTACAATTAAAACAAAAAAAAGTAATACAATTTCAAAAATCAATTCAAAATAAACCAAAACATTAGCCACAAACATCACAAATCAGAAACAACAAACATCTTAATTAAAAAATCAATATAATTAACAAATCATGATCTTCTTAATTTTTGCTACACCCTTTGGACGATCTGGCTTACCAGAAATCATTCTGTCTTTAACAACTCGAACTCCTCCATTGCGGAATCATTGGCTATGATCAGATCCTTACACTCAACTTGGTCTAAAGCATCTCAGGAGCAAATAAAAATCAGGAAATGCAAGAATATCATAATGGGAACTCACCATCCCCCAGATGTATTCTTTCCCATTTCTTTGACCATTGCAATCCTATTAGTATTGATTCCTATCAGAGAGGTTTTAAGAAAAGGGACTTTAGGATTTGCCTTAGAATCTCTAGAGAGTCCAACACTAGATGGGAGGTCTCCATGAACATCAATGGGATTCGACAAATATTTCACTGAAACCCCCCTTGTACACCGATGAGGATTCATCAATCTCTGATATCTCCTCATTCGGCAGTATCATCTATATCATATTCATCCTCCTGGAGCATTATTGTTATCATAACATCTTCATTATTACTGATTGCTACACTTCTCAGATTCGGAACAAACACTTCAAGAGAATTAGCGACAATGAAGACTGGATCAAGATGAAGGACAAAGTGAGGAAAAGCAATTGTAACATTTTGAGGTACCCAACTCCTTACTTTCCAAAAGTTTCCAAAATGGATGACAAAGTTGAACGAAACTGTCCACATTACCTCAGTGTTTTTATTTTATCTTTTTTACTTTACTCGCTTGTCTCATTGGTTTCAAATCAAATGAGATGATTGTAGAGGGGCACTGAAGTGAGAGCTAGGTGGCCAATTCAGATTATTGCAGTAAAGGAACGGAGCGTAATGAAATGGAGGGGATGGGAGAGAGGAGGGGGTGGTGGAGGGACGGAGGGGATGGTGGAGAGTAACTAGCTTTTTCAATTTTTCTGAAGTTTGATAAAGTGAAGAAGAAGGTAAAATTAGGGTTTTTGTATATAATTAGGTTAAAGTTGAAAGATATTTAATAGATTTGGTTAAACTGTAAGATTGGAATAGTATATAATAATGTTTAGTTAGTCTTTAATGTTGTTTGCTTATTTTGCCATTTTAAAAAAAATTAAAATGTTAGAAAATGCTGAAAAATTTCAAAAGTTGAAAGTTCAGGTGCCATATTTATGTTCAGTGTCTATTTGCCAAAAAAATATTAGAGATGGCTATTTGACGAGATGGGAGTAGTTCAGGTGGCTAGATGCAAAAAAAACCTTTTTAAAACATTAAATTACTATTTGGCCCTGGATGAAACTCCTTGTAGCATTGGGCTGGCCGCTTGTGTTAGGTCGGTTGAGCATGGACCGACTTAGCAAATCCTATATATATAGGAGTATCTCTTTACAAATTACACTATACACATTCACATACTACATTAGTTTACTTTACAATCAAGAATCAGTTTATTTTATGATGGCGGAAGAACATAGTCGTTACAAACAGTATGAGTATCGAGCCAATTCGAGTCTCGTTCTCACCTCCGATTCACGTCCACGTGTTAGTCACGAGCCCACCGGTGTGCCTGAATCGCTTTGGGGAAGGATCGATAACAAGCCCTTTGGCGACCGGGAAAAACCGAATAAAGCCAAGAGGAAGAAGAAGAAGGAGGAGCGCCACCCTGATGACGTGTCCACCAAGAGACGCCGTGTCCATCAGCTTGAGAGTGTTCTGACCTCCTCCGAAGAGGGGATTTATCAACCCAAGACCAAGGAGACTAGGGCTCCTTATGAGGCCATGCTTAGTGTCATTCACCACCACCTTGGTGGTCAGCCTCTTAACATACTTACTGCTGCTGCCGATGAGATTTTGGCTGTTTTGAACAACGATAATTTTAAAAATCAGGACAAGAAAAAGGAGATCGAGAAGTTACTCAATCCTATTCCTGGACAAGTGTTTGATCAGATGGTTAATATTGCCAAACTTATAACCGATTATCAAGATATTGGGGGTGAGGATGCCCTTGATGATGATGATGTTGGGGTAGCTGTCCAGTTTGAGGAGAACGAAGAGAATGACGAGGATGATTATCTTGATGTGATCCCCGAGGAAGAGGAAGAGGAAGATGATGATGTGGCGGAGGCCGGTGGTGCTGGAGGCATGGAGATTGGAGGTGGCATTGTTGAAGATGAGATGCTAGAAGCTGATGAGGGGATGATTGTGAATGTTCATGATATTGATGGTTATTGGCTTCAAAGGAAGATTTCGCAGGCTTATGATCAGCAGATTGATCCTCAGCAGAGCCGGAAGCTTGCCGAGGAGATGCTTAAAATTTTGGCTGAAGGAGATGATCGCGAAGTCGAAACCAAGCTGTTGGTGCATCTCGAGTTTGATAAGTTTAAACTCATTAAACAGATATTGCGTAACCGCCTCAAGATTGTGTGGTGTACCCGGTTGGCAAGGGCTGAAGATCAAGAGAAGCGGAATAAAATTGAAAAGGAGATGGTGGAATTGGGACCTGACCATGCCGCAATACTGGATCAGTTACATGCAACTAGGGCCAATGCTAAAGAGAGACAGATAATTTGGGAAAAAAGCATCGGGGAGGAGGCTCGGCGGTTGAAGGATGAGTGTGGAGGAGATGGAGCCCGTGAACATAGAGCATCTGCTGATATGGACACGGATAGTGGGTGGTTGAAGGGCCAGCGGCAATTGCTTGATCTTGAGAGCATAGCGTTTCACCAAGGTGGTCTTCTGATGGCTAACAAGAAATGTAATTTACCAGTTGGATCATACAAGAATCTTAAGAAGGGATATGAGGAAGTTCATGTACCAGCTCTGAATCCAAGGCCGTTAGCTCCAGGGGAAGAACTTCTAAAAATATCCGCCATGCCGGACTGGGCGCAACCGGCTTTCAAAGGAATGACTCATTTGAACAGGGTTCAGAGTAAAGCGTATGAGACTGCCCTTTTTACCCCAGAAAACATCCTGCTGTGTGCTCCCACTGGAGCAGGGAAGACAAATGTTGCTATGCTTACCATACTTCAGCAACTTGCACTGAATAGAAACGAAGATGGATCCTTTAATCATAGTAATTATAAGATTGTTTATGTGGCACCAATGAAGGCCCTTGTTGCTGAAGTGGTGGGCAACCTCTCTAATCGTCTGCAGCATTATGGTGTCCAGGTTAAAGAGCTTAGTGGAGACCAAACTATGAGTCGACAGCAGATTGAGGAAACGCAGATTATCGTGACAACGCCAGAGAAGTGGGATATTATTACTAGAAAGTCTGGTGATCGCACTTACACACAGCTTGTAAAACTGCTTATTATCGACGAGATTCACCTCCTGCATGATAACAGGGGTCCTGTCTTGGAGAGCATTGTCGCCAGAACTGTTAGGCAAATTGAGACCACAAAAGAGCATATTCGCCTGGTTGGCCTTTCTGCTACACTTCCAAACATTAAGGATGTTGCATTGTTTCTTCGGGTTGATTTGAAGAAAGGGCTAATTGACTTTGATAACAGCTACAGACCCGTCCCTCTAACTCAACAGTATGTTGGAATTACAGTGAAGAAGCCATTGCAGAGGTTTCAATTGATGAATGATGTGTGTTACGAGAAAGTAATTAGTGTAGCAGGAAAGCATCAGGTGCTTATTTTTTGCCACTCCAGGAAAGAAACAGCAAAAACGGCTCGTGCAGTACGGGATACTGCCCTTGCTAATGATACACTCGCCAAATTCTTGAAAGAGGACAGTGCCAGTAGGGAGATTCTGCAGAATCATACTGAATTGGTCAAGAGTAATGATTTGAAGGATCTGTTGCCCTATGGATTTGCAATTCATCATGCAGGGTTGGTTAGGGCTGATAGAGAGATCGTGGAAGAGCTGTTTACTGAAGGACATGTTCAAGTTTTGGTGTCGACTGCAACTCTGGCCTGGGGAGTCAACTTGCCTGCCCACACTGTGATTATTAAGGGCACCCAGGTGTATAACCCTGAGAAGAGTGCATGGACTGAGCTAAGTCCTCTTGATGTTATGCAGATGTTGGGTCGTGCTGGAAGGCCACAGTTCGATACTTACGGGGAAGGAATAATTATAACTGGACACAGTGAGTTACAGTATTATATATCGTTGATGAATCAGCAACTTCCAATCGAAAGTCAGTTTGTGTCCAAGTTGGTTGATCAGTTGAATGCAGAGATTGTCCTGGGAACTGTGCAAAATGCTCGAGAAGCATGCAACTGGCTGACTTACACTTACTTGTATGTTCGCATGATCCAAAATTGCACGCTATATGGATTATCAGCTGAAGCTCTTGAGAAAGATCTTACCTTGGAGGAGCGGAGAGCAGATCTGATTCATTCAGCTGCCACTTTGCTAGATAAAAATAATTTGGTCAAGTATGACCGGAAGAGTGGATATTTTCAGGTCACTGACTTGGGTCGCATTGCCAGCTATTATTACATAACGCATGGGACGATATCAACGTATAATGAGCACCTGAAGCCAACCATGGGAGACATTGAGCTGTGCCGGCTCTTCTCCCTCAGTGAAGAGTTCAAGTATGTCACAGTACGGCAAGATGAGAAGATGGAGCTGGCAAAGCTGCTTGACCGTGTTCCCATCCCCATCAAAGAGTCTATCGAGGAGCCTAGTGCAAAGATAAATGTTTTGCTTCAAGCATATATCTCGCAATTGAAGCTTGAGGGACTATCTCTGTCTTCTGATATGGTTTTCATCACCCAGAGTGCTGGACGTCTTATGCGCTCACTATTTGAGATTGTCCTCAAAAGAGGATGGGCGCAGTTAGCAGAAAAGACTTTAAAGTGGTGCAAGATGATAAACAAGAGGATGTGGGGTGTCCAGACACCTCTCCGCCAGTTTCATGGAATACCAAATGAAATTTTGATGAAGGTGGAGAAGAAAGATTTGGCTTGGGATAGGTACTATGACCTGTCTGCAAGAGAGATAGGAGAACTCATTCGTTTCCCTAAGATGGGCAGAACTCTACACAAATTTATTCATCAATTCCCAAAGCTTAATTTAGCAGCACATGTGCAGCCCATTACTCGCTCCGTGTTAAAGGTTGAGCTAACTATAACGCCAGATTTCCTATGGGAGGATAAAATCCATGGATTTGTGGAGCCATTTTGGGTATTAGTTGAGGATAATGATGAGGAATATATTCTGCATCATGAATATTTTCTGCTGAAGAAACAGTATCTTGAGGAAGATCATAACCTCACTTTTACAGTGCCAATAGACGAACCACTACCTCCTCAATACTTTATTCGCGTTGTTTCAGACAGATGGATTGGTTCACAGACCGTGTTGCCTGTTTCTTTCAAGCACCTTATTTTGCCAGAAAAGTACTCTCCTCCAACCGAGTTATTAGACTTGCAACCACTGCCTGTGACTGCACTGAGAAATCCACAATATGAAGCCCTTTATCAAGAATTTAAGCATTTTAATCCTGTACAGACTCAGGTCTTCACCATCCTTTACAACTCAGATGACAACGTGTTGGTAGCTGCACCCACTGGTAGTGGGAAGACCATTTGCGCAGAATTTGCGATACTCAGGAATCATCATAAAGGATCTAATAGTCTCATGCGAGCAGTTTATATTGCTCCAATAGAAGCACTTGCCAAGGAGAGGTATAGTAGTTGGAGGAGAAAGTTTGGTGATGGTCTTGGAATGAGAGTAGTTGAGTTAACTGGGGAAACAGCAACAGACTTAAAACTTCTTGAGAAAGGCCAGCTAATTATTAGCACACCTGAAAAATGGGATGCTTTATCTCGCCGTTGGAAGCAGAGGAAGCATGTTCAGCAAGTTAGCCTATTCATTGCCGATGAACTTCACCTGATTGGTGGTCAAGGTGGTCCTATCATGGAGGTGATCGTCTCTAGGATGAGATACATAGCAAGCCATGTAGAACACAAAATTCGAATTGTAGCGCTGTCTACTTCTCTAGCCAATGCCAAGGATCTGGGAGAATGGATTGGTGCCACTTCTCATGGACTTTTCAATTTCCCCCCTGGTGTCAGACCTGTGCCTCTTGAAATTCATATCCAGGGTATTGATATTGCCAATTTTGAAGCTCGAATGCAGGCCATGACCAAGCCGGCTTACACAGCGATTGTACAGCATGCCAGAAATGGAAAACCTGCAATTGTGTTTGTTCCAACTAGAAAGCATGCCCGTCTTACAGCTTCAGATCTGAAGGCATATGCAAGTTGCAATAGTGGAGAGAAACCTATTTTCTTGCTACATTCTGTGGAAGAGCTGGAACCATTTGTCGATAGGATTAAGGAGCCTATGTTGAAGGAGACACTTCGGTATGGTGTTGGCTATTTGCACGAGGGCTTAACAAGTACTGACCAGGATATTGTGAAGACGCTGTTTGAAACTGGATGGATTCAAGTCTGTGTGATGAATGGTACTATGTGTTGGGGTGTTCCCCTCACTGCACACTTAGTTGTTGTTATGGGAACTCAGTACTACGACAGCAGGGAAAATGCACAAACTGATTATCTAGTGACGGACTTGTTAGAGATGATGGGTCATGCTAGTCGACCTCTAGTAGATAATTCTGGGAAGTGTGTGATCTTTTGCCATGCTCCACGGAAGGAATACTACAAGAAGTTCTTATATGAAGCATTTCCTGTGGAAAGCCATTTGCATCATTATATTCATGACAATATAAATGCTGAGGTTGTTGTTGGAGTTATTCAGAATAAGCAGGATGCAGTGGATTATTTGACATGGACATTCATGTATAGGAGGCTCACTCAGAACCCTAACTACTACAATCTTCAGGGTGTTAGTCATAGGCATCTTTCTGATCACCTTTCAGAGCTCGTGGAGAACACGCTGACTGATTTGGAAGCAAGTAAATGTGTTGCTATCCAGGATAATTATCTTCTGTCACCATTGAATCTTGGTATGATAGCTTCATATTATTACATCAGTTACACGACGATAGAACGGTTCAGTAGTTCCTTGACTCAAACAACAAAGCTCAAGGGTTTGTTGGACATTCTGGCATCAGCTTCGGAGTATGAACTTCTACCAATACGGCCAGGAGAGGAGGAGCTCATAAGAAGGTTAATAAACCACCAGAGGTTTTCCTCTGAAAATCTGAAAGACTCAGACCCTCATATGAAGGCTAATGCTCTTCTACAAGCACACTTTTCTAGGCAGATGGTGGGTGGAAATTTGGCCTCTGACCAACAGGAAATTCTGTTATCTACTAACAGGCTTCTTCAGGCTATGGTTGATGTCATATCCAGCAATGGATGGCTTAATTTAGCCCTTCTTGCAATGGAAATGAGTCAGATGGTGACACAGGGGATGTGGGAGCGTGACTCGATGCTCCTCCAGTTGCCACATTTCACTAAAGAACTGGCTAAAAGATGTCAGGAAAACCCAGGTAAGAGTGTGGAAACGGTCTTCGATTTGGTCGAGTTAGAAGATGAGGAGAGGCGTGAGTTACTGCAAATGTCAGACACACAGCTTATAGACATTGCACGGTTCTGCAACCGATTTCCAAATATCGACTTGGCCTATGATGTGGTGGACGGTGATAGTGTTATGGCTGGTGAAGATGTTAGCTTGCAGGTTACACTTGAACGGGATCTTGAAGGGAAGACAGAGGGATTTCCCAAGATGAAGGAAGAAGGGTGGTGGCTGGTGGTTGGAGACGCTAAAAGTAATCTGCTACTTGCCATTAAAAGAGTTACTCTTCAGAAGAAAGCGAGAGTGAAGCTTGAGTTTACTGCTCCTGCCGAAGCTGGAAACAAGTCTTATACTCTATATTTTATGTCCGATTCTTACATGGGTTGTGACCAGGAATACAACTTCACGCTCCATGTTAAAGATCCTGAAGATGCCAATTGAAGCCTTAAGGGCGTACACTAGATGTTTCTTTTGTTTGAAAATGTATTGAAATAATGATTCTGCAACAATCTTGGAGATATGGTTGAAGTGTGAATGTGGAGGAGATGAACAACATTGATGATCTTGTTTTCAAGGTCTGTTTTAATATTAAATGCAAGGAAAAATCCAAATATAAAGTGTCTTAATTATACAATAATATTGATGTTATTTTTTTATCTATAATCCATTTGTATCATGTTTAATTATAAATATCAACGGCTTGTAGTTTTTCAAGTTTGCGTGGTCTCTTTATTTAAATATCTCTTTTGACTTATTTGTAGTATAGACTATGGTAGTTCTTATGCCAGTATACATAAATACACTCACATAGAAGAAAAAAAGAATTTTGTTCTAATTGAAGCAGAAACAGGAAACTACTAGCAACCTGCCACTAATGGATGTTAATGTCCCCGAATGTATTGAAATTCCTTCTGATACAGGTCTAATGGTATTGGTAATGCAAGTCAACTAGATATGCATTTGTAATTTTGTTACGCAGTGTGCCAAAGAGCATTTGTGCGGAACCATAGAGTTCTAGGCTAAAGAATAAGACCTATTTGTTCATCATGTGTTGCAGAATAACAGTTTGTTTCACACAATTGGTAAATGGTCTTCTATTATTGTTTTCCTCAAGTGAGATCTGGTTCACCTTTAGCAGGCGACTCCCGGTAAAAGGTGAAAACCAAGTTATTTTCGACTTTATGCAGTACAGATCTTGTGGTTAAGACTAAGAAAGGTGATATATCTGATACGATCACTTCATCCGTTGTTAACTGAAGGAGAACCTGATGAACAAGATCATATGGGAAGCTTTCCTCCTACTTCTGAAACGCCTAGTTTGAAGATTGAGAGATCATCAGAGCACTCCAAAACTGATTATACATCTTTTAAAGCTGGCAGAAGAGGAAGGCTGCAGCACAAGAAATAGAAGTTGTAAAAGCTAAAAATCCTGAACCAAATGACAGTCCAGATGAAGTATTCAAAAGTCCGCGAGCAGATGACATTTCAGATGAAGTCGTTGAAAACCAACGAGTCTCAGTTAAGCGGCCGAAAATCAAGTCTGAAATGGTAACAACTCTGGAGTTAGCTATACTGGATTGCGACATGGCACTTTTCACCAATGACTTATGTTGGTTTTGTTCTTCTGATGCCGAGGACGCTGATGTCCTAGTTAGTGCTTCTGAAATAAACTACAACAGTGGATGTGCACTGTGCAGCAAGATTGTGCTCTCTAATATTTGTGCATCTGAAGATCAATAGATGCAGCAAGATTGAGAAAGATGATGAATGATAGTGGTGTGAGAAAAAAGCGTGCTTGTAGCTGGGTGGAATCCTATAAGTAAACGCTCATTGTATTACATTCTACAAAATTAAAAAGCAATAAAAATATTCTTCTCCTTATCTGATTCTCTATTTCTCTATATATTGTTATTATTCATGATATGTAACAATCCTGTTTTATTAAATAGATGGAGACTTCTTATAATATTTGCTTTAACGAATAATAAACTTAGCTGTTCGGAATTTTCCTGAAAGTTATACATAGTACGTAATAATATGTTCTTATTATTGACTAACTAATTGAATAAGTATAAAAATTGAACTTCTAAACTGAATGTATTTGGAACTTTAACGAATTGCACTAGTAAACTGAGTAAGTGAAAAATCATAATCCAGCCTCACAAAATTATGCTTTAAGAGGTGTTATCTTACCTATTTAAGTTCTGGGATCTTTTGAGTTTCGACCCTGTTCGGGCACTTGATGGAAGAGGCTTGGCAAGATGAGTGAGAAAAGATGATAGTCCCCTTCGAGAATCCTTTTCTTTTGAATTTTGCATCTGAAATGAGTTCTTATCGCTCTTTAATATCACTCCACAATTTGTACTCATACCTTGTTGAAGTCAGATAATGTCAGGAAAACCCAGCTAAGATTGTGGAAACGGTCTTCGATTTGGTCGAGTTGGAAGACGAGGAGAGGCCTGAGTTACTGCAAATGTCAGACGCAAAGCTTATAGACATTGCACGGTTCTACAACCGATTACCAAATATCTACTTGGCCTATGCTGTGGTTGACGATAACACTTGTTATGGCTGGTGAAGATGTTAGCTTGCAGGTTACACTAGACGGGATCTGGAAGCGAGGGGTGAGCGATTTCCCAAGGTGAAGGAAGGAGGATGGTGGCTGGTGGTTGGAGACACTAAAAGTAATCAGCCACTTGCCATTAAAAGAGTTACTCTTCAGGGGAAAGCTAGAGTGAAGCTTGATTTTACTGCTCCTGCCGAAGCTGGAAACAAGTCTTATACTCTATATTTTATATGCGACTCTTACATGGGTTGTGACCACGAATACAACTTCACGCTCCATGTTGATGAAGATCCTGAAGATCCCAGTTGAAGCCTTAAAGGCGCTACACCAGATGTTTGTTTTGTTTGAAAATATACAGAATTGTTTTGTCTGTTTTCGTCGTTCTATCTATCAATAATTTATGTTTCGTGTCATTCCCCTTAAACCAACCGAAAAGTGAATGAAAGTGACAAAAGTGCCCGACCTGACCTTTATTTAGTAGTTCATAAATTAAAGATTAATTATAGTAGCCTAAGGAGGTTTGGTAAAGAGACTTTTGAGGAGATGCACTGGCTGAAAATGTAGTTCATAGTCCCTTCTCCTAAAACTCTGCCCCAATAATAATAAAAAAAAACACCACCTATAGCTCATAACTTCACCTCACTTTCACTCTCATCATCCCTTTCAAAGAACCATATATTCACATCTCAGAGGATCAAGATTCAAGATTATGGAAACTGGACTTTCAATTTGAAACAAATCAACCTCATGTGTGTATGTACCTCACTTCAAGACTTCGGAAAACTATATGTCACGTTGTTGCTCAAGAGCTTCATCGTTTATCAAGAAATAAAAATAATGTTCCATTCGATGAGTAGGAGTTTCAAAAATCAAATATGTTTCTATATGTTAGTATAATCAACATCAACATACAGCAATGATTTTGAAGAGAATCGTGATTAAGCAAGGTAAGGGATAACATATTACCTACCATTACGCTTGTGATGAGAGGGAGATGTTAGCGAGTTGACTAGCAAACAGTATTTCACACTAGATAAAAAGACTATATCTCGTAATGAATAACTTTGATTTATTTCATCATATTCATGAGACACGAAACATAGAATTTGTAACTCCATATGACATGAAAACAGTGTTAGTACAATATTTAGTGAAACTTCAGA
Organism: Echium plantagineum; assembly: GCA_003412495.2. Classification (NCBI taxonomy): domain Eukaryota; kingdom Viridiplantae; phylum Streptophyta; class Magnoliopsida; order Boraginales; family Boraginaceae; genus Echium; species Echium plantagineum. The sequence goes on from CM016565.1 coordinate 17,127,477, forward strand.
ACACCTTGATGCATCCATATTATTAATGTAACCATTTTTCTTGATTTCTATATTACCCATTTTTGTCTTATCATTAATTTTGTTGCATTTTCAGTGAATATGCTTTTCTTGAAGAAAGACTAAAAAATCTTCTGAAAAGTTTTACAGTTTGTGTGATTCAAGCTATATTACACGAAGGTTAGGAAGCTTCTGAGTTTTATTGGTACCTTCCTACTTATAATTAGTACTATAAATATATTGTTGAAACTTGAGAGGGTAGTTCCTATAAAATTCAGTGGCTCAGTTTCAAATAACTCAATTAACTTGTAAATAGAAAGTTACTGATTGTAATAAATAAAGTATTCTGATCTTCTTGATATTGCATTTTCTATACCATTGAGTTGTCCATGTTGTTTTTATTTTGTTTTCTAGATTCTTTCCAAAAGAATATATAGGTATAAATGGGGAATGAGTACACTGTAGTTGGAGGATCCCCTAAGTTGCACCACCAACTTTCAAAAGGAACCCGTCTAATTTGGCTCATATCGGTAAGTGGCCTCTGCATTCTTTTCTATATTCTTGGTGTCTATCAAGGTTTTACTCGATATCCATCCAGCCAAACGGATGTCTATTCAAGAGTAGGGTGTGATGGATCTCGAGGTGACTCAAGTTCCGATGAATCATCCTCGGCATCTTCAGCGGACTTTGGAAGCCATCATCATATGGAAGTCGAAGTCAGCAATTCCGAAAGGACTCAGAACTTCCCTCCATGTAATATGTCCTTTAGTGAATATACACCATGCCAAGATAGAGTCAGGGGGAGGAGATTTGCTAGGGCCATGATGAAGTATAGAGAGAGGCATTGTCCGACAGAAGAGGAGCTTATCCGTTGCCTCATACCTGCTCCTCCAAACTACAAATCCCCTTTCAAATGGCCACAAAGCAGAGATTATGCTTGGTACGCCAATATACCTCACAAAGAGCTTAGTGTTGAAAAGGCTGTTCAGAACTGGATTCAAGTCGAAGGTGATCGTTTCAAATTTCCGGGGGGAGGTACAATGTTTCCTCGTGGAGCGGATGCCTATATTGATGAAATAAATGAGCTCATTCCCCTTACATCTGGGGTGATTCGTACGGCACTTGATACAGGCTGCGGAGTAAGAAATTTTGTTCCCGATTCATTCTTGTATAAGCTGCATTTTAATGTATTGCTAAGTTCAGCCTAACTTGGACTAGTATCGATAATATAGAGATTGTTCTTGAGTATCATGTGATTCTTCTGTATGACATAAAGGTTGCTAGTTGGGGTGCTTATTTACTGAAGAGGGACATCATAGCGATGTCCTTTGCTCCCAGAGATACACATGAAGCCCAGGTATGGTTTGCACTAGAACGAGGAGTTCCTGCAATGCTCGGTGTCATGGGCTCACAACGACTCCCTTACCCTGCTCGGGCTTTTGACATGGCTCATTGTTCGCGTTGTTTGATTCCTTGGTTCAACCCCGGTAAAGACATACCCAAAAAGAACTGTTTATCGGCAAACAGTTTACTTTGACATACAATGTACAACATCTGATTTCAATTTTGGGGGCAGTGGAAAAAGGAAGGGATTAAGGATGTAACTTTTACTACTGACTCTTGAATATCATCTTCTGCAGATGGCCTATATCTGGCTGAAGTGGACAGGGTCTTAAGGCCCGGTGGTTATTGGATACTTTCAGGCCCCCCTATTAATTGGAAAGTACACTGGAAAGGATGGGAAAGAACACAGAAAGACCTGAAAGAAGAGCAGGATTCTATTGAGGATGTTGTCAGACGCCTTTGTTGGGAGAAGGTGATCGAGAAAAAAGATCTTTCGATATATCAGAAACCGTTGAACCACATTGAGTGTATTAAGAATAAGAAGACCCATGAAAAACCAGATTTATGCAAATCAAACAATGCTGATGCCGCTTGGTACCTCTTATGACTTTGATATTGCATAAACTTGAACAATATATGGAGTACACAACATTATTATAAACTTCTTTATTTTATGTGTTGAGATCAGGTACCAAGACATGGAAGCTTGTGTGACACCTTTGCCAGAAGTAAGCACCTCTGATGAAGTTGCTGGTGGTGCTATAGAAAATTGGCCAGCTCGTGCATTCTCTGTTCCACCAAGAATTACCCACGATACAGTAAAAGGTGTCAATGCAGAGAAATTCAAGGAAGATAACGAAGCATGGAAAGAACGAGTGTCACATTACAAGCGTGTAATTGGTGGCTTGTCACAAGGACAATTCCGCAATGTAATGGATATGAATGCTTATCTTGGTGGATTTGCAGCAGCAGTTTTAGAATATCCAGTTTGGGTCATGAATGTTGTTCCTGCCAAACTAGGGCCGGATACTTTGGGTGTCATATACGAGCGTGGTTTCATTGGTACTTACCAGGACTGGTGTGAAGGATTTTCGACTTATCCACGAACATATGACCTCATTCATGCAGGCAACGTCTTCAGTTTATACGGGGACAGGTAACTGAACGAGTTTTTCAATTCTTGTTAGTTCTAGTTGCTCATCGAACATAATATCTGATTCATATCTTATAACATCATATGCTCTATTGTGCTTGAAGGTGTGACATTACCTACATACTTCTCGAGATGGATAGAATCCTGAGGCCACAAGGTGTAGTAATATTTAGAGACATAATCGACGTCTTGACTAAGGTGAGAGCTATCGTTGATGGAATGCGATGGAAGACTCATTTCGTAGATCATGAAAGTGGACCATTTAACCCAGAAAAGCTTCTTGTTGCTACGAAAACGTATTGGACAGGTGAGGCAAAGAAACAACGTTAGTGATTATTGAAGTTTGCTTGCTTTGTGTGTTTCATGTGCCATAAGTTGTTGATAGTAGTTGGAAATAGATGTTCAATTTGTCATTCAAGTGACTGATTTAGTAATACTTACTTTCAGTATGATATCATTTGATAAAAAAAAGGTGATTTGTCTATGTCGTTTAGTATCGAATTTGATCGTAGTAGGAGTAGTAGCAATTCGTGAGTGAACATTTTGTTTCTAACTCCAAGAGGCGATTCCTGGTTAATTAAATTACTCGATCAAAAAGGGGAAGCCTATTTTGAAGGCCAAAATACTTAAAAAAAAAAAAATTCACATGTAACATGTGTTTGATTTGTAATTCAAACACTACTTGAAAAGTTACGGTTCATTAAGTTTCTCGTTCATTAATGGTTCACTAATCATAAAAAACGTATATTGTACCCGTTTAAATTATATTTTCTTCTTCTTCTTTTGGTACATTTTAGGTAATACGTACCATTATGTAAAAAAGAACTCATTAATGTCAATCATCTAAGCTAATTTTTTCGTTTTAAATAATTTCTACCAACTTGTTTAACAGATTTTAGTACACAAACTATATCGGTGTATAATATCATTTTGGTACATTTTTTTTGGAGATTTTATGTTGCACCATTTTAGAATGATATATTTTAGTAATGGATGTCATCTTTAAATTGAAAATAATTGTATATGTTGATTAATGAATATTAATGAACAGTATTATTAATAAACCGTAGCCGTTCTCGATTTAAACACCTTTTGATAAAATATATTGGACTGAAAACATAACTCAAATTAGACACGAATATTTAAAGAAAATTACTACTCCCTCCATTTTTTTTACTTGTCGTTCTAGCAAAAAAAATTGTTTTTATTTACTTGTCGTTTTAAATTTCCAAGACACTTTTTGATTTAGTTATCCTATTTTGACTTTATCATTAAATGAACATGTAAGTATATTTTGTCTTGAAACTTGAGATGTTATTGTTTATTCTTACAATAAATGAATGTATACAAGTAAATAATATGAAATCCTTAATTCTTGTGCCAAAGTCTAAAACGACAAGTAAAAAAACGGAGGAAGTAATAAACAAGAACTATGCATTTAAAGTTACCCATTAAATATATAGTTAAGCGAACCGGTTATAATTCTATAAAAAAACTTTAACTAAAATTTCTTTTAATGCATAAATTAGACAATTTGTCTCATCATAAATGTATAGATTGTTATGATAATTCTTTTAAAAAAAAATCTTAATAATTTTTTTTTATTAGATCATAACTTTCTAACTGACTAATTATATTATCACCAGAAGACAAATGATGAGTTTCACACTCGATGTTGATTATGTATATAAGAATAATTAGATGACCATGACTTCACTCATTATTTATACTAGTAATTGTATTATTGGTTATCTCGATAAAATAATTGCAATGGAGTGAATTGATTGAAGACAACAAGAATATACATATTGACTAAATCTCAATTATTTATTCAACATATATTGACAAGTTAATAATTTTGCTATTACAAAAAAATGGCCAAAAAAATTAATTAACCTATTATTCCAAATTTGCCCTTATTTTTTCATTAGTTCAGCAGCTAATATTGCGTTTTAGGTGTAAAATAAGACAAATCGTAGTATAAAATACAATTTGAGGTTTAGGATAGTATTAGGGTACACTTTAAAATTTCCGTAATAATTTAGGGTGCAAAATAGAAAATGGAGACGAGAAAGGGAAGCTTTATGATTAATCATGTCATTTTGTAACACCTTTTACCATTATGTATAAATGGACTATACTCGAAATTAAGACGAAAACATTAACTCCGTAAGCTTCTAAAAAAAACTATATGGACTATGGTCGTTGTTAATTGGATGTTTTGTTAGCTTAATTGTGATGGGGAGGTTTAACAATGACTACTGATACAATTGATCATAGATGTTTCAGTTCACCGTTCGATCATTCATGTTTTGTTTACACTTTTTTATCAATCAAGTCTCAATATGATATCTAAGTTGGTTTTGGAGTTAAGTTTTCCTTTAAGTTGATATTATTAGTGGAATGTGCATGTCACATGCATAATTATAAAGGATAAAATGGTCCACAACATAGAATTAATCATATTGTGGGACTAAAATGAAGGGGTATGTTATCCGATTTTATATTGCGGGACTCTTTTACTTTTTAATTATACACCCACATGTCACTAATAATACCAATTTAACGAAAAACTTAACCTCAAACCCAACTGAGACATGATATTAAAACACGAGTGATGTCCTTGGCACGAAAGTAAACGTCAGTGGTAAATGTGATAAATAAATTAAACGTTAATGATGTCCGATGTCATTTGCCCTAAAATTGAACTTAGATAATCAAATGGGTCGAATGCCAAAATCTTAAATATCTCACAGAGTGGTTTAAATAACATCTTTGAACCGAAGCAATAATGACTAATAAAAAGAAGTCGCTAATATAGTAACTACTTGTAAAGCTAAGATTATGGAGTATTTTAGTAGTAAAATTAATAAACGAACACTTCGTTTGTTTTCTAATTTGGAAACGTGCTTAAAAGGCTTATACCACTCGTTAGCACGTCTATTACATTTTTTAGCCGGTCAATTTCGACTTTGTTTTCTTTTAGTCGAATATCCCATTTTGATTGTCCTCTCCAAAGGAATATACATCTTCCTATTTAATGTTTTCAATTTTCATTCGATCTGTACAAAAGAATTACTCCAACATTTTTATTTTTCAATCCCACAAAAATTTGACATTACAATTTACACATTCTTATCTCAACTATCGGTATTCGTTCTATAATGTTAAAATTGAGTGTTAATTAAACCGTAACAAAAGCACATTTCATATAATATTATTTTACTTTCATTATAAACTGAATATATATCGACATAATTTATTTTATTTTCAAAAGCATATTCCACATAATATTATTTTGCTTTTATAACTTCCATTACATAATTAACCAATCTACCTCAAAAATCAAAAATAAAAATTATTACTAGTGATTAGGAGTGCGTGAGTTCGAAATATCTCTAATTAACAAAAAAAAAGAGAAAGAAAAAATGGAAAACTGAAAACACCAATTAAATATGGAATGATTAGAGTGTGATGCTTGTTTGTTTATCAACTACTGATAGGCTTGTATACTCCCCCTCCTATCCAACTCCACCTTTCCATCTCCCCTCCACATAAACCACTACACATAAAAAAGAACAAACAAATCCCAAATCAATTGTCCACAATATAAAAAGAAATCGCAATTGGAATTGGAATTAATGCTGGAATGAGTAGCGTATCGATTCCTCGAGAGCCAGAAATGGTGATGAAGCAAAGAGATGGATCTGTTTTGGGGAAAAAGACTATTATCAAGAGTGATCATTTTCCTGGTTGCCAGAATAAACGCTTGCTTCCTCATGTTGAAGGAGCTCCCAATTACCGAAAGGTCTTTTCCCTCTTTTTTTGTGTAAATTTTGAGAATCATTTTTATGTTTAATGCTAATGGTCGGTTTGGATTGGGGTGAAACTAGTAAATGATTGTTAAATTTTAAATTCATCGCGTTTCGTTCTATCTTATGTATTCGACTAGTGACCTCGATTCACCTACATTCATCCCGTTCGAGTTCTAATTTTCATATTCAGCTAGTAAATCTGTTGATTCACCCACATTCATCTCCTTTGAGTTTTGTTTCTTACGTGATCTTGGTGAGCTCTAGTTTTATATTCACCTACATTTGTTCTATTTGACTTCTATTTTTCATGTTCAGCTAGTAACCTCGATTCACTTACTTTCATCCTGTTTTATTAGTATTATACGGGAATGTAACATAGTTGAAGGCTAGTTTTAGTTATATTCCACCTTAGTTCAACTTGATATAAAATAGCATTCAAACAACATTTCAGAACATTCCCCTCAATTACGTGTTAATTCTTTTTAATTTTTACTCTCACCTATGGTCGATCCAGCCCACCTCGAATGACATTATTTCATAATTGATTATGGTATGTTTGGATTGAGGTGAGGGTAAAGTTTAATAATTAATCAAGATGATGTTTGATTAATTTTTAATATGTATTCGTGAATAAACTGAACATAACTAATGTAGCAATTAGTGTTATTAACTTTGGTAAGGTCGGTTAACTAGAATCCGAACGGGGGGTGAATGAGTAGGTTCACCGCAAGACAAACATACCATTACGATATATGGTGTACCAAATGAGGGGCATATGCTTTGTGATTTTTAGTTGTGCTTATTTTCTTAGAAACTGACTTAGGGGAGTTCGACTTTGCTGGAATCAGTTTATAGTTGTACAAGAAAAAATGAAAGACAACTAAGAATTAGGAACAGTTCATTTCACGGGATCTTTCTTCTTTAAGGGGTTGAGTTGATTCAGATAAAAGATAGAAAAAAGGAAGGCGGACGTATGATGTGGTGTGAAAACAGATGTAATATATATTTAGAATACATTGTATTAGGAAGTACATTTTGAAAGCCAATTCAATACGAACAAATTTATAGAAATCAGTAGTTAATCAATACACTTTATGAGTTGCTCCAATCCCTTAGATTTTATTATAGTTGTAAGTTGTGATCTATATGCTTCGGGCTTCCACATGTTGCTATATTCTTTAAATTGGATTGTTATCTGTGCAGTTTCAAATTTTATAAAATGTTTGCTTACATATTTAGAATCTTTATGATTTCCTATATTGCTTCCCACAGGCCGATTCTATGTGTGTTCATGGTGTAGCTATCCCAACAACAGATGGAATTCGGAATGTTCTTGACTACATAATTGGGACTAAAGGAGATGGGCAGCAGACTCGTATACTTTGGATTAACCTTCGTGAGGAACCAGTAATAGTTCTACACTTGTGTGCCACTCTAATGTATTTGTAATACTGCTAGCTTTTTTTAGTAGTGCCCATATTTTGCTCATGGTTGTGCAATATTTGAGTTGCTTTTACATGGATATTTATTTCTATACCCCTTTATTCTGAAATATCCAAGAGTGGGGGGCAGTGTAAAATCTCACTATCTGGTATGGAAGTACTCCCTGTGTGTCAACTTTTGTCTTTTTACTGCTGAGCACTGACATCTAGAATTAAAAAGATGCTTTGGGAGATCAATGCGACATGTATTGCTCTTGCAGGAGTTCTTTACTTGAAGTCTTAAATAAACTATTAGCTTAGATGTGTACGCCTGAACAAGTAGATCAATGGTTGCTTTTCTGCGTCTGTTCCGTTTATGTAAGTTTAAACTGTCTTAAGTTTAAAGTTACACATAAACCCACAAATAGATAAAGCTTTGTTGTTGTTTCTTGCGAAAATTAATAACTCAGCTTTCCTAATGGCCTATTTTAATGAGCTACCTGTTTCTTGATTTTTGTCGAATGTGAACTCAAAGATATCATTCTTTAATTTCTTTCACTGGTATGCTACAGTTCTCATATTTTCTTGGGATCTTTATACACTTCAGAAAATTTTCCTTGCAAATGAAAAACTTGACACTCGTTGAATTTAACAGAGGCCTTTCTTTCTGACCCAATTTTTTTAGTTAAGATAAAACCAATCTGTTTTTTACCTTGGTCATTGATCTGCAGTTCGTGTTACTACTCGGGGAATTTATGTTAGATTTCTTCTAATTCATGGTTAGCACCTGCACGAATGTTTGTTATGTTTATCATCTTAATCTATTTCAGCAGTTTTCAAGTTTTGCTATGTCTTGGGGTTAACTTAATCTAACACTTTAAGCTGATGTCAATAATTGATATGCAACTTGACTTAACACTTCAATTTGTTGTTAAAGTGTTTCAACAGATTAGTATATTGATTCCTTGCAAGTTGCAACATTTTATTTACTCTGTTCGTCCTTCATGCTACAGGTGGTTTATATCAATGGACGCCCATTTGTTCTGCGTGATGTAGAGAAACCTTTCTCTAATGTTGAATATACGGTGCGTCACCTTCAGTAACACCTTATGTCATTCATATTTACAAGAGGAGGGCAACTTATATATATCCCTTTAACTTCTTTTATTTTTAATTCTATAATATATTACCTCCATTAACATTTAAATGGAGTTCTTCCCTTTTAACAATGCCGAAAGGTGATTCTCATGTAAGCCTTTTTTCACTCAGTACACTCTTGCATTACTCCTTAAATTTTGAAGGAAATAAGGCAACTAGAACACATAAATATGGATGGGGGGAGTAATTGTATACTTGTATCTTTGTTTAATTATCAATTTTATGCTTAATTTATTTCAGAGAATTGAATAAATGAGCTAGTGAATTTTGTGTTACCTTAGCTGCAGCAGTTAGGGTCTTGAATTTGTGTGTTAATTCATGCTCTATTGAGGCCTATATATGTATTGGGATATACAAGTCTCCCTCTTATGTCGTGGACACATATATCTGATGCCATTCTAGCATTTGATTCTTTCTTAACATAAAAGTAAAATAACTCTTTTATGTTGCTCTAGGGTATTAACAGGGAAAGACTGGAGCAAATGGAGAACAGACTAAAGGAAGATGTTTTGGTCGAATCTGCAAGGTATTTTTCAACTGTCTTTTCGTACTGTGTATCTTTATGTTCATTCTTATAGACGTAAGAGAATAAGTAACTGTACGCTTGGATCAACAGATATGGAAATAAGATCCTTGTAACTGACGAACTTCCGGATGGTCAAATGGTGGATCAATGGGAACCTGTAACCTGTGATTCTGTAAAAACACCACTGGAGGTATCTTATGAGACTCAGGGTACATTTCACTTCACAACCTGTGGAGTTTATCTCACGCCTAGTAAGTTATATTAATCTTTTCATCTAATAGGTATATGAGGAACTGCAAGCTCAAGCCTACCCTGTTGAGTATGAGCGAGTACCTATAACGGATGAAAAATCTCCCAAAGAACACGATTTTGACATTTTGGTAGGTCTTTCAAAACCATGACTGATTATTCGTCATATGATATTAGAAGTCAAATTATACACGGTGTTCTATCTGTTTAGTGTTAACAGTTGATTTAACTTTGTTACATTGTGTTTTCTTATCTATGTAACAAATATTGCCTACATACAACATGCATCAACACCTCTAAAGAGGCTCCTGCCTAAGTGGGCTAAAAGGGGGGCTCGATCGTAGTTTCTGAATTGAACCAATGCTAAGACTATCTTCTACAATAGATAAGAACCGTAGTGTATTGGTCTGAATTAGCTAAAATTAATAGTAGTCTGCAAGAAGAGATCGTGATAGTTTGTCATATTATTCTTTGAAGCCCTTCCTAGAGATTGTAATACACTGAGAGAGATGATCTTGAACACTCTAATCAGTCGCCCTCTTTGGTTGTGATGGTAATTTAGATTGTTATTGGTGATAGTATCTTGGGATTGCTTTTTCTTAGCTGTGATAACACTTAGGATTTTCTAAAGCTACAGAGTCTTTAAACACAGTTATTCTTGATATTTTTTATTAGCCAACTTCATAGAAAAATTCTCGCAATTCACTAATCTGCTATGGAAGGGTTTGGCTGATTTCTTGTAGTCAATAAGAGAGTTATTACACGCTGAGAGAGTTCCTATGGGCAGTCATCTAGCATCTTATCCTGTTTGGACTACAATGTTAATACATCAGCGTTCTATGTTCTTTCAGTGACCCATAACTCTTATAGTTATTTCAAATGCGTAGGTTCGGAGAGTTTCTCAGGCAGATTTAACGACAGAGATTATATTTAATTGCCAAATGGGGCGAGGACGAACAACAACTGGCATGGTGATCGCTATATTGGTTTATCTTAATCGAATGGGTGCTTCTGGTAAAGACTTGTCTTCCGTGTGGCTTACAACTTGGATGTAAATTGATGCTGATGTTTGGTAGTTACGTATTCGTGATATTTTCATATTCCTCTTACCTAAAGGGAGTACATTTATTTGTTTATTTTCATTGCATGTATATTAATAGGTTGTGTTTAGAGCAGTATAAACATATATCATTCATTCATACTTCATACATATGTTAGGAGTTCGCTTTCCTCTGCATGAAAGCATATTGTGAGTTAGGGATTAGAAGACGACACTGTAGGTTCATATAGTTTCTATTGAATTCCTGCCTAAGCTATTCTAGAAAGTTTGCATTGAAAAGGGTTGGAACTTAATTTAAACCCCAAACAGAACTGAGCCTCCCCACCATTTGGGATCCACAATATGGATATGAAGCCTCCAATCACCTGCCTCTTCAACCATTCTCAACTGTCACAAATAGGCAATCTTTGTACATCAAGAAATAAAATGCAACAACAAGTTAGTAATTAGATCAACACCTGATTCAGATGACCATTTAGTTCCTACCCACAGATGCAGGTCAAATATGTAGAAACATACAAAACATCACTTGGCAGCCCTTGTACTTTGCATGGTACACTCAGGATCAAGAATTGTCTTGTGAAAGTGATGGGAATATTTTTAATGAACACACGTTACCAAGATTGGTACTTCCATTTATGGATCGATTTTCCATGAGTTTATTTTCGCGCTCTTCTGAAAGATCAGATCTGTTTCTTTTTAGGCTACGTGAATATCTGATCATGCTAGCAGAAGGAAATAGAAGATTACCCTAGGTGCAACATATCTTTGACCCGCACCTGCATAATACTTTCTTCGGCAACCATCTGATCACTAAAAATATACTTTACCTTAGTATTATATTTTCGTTCTTTTTGAGGCGTTCTTATCTGACTTTTGTCTGTTCCACCTACTTCTGAATTCCTTTAGTTGTTGCTGTTGTTTTTTCTTCTTTATTTGTGATTGTGTGGACGAGCAAGTCTGAAGTATTGAGAATTCCAAGATAAATACATTGAGCACTCAGAGAAGAAAGTTCAATAGTTAATATCTCGTGTAGATAGATTTTCTCAATCTGTGTTCTATTATTTGATATTAATTATTTAGAGATAATGATCCACCAATGTGCACACACTTTATCTTTATCCTTCTTTCTCAGCTTGCCTCTTTTACTTATGTAAAAGTTAACCAGAGCGTTTATGTTTTATATTATTGTGATTATTCATGTTTTAGTACTCATATATTGGTGATCAACTTAACGATATGATGGGGGATATATTTTGAATTAAAAACACCTTACATGCGCATATTAAGGGATACCTCTTAAAGTAAAAAATTTGTCAAACTGGAATGGGTCGAGGGAGTATCAAAATTGAAAATGTTTGAATGGTGACATTGTACTATGTTTTTGTAATTTCTTCTCTCTTTACGTGTACTCCCTAACTTGTGATATGAAAGTCTGTTAGTGGTTCTTGTATTGTATCCATGTCTACTGTAAAAATCATATCAAATACATATAACATGTTCATTATCCCTCTTCTTTGAAAGTTTGTATTTAAGTTTCATTTAAACCATATTTATTGCATAGAAATTTCAAGAACCAATTTGATTGGCAAAGTTTATGAGTGCAACTCTAGCATGATCGATAATTTTCCTAATACGGAAGAAGCTCTCAGGAGAGGAGAGTACACAGTAATCAGAAGTCTAACTCGAGTACTAGAGGTATGTGTTTTGAAAATACTATAAATGTGCTCCTTTTTAAATTTATCTTTTCTTGATTGAATTCTATTTGACTCGTTAAATGCGTGAAGGGGGGCGTTGAAGGCAAGCGACAAGTAGATGAAGTCATTGACAAGTGTTCAGCCATGCAGGTACATTTCATATCAACCCCATGGCCTCTACACTCTAACATCAATATGGCCCAATGCCTTTGAAGAAGATCATAGGGCGGAGTCTGATATTACGCGGCATTACCCCCTGTGGTAACAGGGAGGCTGTTTCCACATTGACCCATGAGTGAAGTGCTAGCACTATTTATTACTTCTTGGTATATAAGAAGCGTAGGGTAGTGTCATGAGCCATTTTGGTATATTCTATCATATCCAAGAGCCATAGATATAAAATCGTTACATTATCTTTGATATTTGTTTTACTCTTAATAATTACAGAATTTACGAGAAGCCATTGCCACTTACCGTAATAGTATCCTGCGGCAATCTGATGAGATGAAGAGAGAGGCATCACTTTCCTTTTTCGTGGAGTATCTAGAAAGATACTACTTCCTTATCTGCTTCACTGTCTATCTCCACACAGAACGGGGAGCACTTCAGCTTGAATCTCCTCGTCACTGCACTTTCAGTGATTGGATGACGGCAAGGCCTGAGCTCTACAGCATAATTCGCAGGTGCATATGCAAATCTGTATCGGATATATGTTTGTGGACTCTCTTAGTCGCCTCTCTGATCGAAATATGACCTCATGGGCTTATTTGATTTTGGTATCCATGCAGAACTCAGTTAAATGCATATGGTGAAATCTATTGATGTTAACTTCAAAAGAAAGTGACAAACAAAGTGTAGCCTAAGTGCTGAATTTATAATGCTATTGACGAGAAATGTGCATGAGCGCATGGGTCCTTCTCTATTCAATAGAGGCCCTAATTGTCAACTTGCCATATGTTGGGGGCATTTCCTTTTCTTAAACTGACCTCTTTATTAGTGGCTAAAGTGATTAGTTAGACGGATGTACAATTTGCTTTAACATCTCTACCTTTATTTCTTATGGTGCTTCCTTTTGAGATCTGTAAGATTTACCAGGCCTAATTATGATATATGGGGAAAATATAATGCTTTCTTCTAAGATTGTTGGACTAACATCCTCGAGAGGATAGAGTATGTACATAAATCTACTAATAACGCATTATATAATATATCGTAAATATCTTTCTTATACGATTGTTGGACTAACATCCATTAGAGGATAGAGTATCTACATAGCTCTATTAATCAAGCACTGCAAGATATTTATTGTTTGAAAAGGTACTTCTTAATTGATTGAATAACATGGATATAGAGCAGGCTATTCTAATTAAACAGAGAGTAATTAAGCATCCTAAGCCATTGTCCTGACCTTTACATTGAATATATGTCTTCTACCACAAAATTGGTCTTCGCACTTGCTGTCAAAAGTTACATCAACATGCTACAATGCCTCTGAGAGGCTCCCTCCTAAGCGGGGTAAGGGGGGACAGATAGTGCGCAGTACTACCCCTGTGAAAACAGGGAGGCTGTTTCCCGAATTGGCCCGAAGAGTGAAGTGTCAACATTCTCTACCACTTCACAATAGATAAAAAGCTCAGATCTGTTTGAATGATTGCATTTTCACATATCTTATTCCAAGTACATATTTTTTTTCCATCTTGAATATTGTTCTCTTTGTGCACTCAACTGATTGTAATTTCGCAGATTGCTAAGAAGAGACCCAATGGGAGCACTTGGTTACGCCGAATCATCTCTTGCTTTGATCGCTGAATCGACTAAGGATGGTCCTTCTGAGGTGAGCCAAGTTGCTGCCTTGAGGAATGGATGGGTTCTTGGTCGTCAAACTATTCTAAAAAGCGATCACTGCCCAGGTTGTCAGCATCTTAACTTACAAGAGAGGGTGGAGGGTGCTCCTAATTTTAGAGAAATTCCAGGCTTTCCGGTTTATGGTGTTGCAAATCCAACTATTGATGGTATTCGCTCGGTTATTCAAAGGATTGGAAATTCTTGTGGTGGTTGTTCAGTGCTTTGGCATAATATGAGAGAGGAACCTGTGGTCTACATTAATGGAAAACCATTCGTACTCCGTGAAGTTGAACGACCATACAAGAATATGCGAGAATACTCGGTAATGACTGCTTCATTTGCACGTTTCACAACTGAGATTGAGTCTTAACATATTATTTATTGCATGATTTCCATAACTTAGATTCATCCTTTCACAATGCTACCGCAAAGAAGATTTTATAGCCATTTGCTTGAAAGTGTCCATTTATCGAAGTTCATGCTTAGATAAATAAAACCCGATTTTTCAGTATGCCCCCATTGTTTGACTAAGTATATTTGGAGTCCCTCTCCATGTGTCTTTCCAAGAGGTCGGTTGAGTCACCATGTGGCTGCATGGGAGCAGGATAAAATGGTGCTGACGCTTCACTACTCAAAAGGAATGCATGTTCTCTACCTTTAGGAAGGGGTTATCTTTTTAAGTTTCAGCCTGATCCTTGTATGGTATAGGAAAGTGTTACTGCAAAATATACATTTAAAGAAGAAATGCTTCTTTTCTTTATTGTTGGATATTGATGAAAGTTTTCAAACTTGTTTAAATTGGCGCTTAGTTGAATGTTACTACTAACCGATTTCCATGCTCAAATCACTTATCCATTTCACTCTAATCTTTTGGCTGTTGTAATAACGTATAATTTTTTAGCATATGGTCAAATTGATTTGTTTATTTGATAGAAATTCACATCTATAATGAACTCCAGATTTATTTGTTGAGTATGGAAGGAATGAGTGTGGTTGACATAGGTTTGTGATACTCGATTTTTATTTCTTGCGTCTGCCCATCTTTTTGTACTGATACAAGATGATTTCTATAATGACGAGATGACTAACTTACGTTTGAGAAAATATACATATAGGGTATTGGTCAAGAAAGGCTTGAAAGCATGGAAGCCAGATTGAAAAATGATATTATACGGGAAGCTGAACTCTATAAGGGTGCAGTGATGGTCATTCATGAGACTGATGATGGTAAAATATTTGATCGTTGGGAAAGCGTGACACCTGATGCTGTTCAGACCCCACTAGAGGTTTTTAATAGCTTAGCGGCTGATGGTTTCCCAGTTAAGTATGCTCGTGTTCCAATAACTGATGGTAAAGCACCTAAAAGTTCAGTCTTCGATATTTTAGCTAGCAATATTGCATCTGCCCCCAAGGATGCTGCTTTTGTTTTTAATTGTCAGGTAATTTGCTTCAGTTACTGTAAGTGCTGTAATAATTGATATATATATATGATAATTTCTCTTATATGTGTTTCTTACATTATGATAGATGGGTATAGGCAGAACGACCACCGGTACTGTCATTGCATGCCTCCTAAAACTTCGGATTGACTATGGGAGACCTATCATTGTGTTGCGTGATGATTTATCTCATGGAGAATATAATAGTGGGACATCAGATGGTGAAGAAAGTGAGAATCATGATTCTTCATCCATGTCAGTTTCTAGAGTTAAGCCCAAAAAAGACCACAGCCACGCATTTGGGATAAATGACATCTTGTTGCTGTGGAAGATAACTAGATTGTTCGACAATGGAGTGGATTGCCGAGAAGCGTTGGACTCCATTATTGATAGATGCTCCTCTCTGCAGAATATACGGCAAGCTGTATTGCAATACCGAAAAATATTTAATCAGCAACGTGTCGAGCCTAGAGAAAGACGGGTGGCATTAAGCCGCGGTGCTGAATACTTGGAACGCTATTTTCGTTTGATTGCCTTTGCAGCATACCTTGGCAGTGAAGCATTTGATGGATTCTGTGGACAAGGAACTTCACGAATGACATTCAAGGATTGGTTGCACCAGAGGCCAGAGGTTCAAGCCATAAAATGGTCCATAAGATTAAGACCAGGCCGATTCTTTACAATACCTGTAAACCTTCTTTTAACGACTATTTTTATAAGCATGTTCCTTATCGATTTAGTTTCTTTTTCAATTATACTTGTTTCTTGATGCCAGGAAAAACTTAGAGCTCCGCAAGAATCTCAACATGGGGATGCAGTAATGGAAACAATAGTAAAAGAGCGCAAGGGTTCAGTTCTAGGGAAGGGGTCAATTCTCAAAATGTACTTCTTCCCTGGTCAGCGAACTTCCAGTGACATACAAATCCATGGGGCACCGCATGTGTTCAAGGTTTGTTGAACTCTCACTTGTTTTGATTTCTTTGGCATTATAGTTGCGAGGGTCAC
Source organism: Echium plantagineum (assembly GCA_003412495.2). Classification (NCBI taxonomy): domain Eukaryota; kingdom Viridiplantae; phylum Streptophyta; class Magnoliopsida; order Boraginales; family Boraginaceae; genus Echium; species Echium plantagineum. Next base: position 17,144,186 of record CM016565.1, read on the forward strand.
CAATTTGATTCTTAGATGAGTCCTAGTAATTAGAATACATCTTATTTATTTCAAGTGATATCAGCTTGGTCTCATAATTGGTTAAATCTGTACTTAATCCATATATAATTGATGCAACATTTACTGTTATTCTTCAATTCCTTAGTTGACAGTAGATGTTCACTGCAGGTGGATGGATATCCTGTATATAGCATGGCAACACCAACGATTTCAGGTGCGAAGGAAATGTTGTCTTACCTGGGTGTGTTGCCTTCAACCAAAGAAGGGCCCACATATAATGAAATAGCTGCTCAGAAAGTCGTATTGACGGATCTGAGGGAAGAAGCTGTTGTTTACATCCATGGGATTCCATTTGTGCTAAGAGAACTTAATAAGTCTGTAGATACACTCAAGCATGTTGGGATTACTGGTTATGTGGTATGACTATAGTTATGTACACTGCTGAATGAACAGCTTTTCACTGTGAACTGTACTTAAGTTGGTCAAACGTTCAACAGGTGGAACATATGGAGGAACGACTGAAAGAAGATATAATATCTGAAATTAGACATTCTGGTGGTCGAGTGCTTTTACATCGAGAAGAATTTAACCCTGCATCCAATCAGGCTAGTGTTGTCGGTTACTGGGAGAACATTTTTGTAAATGATGTCCAAACCCCAGCAGAAGTGTTCTCAGCATTAAAGGCTGAAGGGTATGATATTGTGTACAAGAGAATACCATTGACCAGAGAACGAGAAGCCTTGGCTTCTGATGTTGATGCCATTCAGTACTGTAAGGATGTGTAAGTTTCAAAATCTGTTGAAATTAGTAGTACTGTTAGTTTGTGAAAAATGATGTATAGCATTTGGTAGGCCACTTTACAATTTGCATCATGCTGCATAGCTATATCATATGAATCAATAGTTTGAAATCTTTTCTTAATCTATAAACATGTTTTACTTACTTTTATAATGTCAATGTACCATCTGTCGTTACTCATTACTAGACAATCTATTTAGAGAGAAACTTTTCATGAATCCTTTTTTATTGTTGTGTAATCTGTCTAAGAGTTACACCTTCAGGGGTTGAACAACACTTCTCAAAATTTTAAGCCATTTAGATATTGATTAAAATTCAATTCAGGTTTTAGTTAGATCTTTAGGATTGCGTTCTCTTACGTTGTTTGCTGGTTGAGGATAGCATGGAGATGTGGTTGCATGTTTCAGTGTCATGTCAAGGTTTTCGCAGATTAAAGAAGCTGTATATACTAATCCTTGATGTTAATGCATGTTATTGATCCAGCTCTGCAGGGTCTTATCTTTTTGTATCGCACACAGGATTTGGAGGGGTTTCTTATGCAATGGCTATCATCTGTATTAGACTGAAAGCAGAGAATATATCAGTTTTAGATCCCGGACGGGCTGTGTTTCCAAATCCAAATCCTTCACCTGTGTCTAATTTATTGGACCAAAATTCTGATGAAGAAACAAGGACAATGGGTGATTATCGGGATATATTAAGCCTTTCTAGAGTTCTTGTGCATGGTCCAGAAAGCAAGGCAGATGTTGACGACATTGTAGAGAGGTATTTTTAACATTCCCTAGTTCTTTCTGTTTTGAGTTGATAATCATCTTTCCTCCAAAAGGAACTTCAAGTGAGGAAGGAAGTTACGAGAGTATGGCTGGGAAGGCAAGACCGGGAGACTGAGAGGATCTCTAATTAGAAACAAGATAACCTTGAAACTGAAGAGGAGCAGGATCATGGAACGTAGAGTGTAGGGAAAGTTATATTTTCTTACCATCGTCTTACAATAGGCGATATGAAACAGTTAACCAAAAAGTAGCTCATAATGAGTGTTATTAGCTGTGCGTGCTAAGAAGTTGCTAAGGAATCACTTTATATTATGGATGAACTCGTCTAGAGCCATATGTGGGATTTAGTGTCAGGTATAAAATGCCTGAGTTATTAAACAGCTAAAGCAGTCGGGATGTCACCAGCTGCAACCAAGTGTTTGTCAAGAATCACTGGGATCCCATCCTAAGACCAATTGATGATAGGAGTGACCCAGGACCTAAAATATCAATACCCTCCAATGTGTAACCTTGTCCACTTGGATCGCATATCCAGTGTTTACATGCGGCCTTAACAACAGGATTGGCCTTAATACGGGGTTTACATGTGGCCTTAACATCGAGTGGATTCAATGATACCATCTTAAGAACCAATGGGGTTTTTATTTGGCTGCCTATCGCCAATTGGGACACATTGATTCTTAACAGTTTTAAATTATTCGGTTTCCCATCATATATATATGGAGAGCGATGACCACTGTCAAAAACATAAAAGTTATGATTTTTGCTAATAACTTAACACACCAGCCACCTTTACACTGTCTGACTTGTTTCACTTACATACAGGTGTGCAGGTGCAGGACATTCACGAGAGGACATTCTTTATTACATTAAGGAGTTGGAGAAGTTTTCAGGCAATAAAGATGATTATCATCAAGCATATCTCATGGATATGGCCATTAAAGCTTTAAGGTCAGTTAAATTACTAATTTAGAAGAAGCTTGCTGGTGGTCTTAACTTCGAAAGTTGAATCTTTGGATGCTGATGAAATTTTAAAAGCATAGTTCTAACAGCAGCCTCCATACTGCAGACCTTCTACCCTCTGTGACTACAAAATCTTTTTTGTTCCTTTGCAGGCGGTACTTTTTCTTGATATCGTTTAGATCTTACCTTTATAGCACTTCTTCAGCTGCGACCAGCTTTTCTGCTTGGATGGAGGCGAGGCCTGAACTTGGCCATTTGTGTAATAACCTCAGAATCGATAAATAACTGCAATGTGAATGTGGCCGAGGGAGGTCTATAGCCCCTCTACCCCCTTCACTCTCGCAAATGTTGGAATGTTGAAATAACAGAGACAAATGCCTGGCTACGGATTAAGGTAGATGGGTAGCATATACTAGATTCATATGAAGACTGTCCGAATTGTCGATAACGTCTAATAGGGAGCAATTGTACAGGATGGTTGTTGGCGGCTGAGAATTACCAAGATTACTGTGAATATTGTAAGATTACAAAGATTATCGAATATTGCATTCGACAGCGTATTCATTTTCTATGAAAGTACAATATTTTGTATTTTTTTTTCTCCCTTCATCACACAATAATGTAGACTTACTATTCTTCCATGGATATTAGAGAAGATCGTGCACATAATTCTGCTATCATCTTCTGTTTAGTGCAAAGAGTGTCACTAACAGAAGATATATTAAGTGATCTATATTTGAAAGTGTAATTACATGTATAAATTAAATTAAATTAAGTTTAATCTTTGTCTTATTAAATATGATTGATCATATGAGTCTTGATTCATCTTTGTGTTGTTTATCTTCCTCCATTATATATTTTAGGTTCTTGGATATAGTTTATGTTGATTCATCATTTTCTTTGTTTGTTAGAGGATTTTTTATTGGCTAAATTTCATTTAGTCACTCGAACTTGAGAATATTTCAAAAAGTCACTTTAAGGTTTTTTAATGATTATTGTTTGGCTGATAATTTATCACCTTCCAATCCTTTAAGTTAGTACTATAAATATACGGACACTAACACATTTGGACGAAGTTAACAATTTTAATAACTTTTGTGAAGATTCAACATAGATTGTAAAGTATAAATGAATAGTAAAAATCACTAAATATATTTTTTACTTTATATATTAGCATAAAAACAAAAAATACTTTTAACTAATAAAACATGAATTGTCAATATATAAGTACGCAAATGCTATATACGGTACCTATATACAGTACCTACAGTACCCCAACTCTTATTACCAAATTTGTAATTACAAAATTTCAGCATTTAAAAATTTCAATTCATTTGCAATTTATTACTCCCTCTCTAGAAGTGTGGATTTCTTTTGTGTCTCTACAAAAATGATACAAAACTGATAATTTCTTCTCATTGATCACCAATTCCATTAATGAGTAGATGATTATTGCTTCACGAACACGACAAGAGCTTTATCATAAAATCTCCCAATTAAAGGTAAATCCATACACAATTTACAACTAAGTAATGGGCACATTGCAGAAACATAAAAAGTTCAACCTTTTTCACATAATCAATATAACATGTGTTCATATTCAAACAAAAATGTTTGTATTCATTAAATCTTTAACTAATTCAAGACAACAAATACTAACTAATCAAATATGATTACAACAACAAATGAACACAAACCAATAACAAAGTAAATAAATAAATAAAAATAAAGGAGAGAGCAAAAAGATCATATATTTATTAGCAGAAATAACATCAAATACTCCTTCCGTACAAGAAATATTGTTAGTTTGAAAATCGAAAGTCAAAATTAACAAAATTTATAGATTTAAGTAAACACAAACTTTTGATTTGAATTAAATCCATTATTTAAGTATCGAAGTATAAAATAGGCTTGATGCTTATACTCGAACGAAATTGTGGTGGTTGATGAGTAGATGATGATTATTTGAGCTTTGAATTACCCATTCCAGATCTAGAATATGGATGATGTTCTAGAGAGGTTTTTTAATAGATTAGAGTTTAGAGAGAGAGGAAATTTGATAAATGAGATTGAAAGTTTTGTTCTCATTAATTTAAAAGGATATTTTAATAAATTAATATGGAATACTGTATATAAATGTACCCTATTTAGCATTACCGATATAAGTATAACCCATTATGATGAGAATCGAGAACATTCACTCCAAATGGGCTTTCAATCACAACCCAGCTCACTTCATGTATATAAATGCGGACCTTTCATTCCCGCATTTATTTCAAATTCGAACTCCCAAATTGTGCATTTTCTCTCAAGGTTCGTCTTCACATCTTTACAATGTAAATGATTGGGTAATACTCCGTCAGTCCCTAAAAGATTGTCACATTTTGATTTTTGTTAGTCAAACATTACAAAATTTAATCATGAATTTTCATTATACGATAAAAAATAATATAGTGTTGTGAGACATTGTTAGATTCGTCTCAATATATATTTTTGAAATATTAACTTTTTATAATTTTTTCGCATGTAGAATAATAGATATTTATGTTTTAAATTGTGTTTTGTTGACCATCAAAAGTCAAAATGTGACAATCTTTTAGGGACGGAGGGAGTATTTCCGTGAAAATTGTATCAAATTTAACTGTTAAAATTCTAATTTTGATGCAAATCAATACTCTCTTAACTAAGGCTACGAAATTCGGTAAGTTTGATAAATGATAATTGACAACAATGTAGACATTATTCATAAATTTGATTTTATGCAGTTTTTTGTATTTTAAATATTGCTGAAAATGTTATCTAATAAATTTCGAATTTATGCTGTTTTGTGCTTTAAATAATACTGTATCGATTTGTCTCATAAGTATTATTTCTTATGTCCTTATATACCTATATGAAAAATTATGATATACTTAATTGTTAATTGTAAGCAGTAAATTGTGGGAATAGTTGATGTCATTAATCAGAAACATGAATTTTGTAGTTAAACGTTATTGATTTAAAGGTTGATTTGTAGGATCTGCTGGTTATCATACAAAAAGATGGGTAATTATTTGAAATTGTAATAAGATGATATATTGATTTTTGGGGTTTAATTTAGAAGAAAGAGGTGGATTCACCTTTATTGATATAGTCGTAATTATATGAAAATGTTTGATTTAGAAAAAGGTAATTGGATTTGATGGAGTGAAAGTTCATATGGAGTGTCTAGTTTATGCATTCTGAGAACTTTAATCATTTCAATGATAAATCTGTTTTTGTTGTATCGTGATGATAATTTGAATAACAGTTGTGCCTGAGTATATTTGTTTTATGATTTTAGCCATAGTTTTAGGTTATCTTTGAATTATTTTGTAGTTTGGGGAAAAATATTGTGTTTTCTTTGGAAGTGTGATCTGTATTATAATGGTGAGTGACCGAAGAAACTGAAGTAGCTGAAATTCAAGAATTCCAGTAGTAGTTGTGTTTTTAGCTTGATTTAGATTCAGTTTGAAATTAAATTTGTCATAACTAGAAATTCGATTAAGAAGCTATAAATTTATTTGAAGTGTGACTGTTTTGTTATCCTGGAGAGATCTCTGTTGGCAATTTAACCGATTCCAACATCATGAACAATTTGTATAGGATTTTGGTGTAAATTTAGCATGGAAGACGGAGGTTCCAGTGCCATGAACAAACGCATGAAAACTTCTGTATGTCTTCAACTTACATTTTAAGAATCGATCATAAATTAAGGAACACCGATATTTTTAAGAATTCTGTCTCCTGATGGTTCCCGAATGTCTATAAGCTTCAGGTGGAGGAAGGACAAATGATCACAGAAGTGGCTGCCAATGATGTAGGAGACGACGCCGAAGAAAATGTTGTGGTTTCTGAACTAGTGGAACATGAGATCGCAGGCATCCTTGAAAAGATCAACCACTTCACTCAGCAGGTACCTTTAGCTTTCTATAAACTCATTTGGTCTTTTCTCTGTAAACGAATAGGGAAGTAGTATATAGTGCTTGCACTTCATGGTTAGATCAATTCCTAAGTAGCCTCTCTGTTATAACAAGGGTAAGGTTGCATAAGGCGAGAGCCTCTTCATAGGCATTGGGGCATGTTTATTTAATGTTTCCTTAGGGAATCCGTATTACAGAATTATGCTACCGTCTTAAGAGTGTTGTTGGTTTGCATCTCAATGATTTATGAAGGTGTCGGAGTTGCTGGAATCTGGGAAGTCAATGTTGAAAGAACTGAGTAATGAATTTGAAGAGCGAATGATCTTGTGAGTTCCAATCTGAAAGCTGCGGACTTTGTTAAAGTTGATACTCAGTAGAAGATAGATCTCAAGTACACTTAATATGTTCTCTAAAAATTGCAGAATCCACAAGGAGCAAATGGAGAAATGGCAGGATGAGATTAAGCAACTACGCTCGCTTGATTCCTCAAATGAGGAGATCGATTCAATGTTACAGAATGCTAGATGCCTTCTACAGAATATTCCTGGAAATTCCTGAAGCTGACTTCTGCATTGTATAGCTCGAAGAAAGTGGATGCACTTCATAAATTTCTCCTTACCAGGGCTTTGAGTGGATCTGTGCAGCACCCCTATGATAAAACTTGTGAAGATTAGTTTTCTTTTTACATTATCAGGTCTAACACTTAGTAAGATAACGCTTAGTTTGTTCGGCTTGGGTTATTACGAAGATAAAGAGCTATGATAGTGGTTGGTCAGTTGGTTTCCGGTATGTGATCCATTAGACAAGGTTGATCTCAAATTTCACAGTCTACAGTTTCACAATTACAATTCAGCGAGAACAGTTCTGTGGTAGCTGCCCTAAGTAACTCCGTCTAGGAACAAAAAGGGTCTCTCTGACATAAAATTCTTGGTTCAATTCGATAACACCCTTTGTTATCGCACGATAAGGTTGCCTCTAATCGGCCCTTTTTTACCCTGCATAGACGGTAACCTCTTTATAGACATTTCATTCGGGTATGTTGTTGTAGACATTCTTTTGGGAAAGTGTGGGTCACTCAAAAAGCAGTTTAAACTCTTTGAGCTCACGATTCCATGCCTGAGATAATAATTATCTTGGTTGATAAGCTAAGTATTCTAGCATACTAATAGTTGGATCACTTTACGTATAGGAAAAGGTTGAAAAACAGGGGAGCTTTTTGGTTTCCCCCAATCGGTTATAGGCAGTTCATACTTGATAGGATTCTCATCAAAGAGGGAAGAATTTCCGGTTGTGATATACGAGTACTTTTTATTTAATTTTATTGCAAATCAATGTATATTAGATTCATTTATATGCTCGTGACAAAATTGTGCGAACTATTCATTTGCATAGTTAAGTAAGTAAGACTATATAAGATATCGTAACTTACACGATGGATCGTCGAAAACTTCAAAATTTTTAGTTTATTATGATAAAGAACTTGAACTCGAGATTTTGATATTTGGCCATTTTGGTGTGCAATAATACCTTGAGTGCTTTACGTTTCATTTAAACGCGTTGTATGTTGTAGGTTGGCTTATCTAGAAGTTCAAATGAATTGTGTGACCATTTTCATTATTATTAGGTCCCTCATCATCATTTCCGAGCATGATCTATTCCTTCTCATGTGATGTTCTAATATCACCTCTCTTATACATCCAAATTCACACATGTTCATCATTAACCATAAATTAATTAACTAATACTATCATTCGAATAATGTTTTGGTTTACGATATAGATCATGTAATAACTACAGATAATGGTGAGTTGTTACATGATGTGCTCATAATAATTGTTGGTAAGTCAACTACCAAAACACTAATATAAATTCATCTCATTCATATAGTATATAGTAATAGATACATTAGCTATATCTTATAACAAATTATTTTATAATCAAATAAGAGTTAGTACATGCATTATATTGGTATAGAATATTGAAAGCATGAGGAGGGACGCAATCAGGATAAAATTCGAAAGGGGATAAATGTAAAAGACTTCAATAGAGGTGTAAAATTTGAAAAATGAAAAAAAAAATAGTGTAGCTAAAACGAGATAATCGATATTATGGTCCCAGCAAGTGAGCAATTGTTGCACTTTGATCCCTAAAAAAGATAACAATGCGCAAATAATTCATGACTTCATATAAGTGTGTATTATATGCACAAAATGATCAATATAACTTCTCTTCATGTGCCAACTTAGTTTACAAGGAAATCTATGCCAATAAGGCAAGGCGAAGCAAAATATTTATAATACACTTTTACTTTTTGATTTATTAACATGTACATCATCACAAATTAATAAGGAATAGAAACCATATCATGAATCGATAGATGACATTAATAGAAACTACAATAAAAACAATTAATTTCACTATAATGAATATAGTGAGTATGAAACGGACGGAAGTTTCAAAATAAATAAGAGAACATAAATTTTGATATGATCATATAAAATTATAATACCTTCGTTCTTTTTTATTTGTTATTCTAGTCTTAATTTTTTATTTTTAAATATTTATTTTTTAGTATAATTAATTATAAATTTATAATTTTATGAATTTATCAACCAACCAATTATATAGTTTCAATTGATTGTTATTTTATGTATTTTTTTACTATTCTTTATTTTACCTAATTTATGTATAAATTACTAAAATGATAAATAAAAAAGAGCGGAGGAAATATGATTCTTATACTCACTTTGTGACAATAGTAGCCGACCTATTAATCTATTACCCAATTGCAAAACCAGAAAATGGTGATGAGAGTGAATGAAAAACAAAGGGGAAAAGACAAGATCTCTAATAGGAAAACGACATGCCAGTGAGCATCACATTCACTCATTAAACTATTATATTTTGAATCAAAATTCAAGGGAACAAAATGCAAAATTTATTTAAACCACCGAACGTAAGGAGAATCAAAGCATTAAAAATAAGATTTTATTAAAATTACTTAAAATGGTATAGTAATCGCTAATTTTTTCTAACTAGAGAAAAAAAATTTAAGTTGGTGAACACAAAAAGTATTAGATTCATCTCCTCCTCTTCATCTTCCCTAATACAAACATACTGTACAGTTGAGGGCCAATGTTTTTCCGTCTTGAATTTCTTTAAGTTTTAAATTAAGGGTGGTAGAAAATTATCGTCCAATCAAGTTTTCTTATATTAAGATTTATTCAAAGGATTATCATGTAATCTATACATTCGTACAAGGATTAATTGTTTAATTTATATATTAAAGAAATTATAATAAAAAAATTCTTAATAAAATCGTAATAGCTCGTAAAAAAAGGAGAAAAATGTAGACAAAGTAGTCACTTGATCCCAAAAAGATTGTCCTACAAATAGTTTTACTACTTCACATATCAAGTACTATTATATCAAACGCCAATTAAGGCAGAACCATGATCTCTCACCAATAAACAAATCCCAATTTACCAAACATACTCATCGTAATTCTACTTTCCATTCTATATATAATTATATATCCATATCAATTATCATCATACATTTTTCATTGAGAAGCAAGTATGATGAAGGAGGCAATCTTGGTGTTTGCTTTCTTGATGTTATGTAGTAATATTAATGCTTCTGCATTTCTTGATAGATCAGAGGATCCTTTGTCTGAACTCTACGTACAAGGCTATGCATATACTGCTGCTTCTTCTTCACCTCAGCCGCCGCCCTCGCCGTTGATGGTGCCCCTCACCCTCCTTCCACCTTCTGCCGCTGCCACCGGAGCTGGTAAAGTTAACCCCCCCCCCCCCCCTGCATTATGGTACTCTGTTTCATTGAGTAAAGATTGTCTCGTTTTGAGTTTTACAAAAATTTAAGCAGAGGGGTTTAATACTAGTTAAAGTGGTATATTTCTAAAATGCATGTAAGAAATCGTCAAATGAAACAAGTTACCAAAAACGGGAAAAAAAAAAATTGAAAGTAGACCACAGTGAGTAAATTTTAAGGACACTCAAAGTTGAAAGGTGATATAGCCTACCTCAGTTAGTTAGATAAGAAACTTTCTTTCGGCTTAGTTTAGTTATTATGATAATGTTTTAGTTAATATTGATGTGGTTCAAGAAAGTTGGGTTCTTTAATTTTAATATAAGTGGGTGATGTATAGAATTTTGAGTGGTTAATGATGATATAATAGTTATACAAAATTGAGATAATAATTGTAATTCTGTAGTATGCTTGGATGGAACATTGCCTGGTTATCATTTGCATCGTGGCCGGGGATCGGGTGCAAACAAATGGATCATTCATCTTGAGGTCAGTTGATGATTATATGGTTATCTTTGATACCAATCATATTGCAGTTTTTATTTGAATGCGTAGGAGTAACCAATAGCACGTTGATTATGTTAATGTATACAAAAAATTAGAGATTGGATGTTAATCTTGTCAAAATATTGTCTTAAAGTTTTTGTATTTTACATGTAATTTTTGTTTTTGATTTAATGCAGGGAGGTGGATGGTGTAATACTATAAGAAGCTGTGTTTATCGCCAAACAACTCGTCGTGGATCTTCAAAATATATGGAAAAGAAGCTACCTTTCACTGGAATACTGAGTGAAAAGGCTTCAGAAAATCCAGGTTAGTACCTAATTAGAATGTGTAGACTAGGTTATTGTTCGTTCTTGTGGTTCATCTAACATTATATGCTGGTTGTTAATCGGACTGCTATTATTTCAGACTTTTATAGTTGGAACAGAGTTAAAGTTCGCTACTGCGATGGTGCATCATTTAGAGGAGAAGGTCAAATTGAGGTTAGTTTGATCATCAGTTCTATAGCATAATACATTATTCTTCATGCATAATTATTTTTGATTTTGTATTAGGATACTCTTTTTGTATAGTAATCTTGATCATTTCGATTTCTGTTAGAAATCTGAACTTTTATGGATCTGCAGATTCAGTCTTTGGATACTAGATTCCTGTTAAAATCTGTGACTTTTTTTATGCATTTGGATTGAAACTTTCTGGCATTAAGTGTTCTTTGCCGAAATGTGAGATCTTATGATAGCTAGACCTGTTCTGGTTTCTTTAGTTACGTATGATAACTTTTCGTTGCTGGTCTAATGCATATGTTATATCTGGGGTTGTAGTAACTATTTACCTTTTCTTTTGGATGTTAGAGTAAAAATTTGTTCTTTAGAGGACAGAGGATATGGTTAGCGGTTCTTCAAGAACTAATGTCGAAGGGAATGAAAAATGCTACTCAGGTATCATGATATTTATCTCCTGGATATTTTCTTCAGGCGTTTGGTTTATCTTGTAAATAAAGAACAAATTTGATTCAGGCCCTTCTTTCTGGCTGTTCTGCTGGAGGTCTTGCATCCATATTGCACTGTGATGAGTTTCGTAATTCATTTCCCAAAAGAACTAAAGTGAAATGTCTAAGTGATGCTGGATTCTTCCTTGATGCGTAATGCACTGATTTTTCAACTTTCACTACATTTTTTACTGATGTTGTTTGTTTCTCAGGAGTCGGGATCTTATATTTTCCATACTGATATTTGTTGTTTCCTTACCAGAATTGATGTGTCTGGAGGTCGCACTTTAAGAAAATTATATGGAGAAGTGGTTAATCTGCAGGTAATACTTACCGACTGTGACGATGAACTTTCGCTTCCGAAATTGAGCTAAGTAGAAAACTTCTTGTACTTCTAATGGTGTCATTTTTTGTTGGCACTTGGCATATGCCATGAATTTCTACTTGTTAGTTTTACTGTATTTAATCAATTAGGCGTCAATGTGAAGAAGAGTTACATTTTGTAAAGTCTAATGAATACGTAGTTATTGAAATTTGATTTGGGCGATCACAATGTGAAGTTGGTTATGATGGTTACTAAAAGATTATTTCATCTTCTGCTTTCTAAAATCTTTTCTATTTACATTTCAGGGAGTGTCTAAGAACTTGCCAAAAACTTGTACAAGTCAACTGGATCCTGCTTCTGTAATATTACCTTCTCCTCTCAAGTATTCTCTTTGATGGCATTAATAAAATAATATTTTCACTTGAATCGACATGCAACTAATTCTTGCTGATCTCTGGTTTTCTCAGTGTTTTTTCCCACAAAATTTGGTAGGCAGCGTGAAGACGCCCCTTTTTCTTCTCAATGCCGCATATGATGCATGGCAGGTATAGGCGTATAGCACTTTCAAATGAGGTTAATATATGGTATATGAGTTTTGGTCAAGTGCTCTTTTTTCCTGCAATAGATCTTCTTCAGTGGTGGTTCTTTGCGACTCCATTGCATTATCTGAAATTTTTTCATTTCTTTCTTCAAGCGTATAGAACATAATCGCTTACACTTTTGTCTTTTCTTCAGCTTATCGCCAGTTTAGCTCCACCTTCTGCTGATCCTCAAGGTTTATGGAAATCATGCACATCGAAGCATGCAAATTGTAATGCATCACAAATTCAATTTCTACAAGGTGCATTTTCCCTAGCAGAACGAATCCTTGTTTTACAACAATTTACTTACCATGCTTCATGCACCTACTAAGGCATATTGGCAACGTTTCCTTCCCCTTATGTAAACAGACTTCAGAGGTCAGATGCTGAGAACAACTAGGCGGGTGGCAATGTCTGCACAAAACGGGTTGTTCTTGAACTCTTGTTTCGCTCATTGTCAATCGGAGATACAAGATACATGGTTCTCAAGCAACTCTCCCCGTATAAATAATAAGGTTTGCCTCCTCTTCAGTTTAGTTGATATGGATCAAGTTCTTTCAGGTCTTACAAACATGAGTGAAAGTCGAAAGTTGAGCATCCTTACAAGTTAACTGATAGCATCATATAGTTCTCGATATTAGATGTTCAAAATTCTGAAATTCGAATAGGTAGTACCCTTCATTGTAGCTGAAATTTGCATAGATAGTATTGAATGCCTTTTTTCAGTTATATTATTGCTTGGAAGTAAGTGCTAACTCAAACAAGATAGCGGTTGAATCAGTGTTATTGAATTGCTAAGCTTATTGCCCTTATCAGCAGACGTTTATGAATTATGCATCGATATGAATTTGTTGACAAGATTTTAAATATGCAGAGAATAGCAGAGGCAGTTGGAGACTGGTACTTTGGTAGGGGAAGTACGAATACAACTAAAGCTATCGATTGTGCATATCCCTGCGACAAGACTTGCCAACATATTATGTAAGGAACGCTGGAGTGAGCTCTAAACGTCAGGAAAAATGTGTAAGATACATAGCCATGGTGTTCTGAGCTCAACTTAGATTCTTCCTTTTTTCTTTTTACTATTTTATAGAGGTAACTTTGTTTATAGGATCATCAATTAGAACATTGGTCAGAGGTTAATTTGTTGTACCAACTTTATAAAGGTCATTGATTCAATTAAATGTCAATATTTCATTGATTCAAAATAAATGTCAACATTTCTTCTCATCCATTATAATCTCCACTTGAATAAATTTACTATTATCTTTTTATCATCTTCATGTAATCATGTAGCTGCTGAAAGCTATACATAACTTATTCAACAAATGAACCTAATATGTTCACATGGAGTCATGGAGACATGAATATGGTTGTAACAGAAACAATATAATTGCAGTTTGGTATACATTGAGCCAGAAACCATTTAACAACTTCCTAAAATGGTAAAAATCCCAACCAGAGCGAAATAAGAAAACTACGTCTACTTTAATAAAAGGAACATTGTTCCAATGCCTCCGAAGAGCCTGAAGCCTAAGCGGACTACAAAAAACTAAACATAGTTAATTTTAAAGTTAACCTCTTGCTCGTCTATGTGATGATGCCGATGCTTGTGCTACTGCCTGCGCCCAAAGTTTGAGTCGAGCTTTGACCTCTCTAGGATCATCACCTGAAACCAATAATAGCGATTGCCAACTAGTCAACAAAATGAAAAATGAAACAACTCACATGGCTAGTCTGGTAGAATGCCTAATTCCCTAGTGATTACAACATTATACCAAATCCCTCATAGTATTTAATATGATAAACACTCTGAATTACAGTTATCTTTTGGCAATTTTGTCAGTTGGGCCTATCATGTTTTATGTAGTGTGCACAAAAATGAAAGTAACGTCGGTTTCATGTGCGTCCCGAATATCTACATTGTAGTATATTTCTTGTGACACTCTTTGTTATACTACGTTAGATGAACTATTACCAGGTTTGGAGATGGGCCAATGAGTATCAAATTCAAGCTTGAGTTTGTCTTCTTCCAACTCAAAGCCTAATTCGTTGCATGCTTTTATCTCATCACTATCCATACACAAATATTTGTTGCCTCCTTTTGGTCTTGTTATCATCATACTTTTCAACAACCCCTCCTCCCTTTGCTCTCCTCTCCCCCTCCTCGGCTTCGAAACGCTCTCACCCTCATCGCCATTCTTCTCCCATGTTGAAGTGATCATTGTCTTTTCATCTTCCTCTTTCAAGAATTGGCTAGAGTTTTTCATCAAACTTTCAACCAAACAATGCTTAATGATAGACTAATATTATGAAACAGCTATAGAAAATGTGTAAAGTTGAAGTTGTTGAGCAAAAAGGGTGTGCTTTTGTATTAGCAATTATGAAAGTAATGAAGAATGTGATGGTCTTAAACACTCATAATAACTACTCAATTTATAAGATAGTGAGAGTGAGTGAGGACTATTAGAAAGAGGGACACATGTAACACTATCTTTTGTTTGAAAATTGAAAGGCCTACCAGCTGATGAGAGCAAGAATTGGAAGAAACAAAATTCTTTTGTCATAAATGTTGAAACATGTCTCCTTTTTGGGAGTGGCCCACACGGTTTTTCAACGGAATGCAATTGTGTCGCTCGGACATAATAACTGGTAATAATCTGACAAACCATCAAGAGAGAGTTCCCAATACACTTAATCTTTCTACGAGATAAGAGGAAACATCCTAGTTCAACTAAAATAAGTTTTATTATATTCACAATAAAATTAGTATCGACTATTATGAGTAGTTGTAGATCAAGTCCATAAGACCACACGGGATCACGTTGTGAAAGCCCCCACTCATACCGTTCCAAGTCTATTACAAGCTCGACGCGTTAATGTCTAAGTTCAAGACGATATTTAAATTCAAAATATATAAAAAGTATCGTATATGATAATGTTAGTTTATTTTTTTTAAGTACAATAAAATGTAATTTCTTCATTCGATGTTATGAAATTGATTAGAAAAAAAAAATCATATCATTTTACTCTAAAAATAAAGGATATATTACATTATTAATTTATCATCACCTGGATATTATTTCGAAATATGATTATAATAAAATTAATTTAGATATAAAAGTGAAGCATCCTAATCCAGCCTGAATGATTTAGGTCTCCAAATTTAGAGGATTGTGACTTTGTGAGGGATAATTTTGACTTTTGACAAGGGGAGCTATTGGTTCTAAGAGTAATAATATGGTGGTGTAAATTAATACTCTCTCTAATTCAAAAATAATGTCTTTTTAGATATTTCAAGAATATCCAAAAAGATTATCTTTTTACATAAATTAATGCACAATGTATCACTTTTTTCCTTAATATTCCTAAGAAGTAATGATTGTATCATATAGTTAATTGAAAAGTGGATTATTAATGATTGTTCTATAGGGGTATAGATGAAAATTGTGAATATAATAATTATTTCTTAATTTGTGTGAAATTTTTAGAAAGAGATAATTTTTGAATTGGAGGAGTATAATGATCAAAATAGTGGTATTTATCCTATTTCCTCCAAGTAGTCACCTATCAATCTATCATACAGATTTATGGTCAATTATGTGTATACATTGCCAACGAACCGGACCTAGCGAACGGCTCGTGTTCGATCCGGGCATCATTCAGCCAACGAGCGAGCCCATATCCATTTAGGAGTGGGCCGAACAAGGGATCTTAGTTTTGGCCCGAGATCCTGGCCTGGTTTGAGCCCACCATAGATTCAGTGGGTATTGAGCTCGGTTCGGATCCCCTGAATCCTCATAATATCTAAGATGGTATTACTTGCAAGATAGGAAGACAAATAGTGAAAACCTGGAGAGAGGATTGAGCTTAGGACCTCATCGGCCGAAGTAGTTTCTACTATCCAATACATTATCAACTGAGATACACCAAATTTTGTTTCAAAATTATGTCTACATTTCAATTAATCAACATCCAGAAACAAGTTTTTTCTTTAAATCTGATAGTGCACTTGTACCACTTTATTAGCGATGAGTCCAACATTAGTCACAACTCACAAGTGGCTAAATATTGAATGAGTAAAATTGAACTATAGTTGAATATGAATATATGATATATTTAGCTATATGGTAACACCTCAAGGAAAAAAATTCAAAATTATATTGACAATTTGTTCTATATGTTAGTTCATTATTTTATATGAAATCGTATATTAAATAAATAATACTACAATTGATAAATAAACAATGAACATTATTTTAGATTATGAAATAGTATGCATATAATCAATGCGATTAATTAAATAAGAGATTATCAATACTAGCCGTTTGTACACAGTCCAGTAGTCTATGCAAATTTTTTCCTCTAACACAATTTCTTTTTTGTATAACTAATTTGATATTGGTACAAACTTTATAACATATGTGTGAAAAAAATGTTAAAGATCATATATACAATTTCAAAACTTAATTTGAAGGAACATAAATACATCAGTATTACATATAAAAATATATATAATTTTAAATTACTTGATAAATAGTTAAATGAAAATTATTTTTTAATATCAACACATGTCACTTCTTGATTGATCGTATAAAAACATGAGGCTTCATTTTTATGTAAATGTAACTTCTAATTCCCCCTCCCCGATTATATATAAGGTACTAAAGTTATGCTCGCTAAATTACCCGACGCATTATTACCCGGCTCGTTATCTTAAGGAGTAGGGTAGGGTATGCCAGTACCCGATTCGGCTCGCCTTGTTTCTATCATTGTGTTTCAGATGTGTCTTTGAATACACCCTATTGAATAAATAGGGTGAAAATATGACTCAACAATGCTCTTAAATTACTTCCTGTTGTGGGAAATTATGGGAGTATTCTCACATCAATTACAACCTCCTATATGTAGTCTAGGACCTATCAATCCACAAAATGCTACTTAGACTACCTTTTACAGCGTGTATTTCAAAAGGAAAATATCACTTACCACATCAAATTATTCCTTTACCACATCACGAATTTAACAAAGTCTCACATGACTATATTATTTTTTATCGTTTAATGAAAATTCTTGATCAAACTTTTTAATATCTGATCACAAAAATCAAAATGTACCAATATTTTAGGGATGGAAGGAGTATTTAATTAACAAAAAATATTTCAATCTCTTTTATATAGAATATTAAAAACTTTGACCGAGTGTGCTAATATGGAAGAGAGGAAGAGTGGTTATTTTGGTGTTGGTCCTTAATGTATGTAGAACGCCTCCAAAAGTAGGCTTTATTTGGGACACATGCAAATTGCAATCAGGACATGCAACTACCAATACTCACTAGATACATGTTACTTGTCTAATAGGATATTTATTAGTGATCTATGAAGTTTCATCATGCAACATTCCCTTCTCTCTCTTCTCATTTCTATCAAACTAATATTCCGTAGAAGACGCATCGAATGATCCTTGATTGACCTCATTTTCGAATTTTTTTTTATATGATACATATTTTAATAAAATTATTGTTTACAACTCCATGTGAACGGCACTTGCACTGTTGCACATGGGTTATTATTCGACTCTAAGGGTTTGGAAAGCCCGATAGATAGCCCGTCTTTCGTGTTTTCTCCAAGAGAATAGGGTTAAAATTTATGAATCACTATATGATGGTTGACGGCAACATTAGGGATTCCATAGATGTCGGCAGGGCTAGAAAATAGCTATCTTTTCTATTTAACAGCCTGTCTACCCTAAAAACGGCTCAGCCGGAGTAGCTAGGGTCGAATGGTTGAAAGATCGACGTACGTTGCGTGTACGATTTAACTCCCTTCCAAACACTTTCTTGGCCGATTCTAACATACGATGCTTCACGAGTGTAGTTTTCCTCAGGTGATATGACTTATTTGCATGCTATCATATTAGCTCGATATTTATGCCGTACACACTCTCAACGAATAACGAATGCGAATGTCAGTTAGAAAACTATAGCAACTCATAGAAAGAGATAACGTACAAGTTTAATTTAGTCCATCATCCACTATACGATACAAAAAAGAGAACAATGAGCAATATTTACATTATACGCTACAACTTAGCGTCTAGGCTAGTGTTGATGTTGGCCAATTATTAGGTTGATCGAAAAGGCATCATCAAGCTTCCAAATGGTGAGAAAGTAGACAAATTTGAGTTGGACATAAGTGATAATGGACTACGTTGAATAAACACCTCTGAGGCTGAGGCTGAAGGAAGCATCGTCTGATTGCTAATTCCACTAATAAGATAAGGAGAACATGAAAAAGTATGATTCTGGACTATAGACGACCATGCATATAATTCATGTCTCATATTTGCTTGCATCCTCCAACTATACATTCCGGCTATAACTGCATTAGCTGACAATATCAACTGCAAAATAAAGACTATTATTTATAAGATCGAGTTATTATATATATATATAAAAATGAATTACAAATTGCAAACTTGTAAAATTAAAAAAACTTAAAATTTTCCCCACTTATTAGCTTGTAACAACTTACTCCATGCCACCCTTACTCATCATCATATAGCAAATTGATAAGATAGTCTTCAATAGTGATATTGTTACGAGTTAATCGGATAGCCTAGTGGTTAAGGCTCTTGTTAGAGACCAGAAAGTTCTGGGTTCGAAACTCACCTTACCGCTAATTTACAAAAAAAAAAAATAGTGACATTGTTACAGTTTAGTCTTTGTTAATGGCAAAAAAGTGACAAATGGATCCACAACTTAACCTCTTCAGTAATAATTAAATGAAACACGAGATTAGTTTTGGAAAAAAAAAATTGAATTTTAAAAATTTAAACGCATATTTTAGAAGTTTATAGTGATTTTTAAAACTTCACCATCTGATAAAAACGTGTTAATGAAGTTTTTTAGGCACCAAATATGATGTTCAAAAATTCGTTTTTTGCTCCACGATTACTTAGTAATCACGTGTTACTGTTGGTCATTAACATAGAATTTAAGTTGGGGACGAATTTGAGATTTTTTATCATTATCGGGGACTAAACTGTAATGATGTCACTATTACGCCTTCCAAGTGTTTAGAGAAGATCAAAAAAAATTGACTCTATTTTGATTTCAAGAATTTTTAGCATTTTTCATATTTTGTTCCCCTACCAAATCTTTGAAATGTTATCTCAATAAATTTTAGTCTGGTTGAGAGCTGAGATACGTCACATGAAGCTATTAGGTATTATTAGGTAGGTCATTTGGGAATTTTAATGGGTCATTTGCACATTTTTTCCAAGTGGAAATTTCCAATAATATATACATATTTATGGAACAAATTAAATGGTATATTTTTATTTAGCCGGATTATTGAAAAATTACCTGTAATTGGTTCTGAAGATTCTTGATATACACAATAGCCTCGTCTAACACACAATCATTATCAACCTAGAAACAAAAAAAAAAGTCACTTAGTAATTGAAAATCAAATACAAACTCTAATTAATAAACATGTAAATAAAATCACAGATTTATTACATAATTGGAGTTGGGTATGAGCTGCTGCAATATACGCATCTTCTTGTCAACCTTAGCTTCCCCTCTCTGCATAACATTCATTATCATTAAATAATATCCTAAAGTTGGTAATAAATAAACTATTTCTTTTGATAGTTAATATTACAATAATGTGTATGTCCAATCCCTTCGCTAGAATGAGATTCGAACCCTTTTTTTCGTTCATGGATCAGATACCATTAGACCATTCGATTATCTCTTACGAGAATATATATATATATATACGCCCTCCATCCCTTTATTTTAGAACCATTTTGACTTTTTGGGTCAAACTTCGAAAATTTTGACCGTAAATTTTTATCAATCGATAAGAAATAATATAGTTATATTGGATCTTGTTAGATTCCTCTCAATATATATTTTTGAAATATCAAGTTCTTATAATTTTTACACATGTAAAATTAAAAATATTTACGTTTTAAGTCGTGTCTCGGAGACCGTGAAAAAGTAAATAGTTCTTATAAAAAGGGATGGAGGGAGTATATAGTTTCTCGTTATTCTAACCTTTTTTGATAGTTTGGACTTTCTTGCACCTTGGTAGTTCCTGGAAACATTCCTTCTTCGACGTTCAAATGATGTCTTAAAACTGCTTTCAAATTCTTGCTCCTCCGGACAGTTCGAAGCTTCCTCAGAACATACTGAAGAAGAATCGCCAAAATAGTTTTCCTCCCTCTCGGCATTATGGACGTTAAATTGTTGTACATAAATTTCCTTTCTACTTTGAACCATTTTGTTACGCGTTGTGAACTTGTATTAATCAAAAAATAGTCACAAATTAATCAAGAAAATTATGAATCCTTAGGTTATTAGAGCAAAAGATGAATTTATTTGAAGAAGCTAAGAATAATGTAAGAGAATGGGGGTATTTATTTTGGTAGAAGAAATGGAAGCGTGTTGATGTATGCAAGAAAAGGATGGAGCCCAGGATTGTCTTTTCATGCAAAATGTCAAAACGTGAAATAATGTGAAGTGATAGATGTATGTGGAGGATGGAGGAACAACAAGATGCTTATGGTACCTATTAGCTACAAGACAATAATTATCGTAACCTTTTACCTTTTACCTTTCACTACCATCCTAGTGTTTTTTCCCCAACGCTATGACCACCCGCGTGTATGTACTATTGGATTCTCAATAGATTTTATTGGCATCGATATATTTTGATTTTGATGTCTTTAGGTAAATTGTCTTCTAACTATAATAAAGGTACGTACATGGTCGCAACAATTATTTTATGCTTATAAAATGTTTTTAGTTTATTAGTTATGTTTTAAGATGTTCTTGTCAAGCAATTATCCTTATTTTAAAATGTATCCTACGTGGCCTAGCACATCAAATTTGTTGTTTAGTATGTGTTGGGATGGGTTATTTTAGATTTTTCGTTTGATTTTTTATCCCAAAATATATTAAATGAAATTATCAAAATAAATTTATTGACTAGTCACATGCCCTCGTATAATATTATTAACGATGGGTCGGCAGAATAAGTGATGACTGAAACATTTTCAAACGTAGATGATTGACAATGATATTTTGAAACATATATGATGGATTGGGAACATTCTATGTAAACATAGATAACTGTTACGACCATTTGTCCTGAGTTTGGACTTATGTGCTTAAAAAATTACTTAAGTTAGTTGCCTAAGCATCTCTTTAACCCTTGAATCCTTGAAATTTCTAAAATTTTGATCTAACGATTAATAATTGTTGAGGTACTATTTTATCCAAAAACTTTAATATTCAATACCATTATTAATTCATCCTATACTAAAATTAGTTATCTTATCCCTTGCTGCATTAAATCTAGATGCATCAGCCTTCCTCAATTATTGCAGCCGTTTTATTTTGTTCCAATTTTTTTTCAATTTATCCTTACTTTTAATTTTGGTTGTTGGTAATTTGTTCATCCAATTTTTTTCGTTTATTTAATTATTCACAGTTGCGATGGATTTTGTAGAGGCAAAATATTTGGGGTTACAATTTGTCGGAATTTGTGGTTATTAGTTATTATATATATTGCAATTCATATCATTTTTTTGCAATGAAATTTATTCTATAATGTTATAATATTTTTATCACAATTGTCGAGATGTTTTGGCCATTAATATTATAGCAATGTGTAAGAATTTCTGGTTATTTGTTATTACATACTCCCTCCGTTTCGGTATGTTCGATTGTTTGAAAAAAAGTACTCCATCCATCCCTTTTTATAAGAACCATTTACTTTTTCACGGTCTCCGAGACACGATTTAAAACGTAAATATTTTTAATTTTACATGTGTAAAAATTATGAGAACTTGATATTTCAAAAATATATATTGAGAGGAATCTAACAAGATCCAATATAACTATATTATTTCTTATCGGTTAATAAAAATTTACGGTCAAAATTTTCGAAGTTTGACCCAAAAAGTCAAAATGGTTCTAAATAAAGGGATGGAGGGAGTATTTTATTAAGGATGGTGAAAGATTACTAATATGTCCTTAAATAAAGGTGTTGGAGTATTACTTTGTTAGTGACAAAAAGTACTTTATTAGGGGAAAAAGGAGAAAATAGGGTTACAAGTTTATTGGAAATGTAAACAATCAAACATTTTGACAAATGACAAAATTTCTAAACAATCAAACATACCAAAACAGAGGTGTATATTGCAATTCATATCATTTTTTCTTACAATGAAATTTATCATATACTGTTATATTATTTTTATCACAATTGTCAAGATGTTTTGGGTATTAATATTTTCATATATTGCAACTCTTATCATGTTTTGGCAATACCATTTATCCCATACACTAATGGCATTGTCTACGTAATATCAAAACTTCTTCCTCTTTTGTTATGTTATTGTTGGATTTTTGAGTTCTGATGGTGATTTCTTGCTTTAATAACGGGATTTTGGTGAGAATTGATAATAGCTAGATTGTAGGAAGTAGTTATTAAAAGAGGGAATGATGGTACCTTTAAATGTTTTTGACTATATATTAGCGTCCCAATTAAAATAGTCATTTTTTTTTTTTTTAAATTACTTTATAAATATCTCTACTACCCTTTTTAAGCATGATGTTTGAAAAATTGTTTAAGCTCCTAAATCATACTCAAAATCTTGATTCTCTCCTATACTTTAAAATAATATCGTAATATGATAGTTATTTTATCTTTTAACGCTTAAAAAACTGACTCAGGGGACAAGCGACATAAAACAAAACTATAAGAAACATGCGAGAAAAAAATTGATACCACATAAAAAAGGATAACAAAAGTTCAGCTGCAATAGAGTAAAAAGCCTTTTAACATCAATCGGTAATATGATATAACTAAACATTACTCCCTATATTTCACTTTAATTGATATTTTAGAAATTCGTGTCAAATTTTGACTACAAATTACTTTATTTGTTAGTCCAAAAAATATATTTTTGATATAATTGAATTCGTTTTTCAAAATACTTTCATAATATTATTTTTTTGTAATTTTCTATTATCTAAATATAAAGTAATTCATGATCGAAGTTGTGTTTCGAAAAATGTGAAATCAATTAAAGTGGAATGAAGGGAGTACTCACCTGGAAGCTTTGTTTTATACTCCCTCCGTCCCTAAAAGATTGTCACATTTGACTTTTGGTGGTCAAACATTACAAAATTTGATCATAAATTATCATCAAATGATAAGAAATAATATAGTCTTGTGGTATCTTGTTAGATTCGTCTCAATATATATTTTTGAAATATCAAATTTCTATAATTTCTTCGCATGTAGAATAAGAGATATTTACATTTCAATTCTTATTTTATTGACCATGAAAAATCAAAATATGACAATCATAACAATGTTAGAAGTGAATCCTTAATATGCCCTACAATTTTGTGAATTTTATTAACTTTATTTATTTAGTCATCATTTTACTATTTTATTAACCAACTATATTTGTCATAACTACATTCTATGATGGACCACCTTACTAGAATAATTTCAAATCCTATTACTTATTCATATCATATGAACCATGTAAGTTGTAACTATGTTGAATTTCTATTCTCAACTCTCAACATAGGGTGATGGGTTATGGGGTCCAACATAAAGGAGAAGCAAAAATGGCGGAATCTTTGGCTTTACCTACCGCCTAAAGATTTTTTTCAAATATTTTCATTGCGACGTACTGTTTGGCCTTTTATGGAACAATAGTTTTAGGTCATTATCTTTTCTATAAATCTCAAGTTCATACAGAAGTATTATTCTTTTATGATCAATGGCATGTTCGGTCATATATGTTTTTGAATATTCATCATTCGATCATATTAGTTTTAAAATGACCTTTTCGATCACACTCATGTTTCAAAATGTGTCCAATTTGCTAATTCAGTTGTTTAATTGTTAAGTTTAACTTTTGTTGACAGATTGATGACGAAGGCAATATTTGAAGCATCATAAAAAAAGTAACAATTGTAAGACTTTTTGAAGTATATGAACGAAAATTTCATTTTAAAATATCCGTAAATTAATGAATTATTTAAAATATGTGTGGTCGAATTTACATCATCCCCACTTTTCATTAGTAGTGCATGTTACTCATCAAATAGTTTCATTACTCAATAATAGCATATTGATGATAAAGTTGATGTCATTTATTATTAATATGCATATTAGCTATTATATGAGTATTATAAAAATAATTAATGATTTGGTCTCAGATGTAGGAACGAAGTTTAGTTGTTAGTTAGTCTTATATAATATATTCCGTATTATGACGTAAGTATTATAGTATAGTTCTTGAAAATAATATATATTGTACATTTATTTCTATTCTTTCAGACTGTAGTATTTTTTATTTTAAAAAATGATACGACAATATTTATATTATTTTAGAAAATTAATTTATAACAATATAATTATTTAGAAGTAAAATGTAACATCGTCCTATTATCCGGGACGAGACGAAGGAAGGCCCATTCTCATAACATGTAGCTAATGGACAAGGACCCTACTATCAAGTCGGGAGAGAAAAAGGAAGTAGTTCACGTGAAAACCTCGTTGGTTCACGTGCTAGTAAGGATGTTTGTCTCAAGTGGTAGTGGTAGTGGTAATAACTTCTAGTTGTCAAAACATATGGAGTTGGGTATTAGTCTTGGATTGAAATTCAACATTGGATGGTCCCAATCCCATATACCCATAGCTTTCCCATGCAGTTTGAACTCATGAATCGACCTCAATCATGCCAAATATTTGTACCATACGTGGAGCACTTCTTACCATTGCTTCCAATACCTGATGATAGACAACCACTCCCACTATCGACAATGGGAGAAATTTTTAGGATTGGCATTTTGTGGTCAAATTATCAATTTTAATATATACCCATGATAATATTTAGAATATTAATAAATTAAATGAATTTTAATTATTTCGAATATTTACAATAACATACACAAATTTTAATTATAGATAGTTATTTTTAACATATATATTGAACTTATTAATTAATTTAATCATTTGTTAATAGATCGGATATTTGCCGCAAATCGGGTATTTCAAACAAGCATAGCCTTAGGGCTCGTACCTTACTCGTCAACTATCGAGCCGGGTGCTCAAGCGGGTAAAGGCTTACCCGACTCGTTTCCAGCACTCGTCATACAAAAATCTGAATATCTTAGAAGATTTCACAAAGCCCTTATCCTTAATTTTCAACTTTTGGGAAATATCTTAACTAATAAATTAGTTGTTGTTATTCTTATTTCTTTAGTATCTTCAATGGTTCCTAACTTCATATATATGTCATGTTCCTTGAAGTATTTACAAGTGATATTAAACCTCTTATTTGTTCTAACTTTTCTTGCAACGTATATAACTGAATTCATGAAGAACCATGATTGAAACAATCTTTTTAGGTTAGCCTATAAACCTTGATTTTGGAATTTGGACTTGATTGGCTCAAACCAAATGCTCAATCTAATTAAAACTATATAAATAATATTTTTCTAACCGTCACGAAGAACTTTTATTATTTATTCGATTATCAGCCTATTCAATTCAAAAGTTGGGACTCCCGAATTGTCGAGTTCATTTGAACCTCAAACCAGACAACTATAAGAGTCGAATTGTGTGAACCCAATAAGATGTGAGGGGCTGCAATATGAGCTGATATTTTTCCTATGGGAGGAACCAACAATATGAAATAATGAGCAACACAACACTCTAGCTCGACATTGTATTTCATCATAGCTCAATTTCATTTAAATAACATCGACATTGTATTTTGGTGGCATAAACACTCTGAATGATTAATCAACACCAGGAACAACGAAATTATTAAATAAATCCAATATTACACCAGGAATGATTAATCAACACCAGGAAGCAATGAATTCACTAAAAATTCATCAACAACTTGTAATTGAAGTGAGGATATACTTATACAACTATGCTATTTAGAAATATGATCATTTTCTATCATCTAAAGGCGACGATCATAGGCTAGATCCTTGAACTCCGTGATCTGGTGACCGAGTTAGGACAAATCAACTATCAATTTTGTTAACCATTTACCAAGACAAGAGTATGTGAAAGCTAGAGATTTATCAACAGGACTAAAGTAAATCTACTTTAAATGCAACAGACGAGAAAGAGAAGGAAATTTACACTGCTTTAAAGGATGACATAAAATATAGTTGTTGAACCCAGAAAAGGCGATACTGCTATAAGCATGAACGCCATCTGTCAACCGAGGACACCGTCTTTTACAACCTCAGCCATGACATTCTTCAACTGAGCCATTTTCCCCCTGCTCAGCTGCAAGCAGAAACTCATCATTAATATTTTAACAACATGAGTTTACCCTGTAACAATAAATTTAGCAAACGAAGGTTGTGCCAGCTTGTTCACTTCGAATGAGAAAATTCCATGTCAAGGAGACATTTTCCATCATATGAACACTCACATTGTGGACAGTATCGATTCTTGATTGAGCATCGCTGAGTTTACTCCCAATTGCTTCTTCTGCTTGTGCGAGCAGCTTTCGGTGCAATTCTCCTATGAAAATTCGAAAAGCTTAGTACTGCATCATACTGTATTTTAACACTAGGAAAGTAAAAAAAATAGTAAAAAAAAAGAAGGAAACAATCATTTGCATGTTAGTGGAGTGAGTGGGCATAACAAGCATCAATTACAGCCTAAAATTAATACACCTGTTTGATAAGAGAACTAACTATCGAGAAGTATACATCAATGCCCAATTTTAACACATTCGCAAATAGAAATTACAAGATAAAATATATGTGCAAATACAGCACTGAAAACATTGGTGTAAATTCGCTTAGGTGAGTTAAGAATAGTCCACAAACATTGTTGGAAATTTTCTGTTTAACCATGTCTTTAGAAATTACAGATATTATCGAAGTTGTCAAACCATAATAAGCATGCCTTTTGAAACTTGAAAGTTGTTTGGAAGGCCAATATACTAAGAATTGATAGGTGATTACTTAAAGGTTCATATTTCAGTTGTTAGTATTCAGAATGTAGATTTTTAAGCTAAGCGTCAAAATCAAGGTTCAGATATATGCATACTTTGCTTCTCCATGCTTCCTCTAAGCTCTACTTTGAATGCCTCTGATCCTTCAAGAGTGCACTTATAATCCTGAATATTCTCATTGACCTCCTTTCTGAATCTCTCATAAGTGACAGCCAACTGACCTTGTAGATCTGCATACATGATTGAATTTTCCTGATGAGAAAATTATGCATATTTTCGTTCATTGATCTTAAAATAAATCAAGGACAACCTACGAATGTAAAATTGGATACTTATCTGTTGTGAAGGAAAAAGATCAAATCCATTAAAAAGAGAAAAGGTATGGTACAACTAGATGACCCTCTAATCGATATCAAAGAATTACTCTGTAAATCAGCACTAGGGTGCATGTAAACTCTCTGTAGCACAATCTTGCTCATAAGACAAATAAATGCAACTCTGTTCATTTAAGTTGAACATCCACCGTTCAAAAGGGATAGAATCGACCAACTACAGAAGCAACCGAGAACAAGAATTGTCTTAGAGAGCTGAATATTCAGTTAATTACAATTTCAACTAATGGCTAGAACAAACTGGAGATGGAAAAGATAAAAGATTGTCAGCTAAAAGGTCACTGATAGGCTTGATGGCAGGAAATTAAAATACCTTGAAATTGTGTCTCTAGTCTCTTCCTTTTAGCTCTTCCATGCTCAGCCACTTTCTCCCTGAACAAAATGAAATCATCAAGAACTAGTTGATTGTGTGTAATTTTCATTGGACCCTTACATGTCTGATTGAATCTGAGTTTCCGCATTCTGCAATTGCAAGCTGATTTCATCGGCAACATATTTTAGAATTTCAGTCGATTTTTTCTGGGTAATGGACTTCACTTTGCCCCTCAATCTTTCCAGAGCCAAGTCTAATAGCGCTACGGCGCTGAAATTTTTAAAAAGCAGAAGCAAGATGTTGAGCAAATAAATTACAGTATATAAATACTAAATGAGCAAGAATAACATGGACCTGGTTAGCCCATCATCTTGACTTTGCTCTAAGTGCCTCATAAGCTTACGTCTTGCTTCGTCTCCTGCTATTAAGTCCAGAGACAAAAATAATCTATCATAGATGAATATGGAAATATGCATGCCTTGTTTGGTCGGGTTACAGAAGACTCGAAAAAAAACAACAAATAAATAGTACTCTTAGCCCTGCCTTTAGAGGAAACTGAAGCATATCTTTTATCTATCCCAAAGCCTTTCTGATTGATAAACATTTTACGAAGAGAGGATACTGAATTTCGTTTTTCAGCAGTGCCAATGTCAGGGGATACTGTTTGATTGTGCTGGTAACCTGCATATACGTCAAATAAGATAGGAAAGATCAGCATCCTCATGATGAAATTAGAGTAATGAAAAAATGGTTTGGCGAGACAACTAACATATATATAAAGAAACAACAATTATGTTCTACATGAGTAAGTTAATTTACTTCAGAAATATACTATTCCAAAAGACCAAGACACATGAAAATTATGGAACATGTGCAACTTCCTGGGGATTATTTTTGAGTGTTTCTAAGATAATAGCTTTTCTGAAGCCTTTTGACTTTGGCATACAATATAGCAATCCTACAAAGCATTGGAGTTCACTTACTGGGATGGCACTCTGTAAGGACTTTCAAAACCACAAATGAACTTCTCAAAAACTTGAGAAGTAAATGATTAATTAGACTGGCATAAGTGCATAACTGATATTAGTTTCCATGGGGTTAATTCATATTATAAAAGTAAACATCTAATAATCTATGAAAAAGTTTACAATTCCCTCCATCTCCATTTCTAAAGAATGTTCTCCATTATGGGAAGTCCCAGTAAGTTCTTGCTTTGATAATATTATGTAGAGTGTAGTGGAGACTGGAGAGAAAATAGTTAGTGTGATTAAATTATGTATTTCACTTAAATTTGTGCAAAAGCAAATATCCCTAGAAATTAGGATATAGGGCGTGCAACACACAACCATTACACCGACTTCTGGATGCAATTAGTCTATCAGTGTACATTTACATACATAAATTTAAGTTAAAAAATGAATTATATTCAAAGCATCAATCAATCATATTGGATTTTATTTCACTAGCAATAAATACAGAGTAGTTTAGAGGAGACTGAGAAACAAGTTAGCAAAGCCACTAGTTCTAAACCTCTCTCGTGTAGACTGCAGTCAGATCTTTCGGAATCTTCCTCAGATGATGAACCAATAGGACTATGTTCTGGGTCTTCATCGACTTCCTCCCCTGCGTCTGCATGAGGATACTTAAGATTCCCTGCGTTTAACTAGATGTTCAATAAGGAAAACAGATTTTGTATAAAAAGCAAGCGTTCAATAAGGAAAAGGGAATTTCTTATACAAAGCAAGAAGCATCAAATTGTCATTTTAAGGGATGGTGTTTCACTTGTTAAGACAGTAAAAGTAAGGGTTCTAATAAGTTTTCTTTGTGTAGGAGTTTCTAACCTACAGATCTGTTCCAGCTCTGCCCGCCCTTAGTGTTAGATACTTTCTTTGCAGAACAGTGTTCATCAACATCCTGCATTTTGCGAATTGCGGAGGCCAAAGAGAATCTTCTAACAGGTGTGTTCATGTCAGTACTTGGGCTTCGAGTACTGATATCTGTTTCCTTAAAGCCTTGTGTCACCTTAGTGTTAGTAATTCTTTCACCATAACCATCTTCCTCAGATGATGAACCGATAGGACTATGTTCTGAGTCTTTATCAACTTTATCTCCTGCATCTGCATGAGAATATTTGAGTTTTCCTGCATGTAACTAGATGTTCAATAAGGAAAAACAGATTTCGTCTACAAAGCAAATGCTCAATAAGGAAAAATGAATTGTTTGCGCAAAGTACAGAAGGGTCAAATTATTTTCTAGAGATAGTGTTTCACTTGTTAAGACAATAACAATAAGGTTCTAATAATTTTTCTTTGTGTAGGAGTTTCTAACCTAGAAATATTTTCCAGTTCTGACCGCCCTTAGTGTTAAATAATTTCTCTCCAGAACATGGTTCATCAACATCCTGCATTTTGCAAATTGTTGGGGAGGCCAAAGAGGATCTTCTAACAGGTGTGCTCATCTCAGTAGTTGGTCTTCGAGGACTGATATCTGTCTCCTTAAAGACTTGTGTCCCCTTAGTGTTAGTAATTTGTTCACCATGACCATGTTCATCCATTTCCTGCACTTCCCGAATGATTGGAGAGGCCAAAGTGGATCTCCTGACAGGTGAATTTATCTTAAAGCTTGGGCTACAGGTACTAACATCGGTCAGCAACTTTTTCTTTAAATATGAATGACCTAATCCTTCAGGCTGGCCAGTGCTTTTCTGTAAATTAAGGCTATCAATGTCTTTTGTTACTGCCTTCATCTTTCGAGACTCGGTATGGAAAAACTCCTTGTCCAGGTTTTTAGGTTCAAAAGATATAACATTTCCCCTTGAAGATGATTTTTCAGTAGATAATAAGGCCTTGCCCCGCTTTTGTGATTGCTTACTAGTCTGTGCATTGTTTACCTTATGAACCGAACATTCACCTTTGCCAGAACCATGAGGTTGCCACGTTCCTTTCTTTCTTTTTGATGTTGGCAGATCATCGTTCAAAGCATCATAAGATGCCTCAGGCCATCCCTCTTTGAAAGAGAAGATGTCATTGCCTTGGTAATCCTTGTAACAAATAGTTGGAGAGTTCCTTCTTTTGACTGTTTTTTGTCTTCGAGGAGCTTTTTTTTGTGTCACAGACCTGGTTACAGGTCTCCTAAGTTTCTCAGTTGGCTTTTGGGTATCACTTTCAATTGTATCTGAATTCTGTTTAGCAGCACCTTCAGCGTTACTGTGTGTACCACCTTTTAGCTTTGGATGCAAAGATTTTGATGCCACATCAAGATCTTGAGAATTAGTGCAATGTTTCTTCGGTGAAGATACAGTACCTAAAATCTCCCAGAGCTTCAACTTCAAAGTTTTACATCCAGTGTTCTTTTCATGGGACATACCCGCATCCACTTTATCTTTTACTTGTTCCTGTACAGTTCCATCCTTCTTTTTTGTTTCTTCACAAATCACTTCATTTTTGCCCTTATGCTCATTATACTTGGAATCCAAAATCTTATTTGCAAGAGATTGCACAGAATATGTTGCAGATGTCTCCTTTTCCCCGATGTACCTATGAGGCGATTCACTTCGAACTGGCAAATTCATAGTCCGTTTTGCATGGTATATTGATTTAGGGGAAACCCATGGATGCTTTTTCTTGTCTGAATTCTCTAGTTTTTTCTCCAGATTGGTTGTGACATCCACATTCACTTTCAAAATGTCCCCATTCACACTGGCATTTCCTTGGGTAAGCTTTGCATCCTCCGCAACAGGCATATCTGCTTCATTTCGCTTCTTTTTTTCAGGCTTTGATTTGGAAAACGGATCAATTGTTATCCCAATAGACATTTTCCTAGATTGGCTACAAGGTTGATAACTGCTATTAAAACTGCGAGACCCACCTGTTCGGTCCTAAAAAAATTAAAAGTACCAATTATCTTTCTCTCACCAAATCGATTCAAAGGAGAGTCCAAAAAGAAAAGAAAATCTGATATCACATTTAAGAAAATACTGAACCTCAGCTTATTATACACATTTTCTCAGCGGATCATTATCATATCGCTTTTTAGAAGACAATTGCCAACAATGAATTAAATCAGACAATTTAAATTCATATAAGCTACCAAAGAAGAAATCTAAATCTGATTAGCTACCAAAGAAGAAATCCAAATCTGATAAGCTACCAACAACACAATTTACCCTCTATTTAGTTCCAGGAACTATGAGAATTAATACTTACATCTTGCAATTTAGGAGGGCGATTCATGGCGTGAGTGCTTAGGTTTAGATGCCACCAGCTCAAACTTCCAAGATAATTCAGAAAACAGGATCTGCAGATACAAATCAGCTCAAATTAGAATACAAACAAATTCCTCTACCAAAATCAAAGCATATTTTCGAATAATGCAATTCCTAAAATATAAGCAAAACAACTTAATGAAAAAACCACAATGTTATCAGAGGTTTATTATGTGAATGAATGATTGAGAATAGCATCTATCAGCTCATTAATCTTAATATCAGAATCAGTAATTTGACCACTTAGAGCAAATTGATCATACCTATTAATTCTAGCATTTTCACACAAAATACTTACAAAATTAAGCATTTCCTATTCATATTTAACCCAAAAAAAAACGTAAGCAAATTCTTCTACCAAATCAAGTCATATATCATCAAACCCTACAACAAAACTTTCGAATAATACAAATTCTCAAACATAATTAGATTAACTCGATAAAAAAAGCAACAATATACTTAACTTTTACAGTAAACAATGTTGAAACTAGCAAATCATTAACTAGAACAAGACAGTTGTGCCATTAAATAATTTTTATACAAATTTAACGGAAACAGAACCAAGCCTTATCCCACTAACTCGAGTCAGCTATATGAATAAGATGTCACAAAGTGGAATACGAGAAGCTTAAAACAATCTATCACTTGGAATAAAATGATCGTAACTATTTATTCAAACATTTTTCTCGAAGAAGTAGGAGGGAAATTGAGCTTTCATATTCATACGCAAACAAAAATCACAACTAAAAATACTAAACTTAACTGAAATAAATAATATATAATCAGCTCATCAACAGTTAATTATACTACAAAGAGATATTGAATTAAAGCATTGGATATAGAAATTCAACGAAAAATTGAATCCGATAAGCATAATGGTTTGTACTTAAAGGTACAAGTGAAATTGAACATTTAATATAGAAATTTAAGAGAAATAGCGGAAAATCGAATCGCAGATGCTTAATGGTTTGTACTTACAAGGTACAAGCCTTGGATTCGAAGAGAAGTGAGATTTGTAAATGTTGTCTGAGACGAGAGAGAAATTTCAAAATTCAAATTGGAAATTTAGGGGGTTTATGCGTAAAGATGAATTGATAGAGAGCGGGAAATAATGGGATGGCGCAAATACAGATAACAGAATGGGAATCGAACTGACTTGGTTGAACCATTCATTCAACGAAATATCGGAAAAAAATCAACTGGGTACAAATTTGTAACCGACTATTAATCCTCAAAATTAATTTTGATTTTTAGTTTTTCGTTTGCTTAATATTCATATAAAATGAGAAATTTATCCCGTAAAAATGTCACATGCAACTCACGTGAGTTGACAACATAACATAATGAATGTAAAACCGATTTAGTATAAGTTTAAATATATTTGATCGTTTGTAACACTTTAAAACTAAATTATCGACTTTGTGATATTGGCTATGTCCTTGTTATTAATGTTAAAAAAATACTATTTGGTGTGTGCAACCACTAAGTGCAAATGCAAAAAGGCCAACCAACATTTTCTTTAATCTTATCTACACTATATTTAGTTCGAGAAGGGGTAATTATAAGTTTTTTAGCGAAGCCCCATGTTCTTTCTATTCCTTAATTGTAGGAGAAGTTATAAGTAAAAATTGGGTTAATGGCCGACGACATCACGTACTTTTTCCTAATATCACTATTTGATCACTTATCTTATAAAAGCTCGTAGTTGATCACTTACCTTTTAAATTTTGTCGCAGTTGGTCTATCGGTCATTTTTTCGAAATTTTTTATCACTGACCAAAATATTAAAAAATTTCAAAAAATCAAGAGTTTGACAAAAAAAAATGCGTGAGTGACAAAAAATATACATAATACCCAACATGTTGAAAATATGACTAACTTGCCCTGAGTTATTTGATATTTGTTGAATTTTTCCCTTCAAAAAGTCATATTGAAAATATGACTAACTTGCCCTGAGTTAAAGATTTTTAAAATATTAAATAACTGAAAATGGGTGAAAAATGAGAAAACCCGAAAGTTCATGTGCCAAAAATGGCCTTAGGTGCCTAAATGATGAAAAAATATTTTATACGTGACTACTCAAAAAGATAATCAGAATTCATGTCTATCTGAAATTAAGCCATTAATATATCCTCTTAAACTAACGAGGGTTTTTCTAAACGGTTCTTGAAATCACTTATATTATGAAGGAGCATTTACAAGTGAACAAGGAAAAGTTGTATGTTCCAATGATGTACCTTTAACGGATTTAGGAATAAATAAAGTGCTAATGGCCAGAACCATTACCTATATTTGACAAATGTTTTCACTTATGTTTTAAAACTTACCTAGTTCATCACTTGTGTAAATTACCATCAGCTAATATGTTAGGTGGTCGTTAAACGTTGCACGTATAGGTTCATGATGCAATTTCGGGAGCTAATGCGCTGATTATGGAGTCCCTAAGGGATTTTCCTTGATTGGCGAAGTCGATTTTTGGTTTTCACATAAATCGCCTCAATTTCAAGTGGAATCGCCAGTTTTGAGGGTTTTTGAGAGAGACGAGGATTTGGAAAATTAGCACATGTTCGACTCATCTGTGATACATCTAACAAAAGAGAATACTCGAAAGTGAAATTAATAAACTACCCTTGGTAAATTAGCACATGTTCATCACGTGTCTGGCTTGACGGAGAGTTAATAGAAATTTTAATAGCGTGACCCAATGGGACGAAATTTTAAACACGAGTGATGGACTAGGAAGCTTTAAAAGACGAGTGATTGACCGAAAACATTTGTCAACATAGGTGATGGTTCTAGCTATTAGCCCATTAATAAACACATGCAACTCACATGAGTTGACAAAATAAAATAATGAACGTGAAACCAATTTAGTACTCTTTCCAGGTTTTTTTAGTTGTCGTTTTAGATTTTTGCACAACAATTAAGAATATCATATCTTTAATTGTATACCCTCGTT
Organism: Echium plantagineum; assembly: GCA_003412495.2. Lineage (NCBI taxonomy): Eukaryota > Viridiplantae > Streptophyta > Magnoliopsida > Boraginales > Boraginaceae > Echium > Echium plantagineum. Next base: position 17,179,845 of record CM016565.1, read on the forward strand.
TATTATAGCAATAAACAATATTATCTCAAGTTTCAAGACGAAAATATAATGCATGCTCATTTAATGACAATGTAATAATAGGAAAATCAAAATAAAAAGTGTCTTGAGAATGCAAAACGACAAATAAATAAAATATTTTTTTTTTTGATAAAACGACAAGTAAAAAGACAAAGGGAGTATAATTTTCAAATACTATAAGTGATTGTAGGGGAAGAAATGAAAGAAATAGTCGTATTTGATTTTGGAAAATTACTTTTAGCAGAATAGAGAAAGCATAAAGTTGAATGTTGAAGCGATTGGCAACGACGCTATTAACATATCAGAAGAAGCTAAAAAATACATAGCAAATCATACACACTAATTTATTATTAATTGCAACAAAAATGGGTGACGATAATGATGGTGGTGCACCAATTAGGTTGATGAACTTTGTTTCTGAGGAACAGGTAACTTAATTCACACAATCTTTTTCCATTTAATTTCTTTATCTTTTTAATTGCTTAACTAATTATTCAAATTTCAGTTGGAAGAATCAAAGAAAACTCGAGGTGCTCGTGTTGAAGATGGAACTGCTCAACGAGACAGACCACTCTTTGAGGTAACCCTAATTTTAATCAATGGAAATTTGCATAATTACCAATTTTATTACCCCTTAAATTGACCGTCGGGTTTGTTTTTCAATATTCAAAATCAAAAAAAAAAATCTTAAGACTTTGATTTGAATCGAAGTTATTATGTTACTATACATATGATAATCATGGTTGCGATGTTTTCCAATGTTTTAATAGTTCTAAAACTTAAAAATTGTGAATATGTGCTAATGTGCCAATGTTGCACCCCGCCTCCCACTCCCCGAATTAGTGTTCGTTTAAGTTGTTGCGAGTGGTTGTGTTCTGTTACCTCTGTTTCTTGTTGCGAATCTGCTGTTTTACGATTGTCCATTTGCAGATTTTGAGGGAGAATAAGGATAAAAAGGATGCTGAATTCAATGAGCGTTTTAAGCACAGTAAGTTGTTTATCATGCTTAGTTGCTCCACTATGTTTTAGCACATTTCTGAAATTGATTAAGGATTATGTTGTTCTCTAGCTGTATTAAGAAAGAATTATTAGGTCTAGACGGGTAATAATGCATAGTTTGGTGTAGTTTGCTTCTCTTTACTATTTTGTACTGCATCATATGATTGTAGGACCACCAAAAGCTTTGGATGAAGATGAAACAGAATTTCTTGATAATCTGGAAATGGTGAGCCTATCTCGCTACTTGCTAGTCTTTTCGTACTTCGTTTTATAGTGTTGAAACGAAATATAAGCATGACCTATAGCAGTTTGATGATACTGCTTAATTCGTCAGTATTGTCACCCTTCATAACTTGGGGTAGAATAATGTCTCAATGTGTAGTGGCTACTCTTGTTAGCAAAAAAATGGCAAGGAAATTGATGTTACACATCCACTATCATCACCAAAGCGTGCTTAATATAATTTTATTGTGTTCTACAGAGATAATAATAACAGTTACTATTAGTGCCCCAGTCGACGTATATCTTTTGAAAGGTAATATCGAACTAGAGTTGTCGTGCTGGTTTCTTAGGTTATCAAGATCTTCAAAATATATTACACATTCATAGATGATGTTGTTTATAAATTATGATAATAATAGTTCGAATTAAACCAACCTCAAAAATGGTAGGCAGAATGTCATGTGTAATTGCGATTTCTCTGTCCAGCATTGTTGGATGATGATGCTATATTGTTGAGCACAGGTTGCAGAGCCTCATGCGAGTCGTGGAAGTACTTTTTTAGTCAAATAGTTATATATTAGTCTTTCATTGTAACTTTTACCTTTCAATGTAGTCTAGGAGAGAATATGAACAGAAGTTGGCAGATCAAGAATCTCAAGAGCTTATGAGTTTCCAAGTATGTTTCCTGTTATTTGTAGAGCAGGTGTCTCTTCCTTTTTGATGACGCATTATTGAAGTAATAAATATGGTGCTACCTTATTTTTCCTAGGCAGCAGTAGCAGCACAATCTCTTATCGTACAGGAGATAAAGGAGACACCTCCTACATCTGCAATTCAGGTTATCCTTCTACTTTTCTACAAAATTTTACACTTGTCTCACCATGCTCGTTCTGCTATTCCTGAGAGGAGACCATGATCCTACTGTTACATATGGAATTTGTAGCGCCATCTGAATATTCTCTGGTGGCTTAAATCAAAGCACAAATAACTAGAGCTGGCATATTTGATCATTTTGACTAGAGATATTCTCTGGCGGCAAATCATTTGTTTGCTAGTATCACTCACTTGGAAAGGTTCTATTGTATGGGATCAGATAGTCATTTGTTCTTTAATTTAATTTATTTGTGCTTTAAACATATGACCAGAGATATTCTCATGTGACTTATGATTTGTTTGCTGCCCCTGCGCCTTTACAGGATAAAAAACCAGTTGAGAAGAAAAATCATCCTCGTCCATTTGCCATGATAGTCAAAGTCAAGCCACAAGCAAAGAAAGCGAAAGTGGATTCAGTAAATACAATAGAACCTCTCCGAGTGAGTGATACCCGTGATGATGTTACTGATAAATCCAGCCCCACGACAATTACTTGTCCCAGTACTGAAAAATCCCCCAACGTTTTGAAAGCAGTCAATACTGATGATAAAAAGCAGCATCTTGGTTTTAGTAGTGGTCTAGTTTTTTACAGTGATGAAAGTGAAGACGAGGACTGATTTTATTTCACTATATTATGTTCCAAGTGTTATGGGTTTCATTGACACATCTGATGATGATCTGAGGTAGTTTTAACTATACAAAATCAGTTCTCACTGGGATCAAAATCATACTTTTTAACCGGTTAGGACTCGGGTCTTATATTTTGTAAATTGTTCTTAACCTTTTTTCGTAGTGCCACAACCACAATTTCTATTCATGTCTCTATTTGTCCCTAGGGTATAGACTATTGGTAAGTTGTAGGTGAGCAGGCTGGAAACATTGTGATATTACCGGTTTTGAATCCGTTTGAAGGTAATACCTTACTAAAATATTGTAGGGGTTACTTATGGTTTCATGTCTCGTTGGTCTTTTCCCTAAAGGACTGCTATCTCAATTTACAACGTGAAGAGATTCAGATTCAATTTCCTTAGAAGAAAACTAAAAATAAAGTGATACTTTAGCTCTATTTTCTACTTCTAACTAACCGTGGACATGAATATTTATGGGTAAAGCTGTTTGCATGCCGGGTTAGTTGGGACTCGGCTAACCCGCCTCGAAAGAGAATCGGTTCCGGTTCTGAGTCGAAATTCCAACTCGAAACCGAACCGGGATACACGGGACCGGACTCGTAACTCGGTTGATTTAACGTTCTTAAAAAAATTAGTACAAAAAGTATGCAATTTCGAATTAAGTCCCCAGGTCGAGCCGATTCGGGTCAATTTCGAGTTCTTCCTGTCTGGTCCCGGGTCGATTCCCCATCGGTTTATTTGAACTGCGGACCGATTCCGGTTCTATTCTCAAACTCGGTTCCCAACCGAGCCGAGTCGATTCGATAACAGATGCATAAACAATTAAACATAAAACTGAACTTTTATTCAACCTCTATAATTACATCATATTGTGTGTAGTTGATACATTAGGTAGAAGAATTACAATTTGCAAAGTGTAGAATAACATATACTAATTTTACTGACGATGGAATAAAAGCTGGTTTAATTTGATAAGTTGATTAAAAAGACATTACCATATACTAACTTTACCATATTACAAATTGAAGGATATATATAAGTTTGTTACTATTTAGTGTTTTTCGTTAGCTCCATAAAATTCAGTACTAATTGGTCCAATGAGACTTGGGTCACCAGCAGAATCCTTGAAGTCACCCCTAGCCAAACTTGCAGTATATGTTGCAAGTCTTGGGTCCTTCTTTGCAACAACCAAAGCCACATCAACAAGCTTCTGAATATCAAGAGTGAACTTGGTCACTTCTTGAATCTCAGTTTGACCCTTTTCGTCTGAAATGGCATCTTTGCAATCTTCAATAGATGTGTAGATGGATGTCAATGTTGACTCGTAGCTCGAAAACGGGCCATCAACGATCAAACCTGGGCACTTTTTCAGGTCATTACTGGCCTGGTTGTAGCTGTCTTTGCAGATTTTGACAACTTGGGACCTGTCTGAAATAGAGATGGATTTGAGAAGTTTGGATTCCACGGTTGACACAAGAGGCTTCATTGCTTTGTTCGCGTCTGTGGATAGACGTTTGACCGTGGCCAGGGCTGCGTCCTGCCATGTTTTGGAGCCTCCAACGATTTGCGTGCAGAGCTCTTTTATTTCAGGGGTGACCTCGACTCCTCCGCTGCAGAAGGCCTTGGCGTTTTCGGCATCCGCATGGAAGGCCAAGGAATGGATAAATATGGCCAAGATTAGAACACCAAAAGATACGTTCTTCATGTTGAAATATTTGTGTTACTAATAATCTTAAATCCTTATTACTACTTCTACAATTAGATTTTTGTTGTTCAAATGCCAATATATGTATACATATTGTGTGAAAGAATGGTATTGAATCATTTGCACCTTTCATTTTGATCTAACGGAAATTACCTCAGAAAAAAAACTGGTGAGGAGTAAATTTAGGACAGGGATCGATGATGTTTTCCCCTATATCGTAGGATTCGTAGCCTCAAGAGCCGTTTAACCAATCCATTTGTTGAGCTTCCTTAAATTTTCTCATTGATTTTCTTATCCATCGATAGAAAATGAAATCATCAATGTACATTTTAAATTTCTGTTGTTGTCCGTTTTCATAAATTTTTGTACTTTCTTATACTTTTGGAACTTGACGCGATTTGTGGTAAAACTCTTTCTCAACCTCAAATATATTCTCATTTTATTGTTATCGAGGGTTCATAATGCATAGTAAAAATTGTATCCACCGTGCACACGCAGAAAATATATTCTACAAGCTAGAAAATTTGATGAAATTGTGAATTATGGTTTCACCATGCACTCTACATGACAAGACAACCAACATAACGAGAACTGAATGATTTATATCCTTAAATAATTTGTTTAGACTTAATAGTTATTTAGAAAAAAGATATAATTTTGTGTGGCCCCTAAACTTTGCAACCAGCTCAAATTGACTTGACTACTCGTTCTGTATTATGAAATCATGCGTAGGAGAAGAAAAAGCAAAACTTGAGATAAGTGACTTCTTCTGCATTTTGAAGAACTATACTAACACTAATAAACTAAAAAATTGCTAGCAGGCTTGAATCCTTTATGTGTGAATAAATAGTGAATCCCGAAATAAGTATGCTCGAACGGGACATTCAATTATGAACTAAAGTGCAAGCATCTCTTATGCTAGCTATTGCAACTTTTGATCTTTCTTGTTCATGATTTTAATGCATTTACATACGTACTTAGCACTCACTTATGTTAGAATTTCACGCTTGAGTCTATTTGGGGACTGATTCCAATGACATAATAATAGGAATCAATTTACAACTCGACAATAATATGAAACTACATTGTAACACCATATTAGTTCTCGCGAAAAAGGATTGTCCTGTAACTACACAGGTTTACTTGTCTCTTTTTCCTTTCTTGGAGAATTTAGTCACCTTACATGAGACCAAATAAACAATTTTGTCCCTCTTAATAATGTTTTTGGGTGTTATTTCTATAAATGAAATTGCGGAGAAGATATATAACAGATATTTTAGATCTAATGATAATTCCACTATTTGGGGTGTCTGGTGAATCGATTGAGAATTCTCTTAAACCACAAATTTATTCATTTGATTTCCATTGTTAGTAGTACCAGTGGCGGATCTAGGGGTGTGAAAGTACCTGTTCGAAATTATCATAATTTTCAAAGTGACTGTTCAAAACACTTAAATATATTTCAAATATATTTTTAAATGCTAATTTTACATTAATTTTTGATTTAAATATATATATATATAAAAAAATACAAAAAAAAAGTGACTGTTCGAGTGAACGGGCTTGAACTCATATGAGTCCGCCACTGAGTAGTACTATCAATGATTAATAAATACTCCCTCCGTCCCTAAAAGATTGTCATATTTTAACTTTTGTTAGTCAAATATTACAAAATTTAATCACGAATTCTTATCAAACGATTGGAAATAATATAGTTTTGTGGGACTTGTTAGATTCGTCTCAATATATATTTTTGAAATATTAACATTTTATAATTTTTTCACATGTAGAACAATAGATATTTATGTTTTAAATTGTGTTTTGTTGACCATCAAAAGTCAAAATGTGACAATCATTTACGGACGGATGTAGTAATTAAATAGTGAACATAAGTAAAAGATATATGTCAATAATTAATTTGATATATAGATAGATAACAAGAGAATTATTGGTAACAATTTGGTAACACACGAAGAATTACAATAACACCCCTCACAATAGTCCTTAATTTTTGTCCTAGGTAGTGCTTGTTGTCATTACCAGTCTTGGATCATTGTTTGCAATAGTTATAATAACATCAATAATCTTGTTAATATGATTGTTGAATCTGTTTAATTCAGCAATTTCAGGTTGACCCTTTTCACCAATAATACCTTCTCTGCAATCTGAATAACAAGTACTCGCATATGATAATTTAGGCATAAATTCCCCAAGTGGGTCCCTTTTGATAAATTTTTTGGCTTCGCCTAAAGTTTCAACGACATCGTTATAGCTATCTTTGCATGCCTTTATAAGTTGAGCTTTCTTTTCTGGTGCGATGCTTGGCACAAGTTTGGCTTCTATGGTTGCCAACACAGGTGGCACCTCTCTGTGGGTGAGTCGCAATAAGCGATTCACCGACCATGTAGCAGCTTGCTCCCATGTGGTCGCGCCTCGAATTATATTCGAGCAAAAGACATCTTGTTTAGCGGTAATTGTATTAATACAAAATTTGTTGGTATTACCGTGCGCGGAAGCCGGAAGGATAATGCTTCCGGCACAAATGGCTATGATAATGATATTAAGGGATAATTTGTTCTTCATATGAAATTCCATTGTTTTTTTTGTTGATATGTTTCTCTGTTATTAGTTGTTAGAAGGGCCTTTTGTTAACTAAATAAAGGCCTATGTAATAATGAGAGGCTTATTTCTTTTATATATTCGGTAATGTATGATTTATGACGAGTGAACGAATCAAAGTAATTTTGACCTCTCGTATTTTTGTCTTACTCGTATATCAGAAATGACTGGTGTATGAGGAATTTTAATATTTCAATTAGCACCAATACAATATAGCCTCCAAGATTGGATGATGATGATGATAATTATAATCATAATAACCGTTTTCCAAATATATATTCTCAGCGCACATGTTAAGATCAAGTCAAGTTGAAGATATAATATAACACTGAAAGCATATAAGGAATATACTTAAACAATCTTGTTATACTAAAATTGTATATGCAAATTATTAATCATATATATATATATTCCTTAATTAACATACACATTCTATAAAAATCAATAATAGTTATAATAATCATCATGAATTTATGATGATTATAATAATAATGTTGATGAGGAGGAGGACGATATATAAGAGTAATAATAATAATATTAATAAGCATTTTGCTCCCATTATTATTCTTCAATATTTAATTTAATCTTTTAATATTTTCATCTTTTTGAGGATGCTCCTAATACTTTCATATTGCATTTAATACTACATTTATCTCATAAAACGATATTTCAACGTTAAAATAGACATAAATTCATACCATATATCATAGCATAATTGTGGAATTACTTATTCTCTTGTGTTAAACGAGTATAGATTTTTGGGAATAATTTCAAAAGCTAATACAAAATAAATAAATAAAATACTCTGCAATTAACAAAGATAGACAATCATGAAACAAATTCTATTTTCTGAAACAAACAAAAATTAAAAAAGAAGTGATAAATGCAAAGACCCAATGAAAGATATTCTAACAAATGGAGTGGATTGCTCGATTGACCAATCTTTCTCAATAAAAATTGAAACGTTTGTATTCAAGTCCAAGTCAACCATCAAAGTTCTAACATATTTTGTAATAACGAACTAATACCCAAATGGTATCAATATGCCTCTATGTATTCAACCCGACCCGATCTTGTCTATTACTCTGGTGATGCATGAAAACGAGTTCATCAACTACCAAGAAAATATTGAAAAATGGATTAATCTATATATTTCTATAATAAATTTCACCTGTTAAAATTTCCTTACATTTTCATCTTTAATTTACAGAGTACTGAAATATGGTACAGATGATTTGTTCAACCAAGCTTCTCCAATGAAATTTGCAACAGAATATTTATTTGCCTCTCTAGGACTCAACGCTTTCCATTTCTTGAATGCTTTATCCCTCAAATTTGTTGCAGCACCAGGACCAACGTTCTCAAACTCACCATACCTGCAAGTGGTCTGGAAATTCTCTCCTTGCCACGCAACCCAACCCTCGGGGCGAATGAAGTCCGCGAGTTCACATCTCAACAACATGGTTGTTGCAAAGGCTTTCCACGGGCGTCCCAGGTATGTCTTAACGTGGAATCTCTCGGGGACAAGGGCGATTTCTGGAACAATCTTGCTCTTGTGGATCACGAGTCCTTGATTCAGACTAACTTTTGCGTTTCCATCAGCAGTCACAGTGTTGGTCTGTCCGGGACCTGGCTTCCTCACGATGATCGTGCTGGATTGGATCACTGCAGAGCCTTGGCCAAAGATGAAATCGACTGTGCCAGAGATGGCACAGTTACGGTAGAATTGGCGGAAGGTGTGGTAGTACAATGTGTCTTGGAACCCCTCAATGCTGCAGTCGAAAACGGCTGTCATATCCCCTTGTACTCTTAACGCCACAGCTTGATGTCCTGTTGGACCAGCCGTGTTACGGATTGTCATTCTCTTGATTACCACTCCCTTTGCAATAGAAGCTGCACGCGTAAAAGTTACATATCATTAAACGCGAGAGAAGTACCAAGACTAATCTATAAGATGCCAAAAATAATTCAAAAAAAGGTAGGCCAAATAAATAAACACAATCTCAGCAAGTGACCAAACCAGGGGACAATACTACATATTCTAAAATTTATGTATATGCTTACAAAATATGGATTAGATATTATCAAATTTGACTAGGCCATTTGAATAAAAACGGAAGTACAAATAATATATGTATATGCTTACAAAATGTGGCGGTCTTCCAGGTTGGTGTGGTGTTGACACCGAAGTTATCGTTTCCAGTGACGATGGTCTTGCCAGCGCCATCGCCATATATAAACACGAAAGGCTTGCTCTTATCAATGACAACTTTCTCTACGTAGACTCCAGCTTTCACATAGACAATGTACCTTCCCTTGAAGCCCTTTGGGTATGCATTAATAGCATCAGTAATAGTAGTAAACCGACCGGTTCCATCTTTGGAAACAACTGCGTGTGCGATTCTTCTTCTCCCGACGGTTTGCAAGAGGGCACGGTCTGCAGCTGGGAACCACGAAGGATATTCGTCCTTGACATTGAGAAGACGCCTCTGGGTATTTGGTTTAGCCGCAGGGACTGTGACATTGAATGCCTTCATAATCTTGTTGATATCAGCAACAATTTTGATGGCATTGTCTGTTAGCTGACTAGCATTAGACATAATCTCCTCCATTTGTCTCCTCAGATCACTATTCTGGAAACTGTCGAGGCAAGTCGATTCGAAAGCATAAACACCCCCCAAGTAATTCAACAACTCATCAACAATCTGGTTTAATGCATTTGTATCAGTGGCATCAATCATGGAAATTGACTCACTAACTGCATCTATAGCATAGTCGATTAAATCTTTGCAATCCTGGACAGTGTTGTAATGGTACAAATCTAGTGTTTTCGAAACAGTGACGTTACCCGTGCTCTGTTTCGTCACGTTAAGATCCGCCACTGTTGCATGGAAGGTCGCCAAAAGAAAGTCCTTGCCAGAGGCAGTTTTGTTCTTGGCGACGTCTCCAACGCTCTTGGCGCAGACGTCTTTGTATAGGGTTGGCTCACAGAAGGTTGTCACAGGCCTCATTGAGGTAAAGGGACTATGGTGATTCTTGTGTACACGAGTGTCAAAGAGCATTCCCATTATAATTCCCAGCATGAGTATGAGGGATACTATAGACACTACTTGTCCCACCAACATTTTCACTTGTATAGTTGTATGTATTTCAAATGATATATACAAAAACTATATTATTATTGGCACTTATCGAGTATAGAACAAATCTGTCTCTCTTGTTCCTACGAACAGAATTGTTTCGTTATTCAAAGAATCTAGCCGTTCTATTGTGGGGTTTTATCCCAATGTTTTTATTGGACATATCAAAGCGAAAGGAAAGAAGGGGTGTTCCTCTTCATTTCCCTCCGGAACAAAGAATGTTAGAGCTTCAAATGCAGAACATGTTCCGAGAACAGAAATGCAATTGAGGATGTCCTAGAAAGAGGGAAGACAACATGATTTGCACTTCAATATTTTGATGAGGCTTACAAATTTTGATGAATTAGCATTATTTTAGGAAGCATTTGATGGTATTTTTAGTGGTTTTTCTAGAGGCTAGGGATGTTTATAATACATGCAAATCAAGAGATATGATATGATTATTACCGGGAATCTAGTTATCAACGAACATATCAAGAATTTATATATACATCAAAACTAGTGTATTGCATCTTATGTTATTTCCACCATATATATTAAGTAAAATTAGGCATTAAAGAAAACAAATTATCCTATTGGCGAAAATATTTGTGACCAAATGTTTTCATATTTCAAAACTAGTGTATTTCATCATATGTTATTTCCACCACATATATAAGGGATATAATAAGCACTAAACAAAGCAAATTATTCGATCAAGGAAAATAAATAACGTAATAAGAACATTTGTAATAGCTTACCTAAAACTAATTTATAAAATCAATTTGTTATATTACTTTATCATCTAGATATTATGTTTTAACTTGGATATTTATTATTTACAACACAAACATCTTAAAATATGATGAACAAAAGTGGTTTGGGGAATTAGGAAATATGTGACATCCCATATAATATTTGAGAAAATATTTAAAGATATAAAATCTAATACTTCACACTTTTTTGCTTTTTTATTTCTATCTCCTTATACTAAATATGAAATAAGGTAATGTTTTAGAGATATGAATGCACTAAGACCATAAGCAATGGATGTATTGAGTTATTTTTTCAATTACTTAAATAATATAATGCGTAGTTGAATGAATGTGTTGAATACATGTGGATTAAACCATGTTGAATATTGAACATGTTGAATGTTGTATAAAATGGGTCATTGTGTCATAACTAAATCATATGCATGGTTGATATTAAAAGTTGGAAAAGAAAGATGATGTAACTAAACAAACTATTGGAGTGTGTAAATGTTGAATTATAAGAGTATTTGAAAGAAATAGAAGATGATGTGGAGTGTTGGGAAATCAAAAAGAGGCTGTTGAATTATTTTACCATTGTACATGGCCTAAGAAATTATTTCTATTAATGTTGAATGTTGTATAAATGGTTGTCTATGTATTTTATTAATGTATGGACCGATTAATGTGGTGAATGTACGACCCAATTATATGTATGTCGACTATTGTCAGATGAGTTGATTCACACATTTTTTAGTTAGCTGAAATTATTTTTATACCGATGAAGTCTTAAAATCACAAATGCATTTGATTATGTATATAGTGACAACCCATGAATTGAACGTCATTAGTATGACTATTGTAACTTATCATGGTCTTGAATACTACTAATTGTATCTTATGGTTATAATTGCATTCAACTGTAATTTGTGTACATTATGATTAGTTAGTGATCTTGAATACTATTAATTATACCATAATAACAATTGAAGTTACAATCTTTTAATCACCCATGAATCTACTATATATGGAGGCTTCATCCATTTTCAGAACAAGAAAAAATTTGAAGTTTTTCATATATATTTTTTTGTTTTGGGGTGATGGCTTACATATTGAAAGATTGTAGAATGGATTAGAGTGCTTCCAATGCTAATTCTTTTATCGGTTTTATTCTGGGAGACCGACTACTCTAGTCCTAAAGCACCTATGAGAGGCGGGTCGAATATGTTTTAAAGTAAATGTGTGTTACACATGACCCGGATTATTTTTGTTATTTGGAAATATGTTTTAAGAAAATATTTTAATCATGAATATAAATATATTATGTTTTACTACTGAGTATATATCCCAAAGACAATTTGATTCCTAAATTTTGTATAAATTGCATCATAGTCCTTTAGAGAAATCTTAGGAGAACAAATTTTAGTAGGACCATAACTTTCTACATTGTTCTTTACTCTTAACCGAATGTATAATTGTTGTGTCACGCTGTAGTGAGTCTATTATATATTCATACACATTGTAATAGTCGAATACTAGAAGCGTGTTGAAGTGATAGAGTGAAGAAAAAGCATAACAGCGAGACCCTTCTTATAATATTATTTCATTTAGTGATTTTTTCGTTGGGCTAAGTGCTATACACTCAATTAAATTACCAAATTGTGTTACTTGACCGTATTTTGTTTTTAGGTGTGGTTCAATTTTTTAGAATACATTGTAATAGTAGTAATAGTTACATACATATATATCTTTTGAGTATTATTATTATTATTTTTTATAAATTAGCAATAATGTGAATTTAGAACCAAAACCTTCTAGTCATTAGCAATAACTTTTTTACTAGACTATTCAATTAACGCATCTTTTAAATATTAGTATTATGAATTACCATTTACAAAAAAATCCAAACAAAAATGAAATTTCTCCACCAATAATAGAAAACAAAATAATTAGCGGTCAAAGCGGCAGGGGATTGGGTTGACCAGTCTATGATCCATGTAATAATAGAAACAAGAAAAGTACAGTAACATCATTAAATTATGTAGTTAAGTGGTGTGGGGTTATGTGGAAATTTTGAAAAAGTAAAAGTGTTTGAATGGTCAAAAAGAAGTGACCACTGACTGTAGAAAAGCATCATAAAAATATAATATATGGTCACATCCATACATATAGCATCTTCTTGTCTACCATGTCCTCATTTTTCACCTCTGCTCACTACAATTTAGCTTTCAACTTTGAAGCTTTCTTGAAAAAAACTCTTTATTTGCTATACAATTTCTAGTATTTCTTGAAATTAATTTGTGGTGGTTTTTGGTCAAGTTAGGTGAGCTAGATTGAAGCAGGTGGGTTAGGTGTGGTGTTTTTGAGGTTCAGATTTGTTTAGTGGAATAAAACCATGAAGATGGATCTTGGCTATCTGATCTGGAAAGGGAAAGTTTAGAGCTTCTACTGACAACTGTTTTTTAATTAATTGGTACTTGTTCTCTTTCTTTTTCAATCTATGTTTTGTTCTTGTTAATTGATGAATATGTGTTTAAGGATATTTGGGCTGTAAGATATTTCAGTGGGTGGTCTTGATCTGAAACTATTTAAGGTTTTGATTTAAGCCCTGTTTTAAATATTATGACTTTTGTTGAATATAAATTTGTAATTATAGTTTTGAGTTTTCTAGGTCTTGTGATATCATAATATCCTCCATGTCTAGGTCTTTTTTCTCTTATGTTGTACTAAGAAAAAGTAGTAGACAGCACAGCATGATGATTTCAATGAGAATCTTTATAATACTTATGTGTCTTTAGTAGTCTTACAATAGCTAAGATGACATAGTTATTTGCAATTCAGGAATACTTAGCTTGCTCACTTGAGGTTGAGGGGGTCAATTTGAAAGAATAATTCTGTTATGGCTGCTGTTAATACACTTTTAAGCTCTGATGTCAAAGAGGCGACTGGGAGTAGCATCGCTGTTGACAGATTACCCGATGCAATGAGTGATATGAAGCTCAAGGATGACAAGGTACTTACCATCTTTCGCCTAGAGGAGGTTCCGTCCCATTTCGATTATTACACTCTGATCTTCCAGGCTTGCTGTTATTGTTTCTAATATCTGTTTGTGTCTTATTGCAGGATATGGAAGCAACCATTGTTAATGGTAATGGGACGGAGACGGGTCATATAATTGTGACAACGATTGGCGGTAGAAATGGCCAGCCAAAACAGGTATTGATGAATTTCTTAATTAGCCAATAGAATTCATATTAAAAGATTGTGCGATTTTCTGATTCAGTTTAATCTCTATATGTAGACAATAAGCTATATGGCAGAACGAATTGTAGGTCAGGGATCGTTCGGAGTAGTCTTTCAGGTAATATTAGATACATGTTGTAATGAGCACTAAACGGTCAAGATTCCAACTCTTGTATTATTCATCACGGTCGAAAATTCTCCTTTTTCAGGCTAAATGTTTAGAAAGTGGTGAAACTGTAGCGATAAAGAAGGTTCTTCAAGACAAGCGCTACAAGAACAGGGAGCTTCAAGTCATGCGAATTCTGGACCACCCTAATATAGTTTCCTTGAGACATTGTTTCTTTTCAACAACCGAAAGAGATGAGCTCTACCTTAATCTAGTCTTGGAGTATGTCCCAGAGACTGTTCATCGCGTTATCAAACATTACACCAAGATGAACCAAAGAATGCCTCTGATATATGTGAAACTGTATACTTACCAGGCAAGTATTCATCTGTAGTTCGTTCTTTGTATGTATGCGAACTTGAATCTACTATTACACATGTCTCCCAGGCCCCACACCACGAACACCAACTCCATACTCTTACATAAGTTTTATGTAGTTACATGAACTCATGTGTTCTCTCTTCTATTCTTATTCACTTGCAGATTTTCAGAGCTCTGGCTTACATCCATGGTGGTATTGGAGTGTGTCACAGAGACATTAAGCCTCAGAATATCTTGGTTAGTTCTCGAGTACATACATGACACTTATTACGAATTTGTTTACTCAATTATAATCTACTAACTAAATGCCAATTGTGTTGTAGGTCAATCCTCATACACACCAGGTGAAACTATGCGACTTTGGAAGTGCTAAAGTCTTGGTGAGTTAAATATCCTCGTGATTCAACAATCTTGCCTCGTGTGCCCCTCTTGTACTTTTTCTGTTTTCATCTTCTAATTTCCTCTTCTAACCATTTACAGGTAAAAGGAGAGCCAAACATATCTTATATCTGTTCTAGATACTATCGTGCTCCTGAACTTATATTTGGGGCCACCGAGTATACAACTGCAATTGACATCTGGTCTGCTGGGTGTGTATTGGCAGAACTATTGCTTGGGCAGGTAAATGAAATCGTTCTTCTCAGTGCATCATTTCTCTGTAGATATTTGCTATATATGACATCTGACATATGTGTTGTCTATTGTGCAGCCCCTTTTTCCCGGGGAAAGCGGAGTAGACCAGCTTGTTGAAATCATTAAGGTAAAATGAAGTCTGGAATGGCTGGAAAACTTCTGTTTTCCTCTTGACATTCTCATAAATGTTTTCCTACTCTTAGCTTTTGACGAACTGAGTTAAAGTTCTATAGATAATTACATCCCCCTGCGCCTCCATCCTTGATGTGATACTTTAAATTGAATGTAAAATTAAGAAGGTTTCTGTTGGGGAACAGGTTTTGGGGACTCCAACAAGAGAGGAGATTAAATGCATGAACCCCAACTATACGGAGTTCAAATTTCCACAAATCAAAGCACACCCATGGCACAAGGTAGTTTGAGTAGGTTTTCGGCTGTATATTTTGTGATTTAAGTGTGAAACCTAACTGTTTCTTTTGCAGATCTTTCACAAGCGCATGCCCCCCGAAGCTGTTGATCTTGTATCAAGGGTACTGCAGTATTCTCCCAGTCTACGATGCACAGCTGTAAGTACAATCACTTTCTTGATCTGCTGCATTTGTGAATTCATTTGCCTATCATCATCCCGATAGCTAATTTGTGGTTCTCATTGCAGCATGAGGTTCTAACCCATCAATTTTTCGATGAGCTTCGCGATCCAAGTACTCGTCTACCAAATGGACGTTTTCTTCCTCCGCTTTTTAACTTCAAACCTCATGGTAACTAAACATACATGAATACGAAGAATCAGGCCTTATTTCTCAATGTTCCTTCTAATTATATTTTATTTGCTTCTCTGTGTGATGTAGAACTCAAAGGGGTACCGACGGAAATGCTGGTAAAGTTGGTCCCAGAACATGCAAGGAAGCAGTGTTCATTCTTAACATTGTGAGATCCCACGGATCCCTCTTCGCCTCATGGAAATATGATCGATGCTTACTAGTAGGGTCACGAGTTGAAAGTTAATTAGTTTCTCCCGATGTTTATTCATTTGTTGCTTCTTTATGGATGCATTGTTCTCATATCCCTTGGGGTATGCTAAGTCGCAAACTGTATTGTGTAAAGATCAAGTTCGACATGAATTAACTCCGTTATGGCGTAGTACGTAGGTATCGATAAATGGCTTGTCGCTGTAAACTAATGTGGATAATGGAAGTGCAGTTCTTTATAGTATGTGCTTAACCTTTTTGGCATTATTTGTTGCTTCTTTACTTATGGACGTTTGTAGCTAAAAGTTGCATTTTTATTTTCAAGAATTTTATCCTGGAAAGCTAATACAAGAACTTTCTCAAAATTCTGAAAGACCCATGGACCCAATTTATTAAGTATGGTAGGGGATCTTTGTAGGGTTTATTAAATAAATAAATAAAAATGATTATCTTTCAAAAATTGTACGTAATAGGAGGTTTGATATGATTTGATTATAAAATTTGTGAGCTTATAAATAAAATTACTAGCATCAATGTAATATTTCATCTCGGTTTAATTATGTAGTGAGTACGTATAATTTAAGAGAGATATCGTTTTTATTTATTATAAGTTACTTGAAACTTTGAAAGGAGGATCGGGTTTGACGGTTCGTTCAATTCTATTAGACAATTGTAATAATACGTTCTATGTAATTAATTGCTAGTCTTTACTTTTTTGTCGTCCGTCATTTTACAATTTCTTATGATTAAAAAAAGATTAACAAACTTTTGTATCAATAAGTAATCAAATTGAGAACAATACGACTATAAATATTAACATTCATTATTTTTCCAACAAATTTGTATACATAACCTAATATAAAATAGTTAAATTACACATAATTGAAAAATTCTAATGGAAAATTACACTACATATTCAACATAAATAGAAACGTGATCTAACTAGATTCGTGTTTTTGTACCAAATCATGGCATACACACATGACATAAAGATTAAAACAACGAAAGAAATTTAACTTTTTGATTTATTGTAATTTATTTTTGAACTTTCTAAATTTAAAAATTAGCATATATAATAATGTTTGATGAAATTATAAAAAAAGTAGTACTTTACAAGCAACTTGCAATATTTTAACTATTTAAATCAAAGTAATATGTACCAATTAACGTTATAAACTTTGTAAAATTTGTTAATTGAGAAATAAATTAAACATTTTTTCAAGGATAGAGGGAAATCGATAAAATTAGTAACCCTAATCCCCAAATCTATTTTGACCTCGACAATTCATACACTTCCAATTTATTACTTCACTCATTTCTAAATTCCCAAAATCAGTAATCCAATTCAATTGAATTTGATAAGAGAAACTGGTCAATTAATTTGGGAAATTGCCTTATTTATTTGATGGATGCAAAGGATATATTAGGGTTACCTAAAAATTCAATTGCAGGATCAGCAGAAAAGAAGTCGAGACCTCATAAAGAATCTCAAAGAAAACCTGATGGAATTTCTCGTGAAGTACTCTTCTTCTTCTCAATTAGGCATTTATTTAAAAATTGTATTTTTTTACATGATAATTTTGATTCATATCATAGTTATGTGTATTAATTAAAGCTAGAGCTACGAATTTTCTTAACTTTGACAGTAAAAAATCGATCTGGACAATCCTTTTGAGATGGAGGGAGTATTCGTTTGAGCTAAAAAGAATATGGCTTAAAATTTTCAGGTTTATGCGCTTACGGGAGGACTGGCGCCTCTTATGCCATCGATTGATGTCAATCAGCTGAAACGCAAGACCCAATCGGAGAATGAGAAGGTAAGCTGCATTACTTACAAGTGATATGCTGTATTTAGTATAATGTATTGTTGTTTTGATTCAAAATGTACTGATTTTGATTGTTTATGTTTGGTTTTTAAAATCGTCAAGGAGACTAAGGGTGAACGAAGGATATTGTTCTAAATGAGGAAGATTATTATTGATTTTACTCAATTAATCTATAAAATTGTGTATGCACCATGAACTACTAAAATGTGTTGTCAGATGCAGAAATCCTTCTGCTAACCTTGTAACCGTTAACTGATAACCTTCACCAGACGACACTTTGACTACTCTCAGCTGTCTGTTGGTTTGAGTCTTACTAACTTGTTTCTCATTTCACAAAGCTTTCAGTTGAGGCTTAAGTAATTAAATACTGAAATGGCTTACTAATTTTTTTTTTTTTTTGCAGGTGGCATGGAAATGGCTTCCCTTTACAAATTCCGCAAGGAAAGATAACTTGCAGCTTTATCATTGGGTGTGCTTTGTAGTATCAACTTGTTATCCTACTAGCGTTTTCCATAATGTTCGATTCCAACAACGAATTTAGACATTGATCTGGAGTTTGTCATGTGTGTTTTATAGGTTAGAGTGGTAAATAATGTTCCACCAACAGGTGACTACTCCTTTGCGAAGTACAACAAGGTACTTAGATGACTCACATTTTAAGATAATCTTATTTTTTTTGTAATTATTTGTGGTCAACTTTTTAGGATTATAATCTTATCTACATTTCTAATTCTTCAAGTTATTTTGGTTTTGCTTCACCACTTGCAGTCTGTTGATTTGATCAAGTATACAGACGATGAGTATGAAAAATATCTCAATGATCCTGTAAGTATTTGAGCAATATAACTTTTCAACTGGTGTGTGGTGAGATCACCTTGTCGATGGTATAATGCTCCTTAGATCATTTATAGCTATGGGTTGAGAGTGTTTCCTTTGACTTGCTAATGTACCGAACTGTGTCCAAGTAAGGTGTCCTGAGCCGAATGTGAAACATATTGTAGACTACCTTCTCTATCTTATCCGGTCTGTCATGGTGGCATATCTTTGCGAATTGTCTTCTCCATGCATTCTTTCTTAATGTGTTTGGAGATCTGCTAAACAATATATTTCTGGCATTTAGTAGCTTGTGGTTCTTCTTATCAGATGTGGACCAAAGAAGAGACAGATAAACTATTTGAATTGTGTGAGCGTTTTGATCTTCGGTTCATCGTGATAGCCGACAGATTTCCCACACCGCGAAGTGTTGAGGAATTGAAGGATCGGTATTACAAGGGTATGCTATAATCTATTCAACAAATATTCTGCATTTGTATAGTATTGTAGAGTTACGAATTTTTTAGATCTAAATTGGTTGTTTTGCTTTTCCTTTGTAGTTTCTCGTGCTGTATTGGTTGCAAGGGCTCCAACTCATGGCGATGTTGCTTCACATCCTCTTGTTAAGGTTCGAACTTTTCCTCTTCATGTTTAATGTATTTTTTGACATGTACAAGAGCAAGACATGACCTTCTATATTTCTGTAGGAGCCATATAAAATTACTCAAGACACTGAGCGGAAACGTGCATTGTCCATGGTTCTTTCTCAAACAAAGCAGCAAGAACGGAGGGATGCTGAGGTTTATTTTATTTATGCTAAGCAGAATAACAATCGTACTGTTCACTTACAGTCACTATCATATGTATCCATTCTTTTATGTAATTTATATACTTGATGTTCTTAGGTTATTGCTGAAGCCAAAAGAATAACAGAAGCACGAAAGGCTATAAAGGTGTGACATGCTACTTTTTGTTCTTGGTTTTCTCTTAGTTCACCTAAAATCCTTGCTTTCATAGACAAGATTCATATTTATATTGGTTTAAAGCTAGGAGAATTTTGGGAATTTAATTGTTCCATACAATTGTTTCTTCACAGCTTCTCCTCCTGGTTTAAGGTTTATTGTATTGAAATGTTGTTTTCTTGCTCACCTTGTTGCTTCATAAAAACACTATAAGAGAATGCATAACCTTCCATTCAAATTCTGCCAGAAAACTGGCTTTATTTCTATGTTATCACTTACGACAGTAAATGACCTGTTTCGTTACTTCAGCTGGCCGAAGAGCCCAAAGTGGTTGTTATGTCACCTGAAGATAGAGATTTTGAACCCACACAAGGCCTTAACTCTCAAATTCCCTCCGCTTCTGTTGCAAATCCAGAATCAGAAATTGCCGCTACCTTGGCGTCCCTTTGCACGGTTTGTTGGATAATATTTGATTTATTACGAGATGTCATTGCATTTCCAATAAGACTTATAGTTTATGAAACAAACTGTTTTGGTCTTGCACTTTTGCTTTATGATATTTGAATCCTTTTAAGATGTGAAAGGTAAGGTGAAAAACTTCATTGTCAACTTTTTTAATTAACTATCGCTCCTTTCAGCTCCGGGTGTATTTGAGGACTTATGGACTAGACCAAATGGTACAAGCTGCAAGCTCATCAGCTGGGCTTCGGACGATTAAACGTGTTGAGCAAACTTTACAAGATCTTGGGGTCTGTTTTTGCTTCTATCGTGTTTGCATATTAGCATACTTTGCATGAATTTAAATGTTGTTACCTTCTGTGATTATTCACCATGTGATGCTTGATATTTTCTTTGAGAGTGGCCTATGAAAGTCTTCAGAACTACAAAAGGCTGTTATATGATTTCTGTTTGTTCCAATGTAGAATTCTATCATTAGAAAACTTACGGAAGATCTCAGAATCTGTATATTAACTGCTTTTGAACAACTTACTCGCTATGGAGAACACCACATGTATTGCTTGGGTAGATTAGTGGAGTTTCCCCTTCTTATAGACTGCCCATGTTTGTTCCATTCTTCTAATTTGTTGCTTCCTCAATCAAGGTGTTTGATGTATCTATCATGTGTTGTTTCACTGTTAATCTATTTCACATGTCTTGTAATTTTTGGTGTAATAAGAGATGTTATAAATGAAGATGTCTTTTGCAGGTTAACTTAAAACCAAAGGTCCCAACGAAAGCGGTGTGTGCAGAGCATCTCGAACTAAGAAAAGAAATTTTGACTCTACTAAACCTGCAGAAACAGGTAATTCCCTAATTTATTAAGTCCTTAGTTTATGTACAATAAGAGTACTAGAAAAGAAAATATATGATTAAACAAATACGAAGTGGCAAGTTTTTCTATATGAAGGGTAAAGGGAAAATGATGTAAAGAATAAGGAGATTGGTCATTGTTGTAGCACAAAATGGCATAGAGGTCATTTGATAGAAGCTAGAGGAAGTTCTTGACTGAAACACTGCTTCTGCTCCTACTTTGTTCAGCTTTCTCAATTCTGGCCACCTGGGTTTGTTTTAAGTTTCACTCAGAAATCCTTCACATTACTGTGTACACCAGATTATTTGCCTTTAAAGTAACCATTTTATGTACCCATTGTCCTTTTTCACTCCAAACTTGAATCTACTGTGAGTATATTCTCTTTTCCCTTATTGAGGGCATTACCAAGGAGTTTTTTGGTTGATATTGTTACGTTGGATTTATCATGTCGTCACCTTGTTATAGTTGCAACACAAGGAGGCAGAGGGATCTTCTTATCCGGAAGGTTCTTATTCTGAAACCCCGGGCACACCTCCTAAGGTTGGTCAAAGTTTCTTCTCTAACTCCTTGATAACCTTTTCTTTTGTTTACCATATTCTTTTCTCCTCTGTTCCTAATTTCGAGTTATTGCTTTATCATCGGCAGCGTTCCCAGCGTGGCATGGATCATGACAGACCTTTTACTCCGGACTCATTTAATATTGGAGGTAACAGACTAAATAGTGATCTTATAATTTCTACCACATGGCTTGCGTAGTTTAATTGGTTCTTTAGAAAAATCAGTCCCTATTCTTTTTGAGGTTTGATTGTAGCAAGTAGTCTTCTTTTGGGTTGCAGGGGATAGAATGGGCAAAAGAGACCAGAAGCGCAAGGTACATCTCGACATATATATCTGTAGTATCAGCATCCATTGTTTTCACTCTGAGACTCAGCTTTGTTTATAATGTTGAAATTAATGATATAGGGAGCCACACCATCATCACCAGCTCAGTCGAAAAGGCCTCGCAAATTGAAGACAGATGGATGAGCATTTACTTCTGTAATCACCAACTAAATAACATCCTCCCCTCCTTCCCTCCAGCAGATCACAGAGTGGACTGTACCCATTTTCTGATAAACTATCTTGATGTGCTAGAGGTTTACCATTTGTTATTTCGTAGAACTCAAACGTACCTGAACCAATTTGTATAGGCGTTTATTTGTATTGTGCGACATTCCATCAAGAAGAAGCTCAAGCTGCCATAGACAACTAAAAGGCTGGAGACATACCCCGACTACAAGGCTTTCTTCATGTAAAAGAATCAATATGTAAATGTAATTACTACCATTTAGTCCATGAAGTTATCAGCACCCAGGCGTCATTCTGAATGTAAATTTTGTGTATCAGATAGAATGTGTAAGAAGCTTGTATGATGTAGTGTAAAATAAACTCTCCTGCATTGACTATGTTAGGACTGATTTTTTGTTACCACTTAATATTACATTTGACTGTGTTAGTAATATACTAGCTTTTCTTTCTGTAATAAAGTTAGCATTTGGCATTGTTCTGTTTTTTAGCAGTATTAACACTTTCAGGGTATTCTTGAATTTATATTGAACATTTTCACATGTTTTGAGCTCAGGCGAAAATTAAACTAAAATCGAACTCATGACCTCTTACATAAAAGGTTGGGTCAGATGTTACTAGACTATTGAGCGATCAACTAATTAAAATGAGATTTTTAATGCAATCGTTTATCACCTTGTTGGGGATAAATATAAACTTAGTCCATTCCCCACTGTTTAGATTTAAATTTCAATATATTTGTGTATGTTACAATATTTGGTGAGAAATATATATTGAAAGACAATATTTCGGCACGCTACACAGTCTGTGTAGTTCACTAGGTCTATACAGGTAAATAGTTTAAGTTGAAGAATGAAAAAGAAGGTCAATTCATTTTAATTAAATATTTATTTTAAGTTGATATAATCATATAATGACATGTAAGTGGGTATATGTTTATGATGTTTGTTAGCTAGTCATAACATAACTCATAGTATGAAAATGAATTAGTACCTGCATCTAATTTCAGAAAAAATTTCAAGTAAGTCGAACTTTTCATTTTTGGAAATATAAATTTATTATGAAAATAACGGATCTTGTGATGTTTGTTAGCTAATCATAACAAAACTCATAATATAAAAATATAAATTCATTAAGAAAACAACTTCGACGGACATGAAAATGTATAATTGAAACGCTCATAATTAGTTTGATAAAAAATTCATAATCTTCAACAAATTTAGATGAAAATCCAATAAAGCTAAGATAAATTTGCATTGAAAAACTATATGAGAGCACATCTGAAAATTCAATCAGAATGTGTGGGCAAATATTTTTGGTGAATGATCACAAAATACTCAATCTATGCAGTTTAAAATAGGCATTCATCTAAATATTCTTATGAGTTTATACCAACCCAAGCCATTTCATGAATGTGGTCAATTAACCAATCAAGAAATCCACTTGTTAAAAATAATACATCCATTCTTTTTATTTGGCTTTCTAGCAATTTGTACATATATTAAGGAGAATAATAGGTAGTCAAAAAGTACATTGAAAATATAAATGACAATCAATTGAAACTATATAATTGATTGGTTGATAACTTCATAAGAAAAAGTAATTTAAAAATTCATTGAAAATGTAAATTTACTTTAATTATACTAGAAAGACAAACATTTAGAAACAAAAAACTAAAGCTAGAAAGACAAATAAATAAAAACGAATGAAGTATCTTATTATTATATCGAAACATACAAATGTTGACTAATTTAGCTAATGTTGAATTTTGGTCAAATAAAATGGTTACATAATTGAAAAATGAGAATATATATAAATACACATTGAATTTGTGTTTGTGATTGTTCCATTAGAAACGAAACAAAAAATATAACAAAATTTTGATAATTATTATATGAGGTCTACCAATACTATGAGAGCGGCTAGTAATTAGCCAATCATATTTGGCCCAACATATCATGCTACTCACAACAGTATCTTGATGAGACAACATATAGGCCGTAACAATAATGCTGCAAATCGGCAATGCATTTATCGAATTGAAAGAACTGTTGCAACTACCCCCTTTTCCCTTCTTTAATTTAACACAGACCTCTATTTATCATTTTCTAGTCTCATGCTTATTTCAAGGTTTAAATTTCGACAGGCCCCTGAACTTTACTCATCTGGTCAATTTGGGCCCTGAAGTTTGAAAATAGGTCTACTTGGCCCCTGAACTATCCTAACTTGTCATTTTGGCCATTTTCACCTTAAAATGAATGGTAAAATAGGCATACAACAATAATAGGCATTACGAGTCAATTTATAATAGACAAAGTAATAAAAAAGGTTAAAAAGTAATATAAAATTAATATTAAATTATTAAATAATAATAAACCCCCACCCACCCCACCCTAAAACCGTTCACCATTGATAGAACCTGCACGAGAAGACCACCCTAGCCCCAACCCCGTTCACCATTGACGAGGCCTTCACGAGAAGACGATCGAGCTGGGCTGCACGAGAAGAAGCTCGAGCTGGTGGAGGAAGGGGGAGGTCAAGATCGGATCTGGGGGGAGGGGGAGATCGGGACCTGTAAATCGATGAAGATGGACGGAGATCGAGCAGGGGTGGGGCTATTTCAGGGAGGGGTTGTGGACGATGAAGATGGAGGGGACGAGGGAAGGAAAAGGCGGTTGCCGGAGATGAGGGATGGGGGTTGGGGACGACGGGGGAGGGGGATTATTTTTTTTTTTTTTTGTTTTTAATAATTTTATTTTCTTTTAAAAGAGCCCTAATATATTTTCTTTATTAAAAGTGATCCCAAAATGTCTACTGTATACTAAATTCCTATTTTGTCCTTCATGAAAAGTTAAAATTTGTTAATTTGCCTCTGAACAATTATGAAAATGGCCAAAATGACCTGTTGTGAAAGTTCAGGGGACAAGTAAACCTATTTTCAAACTTCAGGGGCCAAATTGACTAGATGATCAAAGTTCAGGGGCCTGTCAGAATTTAAGCCTTATTTCAACTCTTCACGTTATGTAATAACTAGACAGAAGACAAATTTGAGAAACACAGACAATTACCGTTTTACGGGACCTTAAGGTTGCGGTTCGATGAAAAATACGTTTAAACTTCCAATTGAACATTAAATAGTTGAACACTAATAGGGCCTTGGCTAATGTTTTGTACATCGGCCGGTTTAGACTTTTATTACCCAATGGATTATCAACTAGACGCCCACTCAAAGCAATTTTGTTGAACTGTCATCAAATGTTAAAGTATTCAAATTAAATTATAATTCAAATTTATCGTTTAATATTTAATTTTTAATTTTTAAATTTAAGAAATTAAATTTAGGAGCTTTTTACTTAAAAATCTCTTAAGCATTTACTATCTTATTTCATTCAAATCTTAAAATGTTTAATTAAATTCATTCATTTTAATTATAAGTTTCCTCTTTATTGGATTTAACAAAGACCGTATTGGTGTTGCAAACCGCGTCATCGACATTGGAGACATATATAGGTCATGAAGATGGTCTGCCATGCATTCATCATAAGTTGAGCTCATATCTTTTACCATTGGGGTTTGTTGGTTGGGAGTTTATATCATACCTAGATTTTTCTACCTACCAAATCAGTTTCAAATAACCTACTGTTAACTTTTTTTTCTACACTCTATGTTACATTTTTATTTTTAATTACGTACTGTATTTTTTCGATTTTTTAATTATCTTATAATAATAATAATTATTATTTCTGTTTTCTAATTATCATATCTTAAGAAATCATAATTTTAACCTAGCTATATACTCCCTCCGGGCTCCGTCTCTAAATGATTGGTACATTTTGAATTTACATGGTCAAACTTTAAAAACTTTGATCAGTAATTTTCATTAACCAATAAGAAATAATATAGTCATATGATATCTTGTTAGATTCGTCTCAATATATATTTTTGAACTATCATTTTTTTATAACTTTTTCATATGTAAAATAAGAGATATTTATGTTTGAAATCGTGTTTTGTTGACCATGAAAAAAAGTCAAAATGTATCAATCATTTAGGGACGGAAAAAGTACTATTTTATCCAATTGCAAACAATGTTCAAATTTACCTTCTAAGACACAATTTTGTATTATTCCCTTTTTAGTTTATGATTATGAATAGCCAATTCTTTTTTCGTAAAACATAAATAATAATTGTTTCAAGTTAATATAAGTGTAGATATCAACAAAAGTATTAGTAGACATCGCTCATTAATTTAACATCCTCCCTCAAATAAACTCATGGTAAGGGAATGCATTTTTGTTTGAAATACTTCAAATTTTGTTCAAAAGTCCATTTTAACACAAAAAGGAATACATACTTTTTTGCATTTTTTTCAATTGACTACTCCCGCTCGTTCATAATCAAATCTCTTACTCAAACTTATGATAATTTATTTAAATTTTCACTAATTTACAACAACAATAATAAGGACAAATCTCAAACTATGAAGGAACAAAAAAAAGAGAGTAAATTTCACATACGAAAAATTTCAAAAGATATTGTAGAAAGAAAATAGTATAAGATCAATGAAAAAATAAGATCAACGAAATCCCATTGGTGAGTATCATTTAGAAGAAAACTCACCTGCAAAGACAACAAAATTCATATTTATTTAAGCATTGGAGAATTGCTAGACTCAATATTATGAAAGAATATAGAAAGAATATTTTATTTATGATAATTATTGTACTGTATATAATAGAAATACTTACATATATTAACCTAATAACACATCATTTAGATGGGCTTATAAGCTAGTAGTTGAGTAACCAAACATATCATTCTAAAATAACACTAGATAATCGAAGCTTCAAGAAATATACGAAATTATCAATTAGGAGTATTTCACAATTTGTAGAGAATAATAGCATATGAATTGAATGAGACACAAATGGTTGTTGAGTGGTTTATTCTCTAATTTATGTCATACAGTACCATGCTGTCCATGCAGTAGTTATTCTTCCGTTGTATAGAGGTCTTTACCCGCAGCTCGGTTTCGGTGCATCAAGGCATTTTTTATGAACGTTCATCAATGTACCCACTTAAAGGCTTCACGTGAATACTGTACCCACCTGAAACTCCATCATTGATACAATAAACAATATCAACATAACTTATACCCAAATTATACTGTAACAATGGTACAATACCACAAGCTTCTATCCAATAAATTGAACTCAAAATAAAGTAGTAAATATATATGTGATTTGAAAATTGACCCACAAATATATAGATAATTGTAGCGTGACCCTGAATTATATAGATAATTGCAGCGTGACCCTTAATTGATGAGATATTATTATGTCCAGACCCCCTTTGATGAACATGATGCACCCAATCTTTTCACCTTTGTCCGGACATAGTTCAAAGCTTCAATAATTCAATATTAAATAATTACAGTGTAAAGTATAGGACTTTTGGTTCTTTAATTGAGTCCGATTCTCATTAAAAAGTAAATAGTGGTGGATCTAAGTATTTTAAAGTGGGTGTTCAAAATGTCATACATTTTGAAATGGGTGTTCGAAACACTCAAATAAATTATAACTTAAATGCAAATATTAATTTTTGTATTAATTTACCTTTAAAAACATATATAATCCTTTTTAATAATAAAAAATGTCTATTGAAGTGAACGCGTTCGAACTAATATACATCCGCCACTGAAAGTGAACCTCTTATATTTTGAAATAATTAACAATCTAAATCCATCATGAAGTGATGTATATCCAACGATTTGCTTTCTCTATATACTCTTGAGAAGGAGTTCATAGAACGAAAGTGTCACACTTTTGATACATATGCGGTCTTTAAGTTTCCCACAACAATAAATCATTTATCGAGTTTTCAACTTCCAAGTCTTTGTAAGATGTAAGAACCACCTCGCTCCTCCTCTTTTACTTAATTTTATAGTATTTTTTTTTATGATAAACTTCATGTTGATTTTCTTACAGATCCGATATATTATTAATTTTAATGGTTAACTTTTAAAATTTTGAACTCATACTTTATGCATGTTATGAAAATTCTCTAGTTTTGGCCTTTCAAATTTCAGTATGTTATATTTTTACACTACCTAAAACTTGACATATCTACAATAATGCATGTAAAAATTCGACATCTGATACAAGTATTAGGAATTGGCTAAAGAGTGAAAGTGGACAACATTTATGGGATAGAGGGAGCATTTTGTATTTTATTATTGATAAAATTTGGTGGTCGGGATATAGCTCAATCAGTAAAGAGGTAAAGAAAACATTTGTAGCGCTTTTTCACATACCGCAAGTTCGATAGTAAAGAGGTAAAGAAGACATTTGTAGCGCTTTTTCACATACCGCAAGTTCGATTTCCCATGGAAGTGGTTGAAAGGCTAGCTCTACTTCCTCATCAGTTGAGAGCTTGAGGCACATCCATCATTTACCTCGTTCGTGTATTTGAGGGCAGCATGGGCAGTCCTTGTTATAAAATTTGGTAAAAAGTATATTAAATGACAATATTGGTAACGTAATTAAATATTAAATGGTAATATTGATTCAAGATTTCAAATCAAAATTAAGTGTCTTAATTATTGTAAAATGTTTGTTAATTTTGATCATTGAAAATCAAGCTAGGCAATCTTATTTGACGGAGGTAGTGCATACTAATGGTTTTTCTTTATAAGGAACTTGTTGAATTTATGAGACAAGAAATTAGTTTCTTGACTTATTTTTGCTAAAAATTGAAAGTTCTAATCTAGAGAGTTTATGGGATTTCATATATATGAATGGTAAACTGAAATTTTCGGTTTTAAGTTCATTTGAAATGTTATAATATCGTTCATACTCCTTTTTTATTTGAGTGATCTGGTAATTTTTTATTTAAAATTCATAGTTTTATACTATTACTAATATTTCTAATGTTATAGGTAGTAATATGTTTGAAGTACTATATTATTTTATTTTTACGATAATATTAATTGATATAGAGATGAGCTTGGACGAACTTTAAGTCACTCACTTAATTTAGTGAACTACATAATTCAGATAAAACCGGAGTTGGTGGTTCATGCATCTCTGTTTCGTGTTCTTTATTTATTGAATAAGAAATTAAGAATCAACAAAATTTTCTAAATTTCATAATTGTATTACTATTTTTATCACACATTTATTTTAGTGGGTCCATGCATGGACTTGGGGCTATATTTTGAAGACTAATTTTGGGTTGTTCAAGAATTTGATTGAAGTATTCAAATGTGCAGAAACTTTCATTTATATTTTTCGGTTAGGTTGGCGGTAGAGTTTGTCGGATAGACTTTTTTTTGGAAGAAATGGAGACATTTGGAGTGAAGGTTGCAGAAGGAGTTGCAGGTAAAGATGGGAAGCCTTCTGTTGGCCCTGTGCTTCGAAACCAGCTCGCCGAGCATGAATTCCCGCCTATTGATCCCAAGCTATGCACATCTTGGAATATGTTCAAGTAACGCTACTACTTGTTATTGAATCATTTTGTTAGCAATTGTATTGAGTGTGGTAAGAAAGCATATATATATATATTCATATCTTGTATACAAAAGTATGGTAACAGCAAAACATGCATTATAGGATGCACAAAATCAATATGGTAACAAAAAAATATTTTATAATGTTAAGAACCTAATCTGGACTCAGTTTTGTGGATGGATAGGTCTCAAATTGAAATGCATGTTTATATTTTTGTTAGTGAATATAAGTGGAAAAAAATTCTTGATTTTCTGGACTCCTATTTGTTTTGAACTTCTGACTTTTTGTTTGATCAGGACTTCAGTAGAAAAGTACCCTGAGAATAAGATGTTAGGATGGAGGGAATTTGTCCATGGAGGGGTATACGTTGTGCTTTTGTTTTCGCGAGACTCGTTTCCTCAATACTGAATGCATTCTTACTTAGTCAATGTTTTAATGTTGCCTTTATTTTGGTATTTTAGTGGGGACCGTATAACTGGAAGACCTATAAGCAAGTCTATGACGAAGTCCTGAGTACTGGTTCTGCAATAAGGGCTCATGGTATTGAACCTGTAAGTCATGCATGTATAAGCCCTTGGACTTTAAGAATCTAGCATTATAGATGATATATTATTACGTGGATTTTTGACAGTAAATGTTTGTGATAGGGTTCCAGAGTAGGAATTTACGGATCAAATTGTCCTCAGTGGATCGTGGCAATGGAGGTTAGCTCGTTACCTGGAAATTCTATCTCTTCCAATCTTGTTATAAAGGCCAAAAGATCTTTTATTGAAACCTGATGTCATTGTTGTATCAGGCTTGCACAGCTCACAATTTAATTTGCGTACCTCTTTATGACACTCTTGGTAATGTCTTGCTCTGAGATCTTTACCGACTGTAATTCTGTTTCTATTGCATTCTGTCCATGGTTGTAGCTATATTCTGGAGTAACAATGTACAAGAAAGAAAATTTATTAATATTTCTCTACTAAGTTGAACAATGTCTGGACTAACATATGAACTATCCTTGAGATAGGGGCTGGAGCTGTAAATTACATCCTTGATCATGCTGAGATCGATATCGTGTTTGTCCAGGACAAGAAAGTGAAAGAAGTGAGGATTAAACAACCTTCTCTTTGTGATTAAATTTTTATTTCTATTATGATTGACGTTGTTGTTTTCTGCATAATCTGGTTCTGAAGCTTCTGAGTTCTGAGTGTACACATGCTCAACGCCTGAAAGGTGAGCATAGAGGTTAACGCTAAAGATTTCCATTGTCTGCTAATCACAAACCAATTTACTCTTCTATCTTCTATTAACCTCAGTTATAGTGTGCTTCACATCAATGGGGGAGGAAGAGAAGGACAAGGCGGCTTCTTTTGGCCTAAAATCATATTCTTGGGATGATTTTCTTGATATGGTATATGAATGTACCTTTATCTTACTAATTTTTAAATGCTAACCGAAAAATCCCTATATATGAAAGAAGTTTAATGTGGAATAATAAGTGTTTGTATGACAGGGAACGAAAAATTCATCAGAGCTTTCAGTACCACAGCCATTTAACATATGCACAATCATGTACACAAGTGGTACCAGTGGGGATCCCAAAGGGGTTATACTGACACATGAGAACATTACAACCTGCACAAGAGGGGTCGATCTTTTCCTGGAACAATTTGAAGACAAGGCGAGCGCCAATGTTTACCCTTCAATAATCCTTCTGCAGATATATATATCTTCTGTCTATGCAACTTATATTTTGTCTGATGCTATCAAAATACTCACTAGTGTTTCATATATTACAATCCTCTCATTTTTTGAGTTAATAGTATTTTTAATTTTCTGTCTTGGTAGATGACCGTGGATGATGTATATATATCGTTTCTCCCCCTCGCTCACATCCTTGATCGCATGATTGAAGAATACTTCTTCTACAAGGGTGCGTGTGTTGGTTACTTCCATGGGGTAAGTCAATAGTCTTGAAATTATACATATCTTTGTAGCATTCAACATAATTGGAAAAAGACATCGTCGTTGTCCCACTGAACAAGGTTTGGATTTCGGAATCATTCATCAAGAATGATGAAGGGATAAATCATAAGTTCATGACAAAAAAGCAACAATTGGTTGGCATGCCAGAGTTCCTTGCAGGACATTGATAGTATACCAGTTTTCAACTAGAAATTTTACTCTCCCATCTGAAGTGAAATTCACAGCATTTAAAACCAAATTAGCTTGTAACAACAGAGTGAACTAATATATGGTCTATGGATAATGGATCTCTGATATATGTCGCCTTTCATCTATTGTGAAGGACATAAATGCACTTGCGGATGACATGATGGAGCTAAAACCAACATTTTTGGCTGCTGTACCCCGAGTACTCGAAAGAATTCGTGAAGGCATGGAAGTTTTATCATTTTACGTGTAGTTTGAAAAACAGTAATGGAAGCAACCATTTTACATTCATCTCGCCGTGCAGGTGTAGTTAAAGCAATTGAAGAACTGAATCCAGTCAGAAGAAAGGTTTTTGATACTCTTTACAACAGGTTAATCTTCATTTCTCTTGTTTGCCTCCATATGTTTTCTTTTCTTGTCGTAAGGACATCATGTAAGACATCCTTAGAGAATATTTTTCCTTCATCTGATTAAACAGGAAACTTCATTGGATGAATCAAGGTTACAAGCACAAGACTGCCTCACCACTGGCAGATCTGCTGGCATTCAGGAAGGTGATTTGTTTTACCTATTTGTTTGATTGGAGAAAATGAATGTGACTAATATCTTAATTGTTCGATATCTTATTAGGTTAAAAATAGGTTAGGTGGACGGATTCGTCTAATTGTTTCTGGTGGTGCACCTCTAAGTGTTGAGGTTGAAGAATTCCTGCGTGTTACCTCATGTGCTTTTGTAGTACAAGGCTATGGTAATTGAATTTGATGTTGTCAAATGATAGTCAAACACCAACCATGACTTGATCAATTTCAATGAGTAATCAAGAGAGTGAATGCAGGTTTGACAGAAACTTGTGGCTTGACCACTCTTGGCTTTCCAGATGAGATGTCCACAATGGGAACAGTCGGAGCACCATTTGTTTACAGCGAGTTGCGTCTGGAGGAGGTTCCAGAAATGGGATATGATCCACTCGGTGAACCTCCTCGTGGTGAAATATGTGTAAGAGGAAAGACAGGTTTCGCAGGATATTACAAGAATCCAGAACTGACAAGGGAAGCTGTTGTAGATGGATGGTTTCACACAGGTTTGGAAGTCTTTCTATTACATATGTTTCTTTTGAGTGATTACGAAAGACTATATTCTTATCTTTCAGCAAATCTTATACTCTCAGGTGATATTGGAGAGATGCAACCTAATGGACTCCTAAAAATCATCGATCGATTAAAGAATCTAATTAAACTCTCTCAAGGAGAGTATGTTGCAGTTGAATATCTGGAGAAAGTTTATAGCATAACCCCGATTGTTGAAGATGTACGTATTAAATACCACATTACTGGTAGAAACAGAAAAAGATTTTAAATTCAGATCCTGATACTACTGTTTTCTGCTTATTCTTTCATTTGTGAAATATATTTATTTCCTTTTGGTTTGATGAATACTTCAAGATTTGGGTATATGGAGACGGTTTGAAGTCGAAACTGGTTGCAGTGGTGGTACCTCATGAAGAGAACACCAAAAAATGGGCTAGTCAGAATGGCTATAAAGGTTCATATACTGAGTTATGTTCCCTCAACCAGCTTCAAGAATATGTTATACTTGAGCTGAAGTCTACAGCAGAAAGAAACAAGGTAATATCTTGCAGAAATCATATATCAAATCTCAGCCATAATAAGTTCATTGTTACTATTCACTATGAATTATTCCTTCGTTTCTAGTTTCAGCACGTATGTCTTTAAGTTACATGATTTCATATTATTTGGCGCTTTCAATTTGAAACGAATGTAGTAATCATAACCGAAATCTTAATAACGGAAATGCTTTCCAAACAACCAGCTGAGAGGCTTCGAGTACATCAAAGGCGTCTTTCTGGAATCCGAACTATTTGAGTTTCAGAACGACCTTGTGACTGCAACGCTGAAGAAAAGACGCGACAGACTGTTGAAACGCTACAAGGTTGTACTAAATTACTAATAGTGAATTTTATCTTGCTTTTTTCCCAATGCCAATGAAGCTTTAGTGAAACAGATAGTTTGTCTTAACCATCTTCCGTTTGCAGGTGAACATCGACGCTATATATCAAAACTGACTGGAGCTTCAAGTCAAGTGACTTCCGTTTAAGTGTCTTCACATAGTGAATGAAAGCTCGCAGAAGCGTACATCTCTGTAATTGTGATGCTATATATTCTGTAGTTAACTTGCTTATTTGAGATGTTTTATTCTGTGTAAACTAAAACATCTTCATTTGTATGTGTGCTTCCAAACTAGATTTCGTGTTTCCTAAAATGATACTTCCTCCGTTCTCTTTTACTTGTCTTTTTAGCCTCATATTTTTGTTTTTAAATACTTGTCTTTCTAGCATAATTAATTACAAATTTACATTTTCAATGCACTTTTTGATTAGTTTTTACTACTCCCTCTAATCCAAAAATAATGTCTTTCTAGACATTTCAAGAATATCCAAAAATATTGTCTTTTTACATAAATCAATGCACAATGTATCATTATTTCCCTTAATATCCCTAAAATGTAATGATTGCATCATATAGTTAATTGAAAAGTGGGTTATTAATGATTGTTTGATAGGGGTATAGATGAAAAGTGTGAATGTAATGATTGTTTCTTAATTTGTGTGAAATGTCTAGAAAGACATTATTTTTGGATTGGAGGGAGTATAAATTTATCAACCAACCAATCATATAGTATCAATTGATTGTCATTTTACATTTCCAATGTACTTTTTGGGTATCTTTAATTTTTTATTAATCATTGTGCACATGGCTAGAAATACAAGTAAAAGGGAACGGAGGAAGTATTTGAATTGAAGACTGAATAAAAGATACTCTTCATTTCCTGAATATAAGTTGCACGTTTCCAAGTTCCATTTAGCCTAAAATTTTATATTCGGTGATGTTTTCTATACTTAGATAAATCAAAATCACTCATGATATTAGATGCATGCTTCAACATGAAAGTTTTTTTGAACATAATTTTGAAATTATAAAACTAAGCAACATTTCGAAAATATTTAAGACACATTGTAAAACAATTAAAAAAAATCAAGATAATTTATATATGTCAAAAAATATGAATAAACATAAATATTATCTATATATATAAATATGAACTAAACCAAAAATAAAATAAATATTTTGAAAAAAAGATTTTGACAAAAAATTAAAATATTATATAAAATATTTACATCAATTAATATTATTTGTAAAAGTTTCTAAAAGTTATATCTAAACAACGAATAGACAATTTTAATTATCTAACATGTTGCAAGGGTAAGTTATATGTTATATATATGTATATTGCATTAATTAATTTTATTAAAGCAATATATAAAGTTATATTTTCTCTTTATTTTAATATACATATATTTAATGAACTTTTCTTTAGTTCATACTTTTTT
This sequence comes from Echium plantagineum, assembly GCA_003412495.2. Classification (NCBI taxonomy): domain Eukaryota; kingdom Viridiplantae; phylum Streptophyta; class Magnoliopsida; order Boraginales; family Boraginaceae; genus Echium; species Echium plantagineum. The sequence continues at coordinate 17,215,167 of CM016565.1, forward strand.
AAGAAAAGTTGGGAACTTAATATACAAAAAAAAATTGATTTTGGAGTTATACTAACATTGTAGCTTAAATTATGATCAAACATATTTTTCATGTACAACACATATAATTATTTGCTAATAAAAGTAAAGTGAGTATAAAATGAAAAGTATGTAGAAAAAAATCAATCGAACTCAAGAAAATCTTCCACATGGTCGACTGTCAGTAATAGCCTTTAATATGACCATTTCTTTGTCCAAACTTTATTAACCCCAACATCGACGTCAACGAATGTCTTGTCGCTACAATAATTGCAATTTGACCATTCTTTGCCATAACTCTGAGGTTAATGAATAAATTGGGGGTGGGGTTGGACGAAAATAATTTTAGATGATGTTGGCGATTTTGGGGAAATTCTCCGCCCTAAACCAAAGGTTTACTTAAATTTTTAATTATCTTTAGAACTATAATTCTGGTCGACGATTCACACTTGTCGTATAAATCGTACTCGATAAGATACATCTCCAAGTCAACCAACATTGAAATACAATGCCTCGATCGATGTCTACATGCACTTCTAAAATGATGTGAATATTATATTTGTTGCACTTAAATTTTTTTGTCGATTTTGAAACATCAAACATCTTTGGATTAGGTAAGACTATATATGTATGATCCAATCGTTCGATATTTTGGAAAAATTGGTAGGAAAAAGTAATACGATAATTTACACTAGAATCAAGACACAAGCAACTAAAACACCAACAAATATGGATTTGTCCAAATATAATTCCTCTCCCATTTTAGGGTATTATTGTACTATTTTTTTTATAATCAAATTAAGATGAGTTTCGAATCCATCGTCAAATATCAATAATTTTTTTCATTAGATTATTCGATTGATATTTTAGTGTTGTCCTTTTTGGTGTGCAGAATTGAGTCCCCAAATTTCGAGTTAATGGCTGAAATGATCCCAGCAAGTGGGGGATTGGTGCACTTTGGTCCAAAAAAAATGGCACTATTGTGGAAAATGGTCCCTGAAAGTGTGTATATTGGTGCAATTTGGTCCCCATTCCCGTTAGCTCCGTCAAATTTAAGCGTGAATAACAATTTTTGGGGCAAACACTCATAAAACTGAGTAATATAGAAACATGGAGTATTCACAAACACAGTATTACATTTGAGAACCTACCAAACATAGTGTTCTCAATCACACGAGCAAATTGCTGAAATGGTCCCTGATAATATGACCGAGTTGCACTTTGGTCCCCAATAGTTACACGGTTTCACGTTAGTCCCCGAAAGTGGCCAAAAAGTTGCACTTTAGTCCCCACGTCAAGTTTTACGTTAACATTTCAGGTTTAGGAGTTAAAATTGGGGTCAAAATATAATTTTAAAGATTTAAAGTTGCTTCTTTTGCCCCAATTGGTGCCAAAATGAAACTCCACAACCCCCTCCCGCCAAAATTCCCTTTTTTCTTCACCCCAATTAGTGTTGTGGAGTTTCATTTTAGCACCAATTGGTGCAAAAAATCAACTTTATGTCTTAAAAGTTACATTTTTACCCTAGTTTTAATGCATAAACCTGAAATGTTAGCGAAAAAGTTGACGTAGGGACTAAAGTGCAACTTTTTTGCCACTTTCTGGGACTAACGTGCAACCGTGTAACTATTGGGGACCAAAGTGCAACTCGGTCATACTACCGGGGACCATTTCAGCAATTTGCTCTCAATCACACTATTGAATTTGAGAATTAGTGACATCTTATTGGTATATAAAACTCTCTTTTAATTATAATAACAATATTATACGTCATGTGGGTACAGTACCAACATTAACCCTTTACATGGGTATATTTATGTGAATGATGAAATATCGTTGTTAGAATAAAGACCTCTCGCTTTCACCAACTTTAAGAATATTGCTCGATAGCTTATGTTATCCAAATATTCATGTAGTTAACTTTTTAAGCTATTGTAGATTCTCAAATTCAATATTGTGTTACGAATACTAAGGTCAACAGATTCTCAAATCTAAAAGAAAATTGACAATACTCCTAAAATTTATATAATTAACCTTGTAACATATTGTAGATTCTTTAATTCAGTATTGTGTTGCGAATACTAAGGTCACCATGTTCTCAAATCTAAAAAAAATTGAGAATACTCCAAAAGCTTCGTGTTGACATACTATTATCAATCCAAAGTATATATTATGGATAATGGTCTTTCTTCAGGACGCTAGGCATAGATATCCACATTGGAGGTATTTTCAATGATCTTTGAGTTGATTTTTGCTGAAATAGTATAACTATTGTCAATCAAAGGCCATTTGTTTGTAAATTTTTTGGTGTTCGTACCTTTCAATTTGCTCAATTTTGTTTGATGTTTGAGAATTAAGAGAGAGATGATAAAAAACTAGAAATTGTGAGAACCGTATGTTGGGGGACTGAGTGGAAATAGGGACTTAGTTACAATAACTTAATTTTACAAGAACTATTTTCTAATTTAATGTATTAGGAGAATTCTTAGGAGAACAAGTATTATGAGAATCGTAACTTATCCGAGTACTATCACCCTGCCAAATACGTATACACTTCCATGAGCTTTGATAATAATTGTTCATCAATTCGATAATGAGTGCTGTTTTAAAACTTGTTGTCTTATCAATCCAAATACAATTGTTGGTGTCGAACTCAAATGCCACAAACAATTTTATTGACGGACTTGAATTCAGCCTTCCTTTTTTATATATGTTGGCATATACATAATTATATAATGTTGTCCATGCCAGATACACTCATACAAGGGTCACTTTTATTAATAATAATAATAATAATAATGTCGATGGTCTTTGGAATGTGTATAATCAATCGTGTCTAAAACTATTAGTAAATTGAACATATACCTATAATATTATACAACTTACAGGTAATTAAGGATAAGAAAAAGAGGACCCAACGGTGCCTTCCTATATATCCTAACGATCTCCGATCCACCCACATGTTGGAGTACACAAAGAGGTAAATCGTGTGATATCTCTCACTGATCAAGAAACTAGAGCTTATATGTTAATCACTATAGCACAAAATCGCTCTTTAGAGGATCGAATTTACGCTGCGTGAAGAGGCGAAATAAACACAACGATGATGAGGGGCGTGATTAAGGACATGATGGAATGGGCAAAGGAATTAAAAAAAAAAGTACAGAGAACAAAATCAAAATGGTGAAATAGAGATAAGACATGATGATGAAATGAAATACTTGATAAGAAGATGGCAATATTAATTTGCATGTAATTTACAAATGATGAGGTGAGTTTATAATACTCATCATTATTCTTCATCTGAATCCTGCAATACATTTACCATAATTTGCATAAATTTAACTCTCATTTGCAACGCCATAATGTATTCGGCCGTTTCTTTAAAAAGCGTTTCCATTTTTTTTGACTCACAATTTGGGACAAGTTTCTTCAAGACCTTCATCTTCCTTACAACTTCATAATTATTCCTTCCATTTCTTGAAGTTGATAATCTTCTATTTCTTTCTAGTCTTGCCCTTGTCTTCATTATGTTCCTAGATCTTTTGCTCTTCACTTTCTTTTTTGGAGATGTTCTTTTGACTAGTGCTTCTAAATAATATTGGATCCATAAAGGATTCCTTGAGATGTTTTCAATAGAAGCAAGATCTAGACAAGATTCTTGAATAATGCCCATAATAGGAATTAAATTTGCTAACCAAATTTGTTTGTGAAAATATTGACTACCCTTTAAGGAATAAAAAGGTAGATAATTATGTTTGATGGTGTTGAAGATAGAGGGCACCTTGGAGGGGTTTATATATACACCAATGCTTCAAAGGGTTGGTGCCAACATTTAGGATAATGCTATTTTTTTTAATTGATTTTTACCATTTTTAGAATTTTAAGTTGTGGAAATAAAAAAGTGGACCATTGTGAAAAACATGCAAACTTGCAAGTCTTGGAAATAAGTGGGATATTATAAATGAATATGTGATGTAAAATAATGTACACCAAAAAGAAGGTAAACTAATTAAGGAGGGGGCATGTTCTCCAACTCAATAATGCATATTTCCACATGTTTTTTTTTCACTAGTTCTACAACATACCCCAACTTCATTAAAACCCCTTTTTATCTCAATCGATCATGTCCTTATTCATCCATCACAATCTCAAGAGAACACCCTGTATTATTCCCTTATCAAATTCAATGCATACATTATTTTCAAGAAATGAAAATGAGCATGGGGGTGGGGGGTCATTCCAGCTCAAACGTATGTGTCATCTCACACGTATAGGCGGCTCTAATTATATACACACCCAAAAAGTATTTAAAATGAAATGACTATTTTACCTCCCTATTTAAAAGTATAGTAGTGAGGAAGTTAATTTGGGGGCAAAATACTATTTCACCCCCAAATCAAATATTGTTCTGGTGGGTGTAATGTTACCCCTCATGGAGTCATGGTGGTGGGTTACTTAGTTATGAGGTTCAATTTTTGTAGGAGTATATGTAAATACTTATTCCTTTTCATTTGGGGTTTTCTTTATAGCGTTTTTGTGGGACTCTATTTGCAGTTTTTCAACATTTACTTTGGGGGATTGTCAGGTATTTTGACGATTTCTAGTGCATACAATTTCGGGGTCGCAGTCACATTCAGGAAGCGAAGTTCAGGCATTACCTGGACTGGAATCACATCCAGAAAAGAAAGTTTATTGGAGTAATAGTCAAAGTAGACGGAGTTGTTTATTTAGGGCTTAGACTTTCATTTGCTCAATTTAGATTATATTTTCTATTTTATGACTATTTGTAACTTCTGCCGTTTGAGGAAAAATAATATATATATTTTTATCGGTTTTTAAGGGCATACGTTAAGAATTAGATACATAAATAAAATATAACATATGTAAGCATATAATTAGAAGGGAATATATATATTTAAAACATCTTTTCAAATCATATGTTTCAAATACAAATCTTCAATGACATATTTTCCTTTGTGGATCTTTCTAGAATATAATGTGCCCTTAAGGGTACATGTTAAACATTATTGAATATGGAAATAAAATTCAACATATATGAGCATACAATTAATATATTTAAAAAATCTTATCATATCAAACTTCAAATGCAAATAAATTATCAATTATTTTTTCCTACTAACTTTTTGACTTGTACCCTAAGAACACATTCTAGAAAAACTCTTCATCATGCAAAAGAGATCGCTTGGTTTTGGACTTATATGTTTGAACTTTTAATTTTCTAAATTCAAATGTTTTATACACGCGTAATTTTTAGCGAAAATATATCGAATATTAATATTTTTAATATATTTAATTATTGAAAAGCAAAATTGATAATTTTTTAAGACCATGTTAGCATAATGTAATAGTTTAATAATGAAATGTATGTCTAGGATTGATATTTTATGGCAATGTTATTTTGTATAAAAGTTGGAATGTATAGATTTTTATGTTGGGATAATAATATGAGAGATGAAGTTGTTTGGAATAATAATATGACTAAAGAAAGCAAAAAGTATATAATTGATCATGTTTGAACATGTCTAATCTGGTTCAAATTATCATGTCATGGTTATTATATATAACGACAACACATGCATGCACCTTTTATATCTTATTGAGATTAATGATTGAATGATGAAAAAGAGGATGTATATTCTAAAACTCGATAGTGTATCCCATGTTATGTTAGCGTCTTCCGTTCATTTAACTGGTTTAGGGGCCGGCTAATCGGAGGACAATGTATATAACATGGAATCTTAGGCTGATTTCAATATTATATTTCATTCCCTCCTATCTCATTCCATTCCTGCATACCAAGCACAACCTTAATGTACTTACTTGAAGATTTTGTTTTCGATCATAGTTACAAATATTTTCATTTTGCATCTACTATAACCGAAATTTCAAAATATACCCTAATAGTTTTCTAAGCTTTAATTTATACCCTATATTTCACTTTTTTCATTTTGGGACACTTGTTACAAATAATTGAACATGTAAATTAAAAATTAACCCACCTCTTCACCTTCTTCATCAAACCCTCCCCCACCCCCAAATCGTGAATCTCTCATTCCATATCTCAGCAACACTCACTCCTGGTCACGATTTCTGCAAGGAAAGAAGGTTGATCGCGATTTTTTGTAGGGAGAGGGCGGTCGCGAACCATTTGCAGGTTGCGGTGGCGGGCTAGAGATTTTAGTGGTGGTAGTGATGAGTGTGGTTGGTTGCAACGGGCATTGTTGTTTATAGAAACAGGTTGATAAATTTGCTTACTCGTCTGAGTTGTAGTTTGTTTTGATGTAAATTGGTGTTGTCTTTACCCTTTCTATCTCTGCATACCGAGTGTTGATCTTTAAGCTAGATTGCCTGTAATTTTTGACCATTTTCAAGCTTATTCATTTTGAAGCTCACTGTCATATATATTAGGCATCTTCGTGTGCACCAGAGATGTAATATCTGCACCTAGGGTTGTAAACAGATCGAACTATACTGAATGTAGCTACGTTTGAGTTCGGTCCGCAAGAGGTCGAATCGGACCGAAATATTTGCGAATTGCATCCAACCTTACGTTCGGCTCGATCCGCAATATGCGAACCGGATCGAACTATTTGCGAAATGTGCAAACATGTTCGGTTTGGTTGGAAAAAATCTTCGATACGGTTGGATATTTGGGCGGATGAGAACGAGATAACTCATGAGTGATGACTAGGAAATTAAGAGATATGAAGTGGAAGTGATTTTTATAATTTAAGTTAGGTTAGACTAACTAATGGACTATGTCTATGAAGTATATATAATATATTGGATCAATGGAGTATTGGAGTCTAATATGTTGACAGGTAGGACCAAACTATTTCGCACCGTTCGATCCGATCGGTCGAACATCCATTTTTAACGTTTGCGTATATGTTTGAATATGTGCAGCGAGTCGAACATTTTCGAGCCGAATAATGCTAACCGAGTCGAACGTTTTACGTTCGCTCACAGCCCTATCTGCACCCAACTAATAAGTCTATTATTCCAAGTTTGCCCTTGTTTTTACATCATCTAAGGGTCTAAATTTGCGTTTTAGGATGCAAAATAAAAAAATGAGGCACAGGACGCAAATTGAGGCTTAGAAAAATATTATGATGCACTTTGAAATTGCGACGATAGTAAAGGATGCAACAAGAAAATAAGCCAAACAAAATTGCAGTACTAATTGTTAAAGTGGCTATATAAATAATGGGTGTGAGTTATACTTTAATCCTCAGCAATGATAAATGTAGTATTTTTGTATGTAGTAATGACACGTCTATTGCAGTTTGGTCTCCAAACTAACGTTTCCGTCCGCCTAAATTTAACAAAAAAATTTGATATTATCGGGGACCAAAGTGTTACTTTTTATAACTATAAAACAAAGCATTATCTTGTCACTAGTGTTGGGCATGACCAAAGATAAACGAGCTGCTCGCTCGATTCGGCTGGGAGAGCCGAGGCTCGAAGCTCGGCTCGTTATGAAATGAGCGGAGCCGCGAGCTGGGCGCCTAGCTCGTGAGTTTGGAGAGACAGCTCGGAAAGCCGGCTCGATAGCCCAGTAGTATATATACATTATTAATTTGAAAGAGAAAAATATAAAGTTAGTGTATACTATATTTATATTGTAGTATTAAAGATATTTTCATATTTCCAACCAAATCTTTCATTTTTCAAGGCTCGTTGATTAAGGTAATAGATAATTGTCTCTTCATTTTCACATTATGTTGTAAATATTCATTTTAAGAGAGAGGTAACTGCAGACTTAGTCATTGATAGTGAGATGCAGTTACACTTTAGTTCCAAATAGTTACGATTTTGCAGATTAATCCCTAAAAATAGCACAATTGTTGCAGTATAGTCCCTCCCACTATTTGGGACCAAATCGACAATTATCTCTTTTAAGAGAGAATCCAAAAAAAACCACACAATTATTAGACGTCCAAGGCATATTTTAAGATAAATTTACATGTAAGGATCACGTATAACATTTAAAATAATTTTATTGCTAAATATTTTCAAACCAACCCCTCATTTCAACAGACCTCAAACCTAAAGTTGTCTATATATAATAAGTATATAGTTCAGGGGCATGCTAAAAAAATGTAAAAGTTCAAGGACCACGTAGAAAATTAATCAATAGCCCATGGACAAACGCCAAAAAGCCTATGTAATAAGTAAATTTTATAAAAGTGAATTGTATATTTTCTAAAAATAAATAAATACTAGCTAGTAATAATAATATACTATCAATGGAAAGACAATATAGTACAAAAACAAAAGAAGCTAGATGGAAGAACAATATGTCCTACAATATGATTAGTTTCCGAAAAAATGAATGGTGTTGAAATTGATAGTCGTGGCAAAATATAGACTCAAGAGTCGTCGATATATAAATCATTATTAGCTCTTCTGGGCCAGAAAAACAGCTATAACTTCAACGTTTTATTTATTCCCATTATTGTGAGGCTGGTGTACGTACGTAAATCAATTAACTTCATAAATTGTATAAATAATAAATGATAGCATTTTTAATATTTTACTCACTGTGGAAAAATCGTCTAATGATGAATTTTAAATTTTCTTTTATTTATATGTGTTGTATAAAATTTGGTGAAGGATATATCAAATTATACTGATTTTAGTTGTGTTTAGTTCACTATAACATGTCGATTCTATTAACCTAAGAAAATTAAGTATCTTACATTAAGTACATAACAAATTTTCGAGTTGATATGTGGTAATAATAAAACATTCACATATAAGACAGAGATTGAAGGTTTAATATTTTGCCACTACCATTAAAAAAAAAAAATCAAATTTCTTTTTCTTCAATCCAAAATAGGACAATAATAAAAAAAACTCATTATTAGAAATCAAACAATTCACTTCAAAAAAGAATGAGGTGGTATATCTAATAAATAAGGGAAGACTACAAATTTATATTATAGATATGTATAAAGATATCTCAATGCTTAATGCACATGGACAAATTGACAATCTAGTTATCTTTTCACAATAGTATTAGTGATTGTATATTCATCATGGACCTATATATGTTATCATTATAATGATTGAACCATATGATACTTCTTGATCTTCTTTATCGTCTATTATTATTATGACAAAAAACAGCATATGTAATGGAAGATAACTATAACATGTCACCACTACTAGCTATTTCTCCCATCACTAGATTTAAATGATATGATATTATTACCTCCGATTTTTTAAAATGTGTTATTTTAGCTATTTCTATATTTCTTTTTTATGTGTTCTGTTAGGTTTATGGGCTAAGGTTACTACTTTCTTCATAATATCTGTACACAAGATGGACCCATGCAATCATTATTATGTACCACTAGCTCAGGATAATGTAAACATTTAAGCATTTTAATTCTTCATAAGCGTATATTTAAAAAGATTAGGCCAACAGCAACAAATGATTTCGATTTGGTTCAAATAAGTATAATAATGCACAATGAGATCGAACAGAAATATAGGGGCGAAACTAAGATAACAAGTTGTGGGGGTCGATTTAAATTAAAAATAAAGATAACTAGTTAAATAAAATACATCTACAAAATTTATAAAATTTATTTTAAGAGTACTCTACCACCCTTTCACAAAATATTAAAGAAATGAGTTTCGAACTTAAGTTGTTGTGGAGAATAAGGATAGAAGGACCAAATGAGCTAACTACACATTTGTTCTCAATTTGATATGTATCTACCTCAATATATAAAGGTCGATGAGAAAATTTTTACAAATTTTTAGTATGTTGTCCGTGGGACCAACTATTAACAAAATAGTTATTAAATGACTTAGGCCCCACTTCATAGTGGACTAGCGGTTGATGAAGACCGATCCTCCAAGCACAGAGTCCGTTAATGGACTTTGACGACCCAAACTATTTGTTGGAGTCTCAGTTCGGCTCAAGTTTGATCCGTTCTTTTGTAAAAAGTTTGATCTCATTTATCGCAAACGGTTGATATATTGAATTACCAGCATATTCAAACGGTTTTTTCACAAAAATTAGGTACAAACTATTTGTTGAACTACTTATTAAATTGCTCCGGTAGTTTTTTCATCTCCTATGCGAAAATGCATATAGTCCATGATGGTAACGATAAACACAAAAAATTCCCAACAATAATTTTTGTGTGCTGCCGGATTATATCTAATTATCTATTATAAAAACGGCAATAAGAGCATCTTGCAACAATGAAAATAACAGCGCTCGAGTTTAGAGGCTATTTTTTATTGAATGCATACAACTATATAAACTTACAAATACAGGTAAACTATAGCAGAGCTTATACAACTATAAACAGCAAAATCCCTACTCATCAAGGAGATCCTCGCTTCCAACATGCGAACCTATATAGTGCCAACGACGCAAGGCCATCACTAACGGGTAAAAAAAATTAATCGAGTTGTTCACAAGGCATAACTACCTTCTAGATTTAACAGAATATATAGTATTTAATATAGAGGAAATGTATCTCATTCCTCGTAACAATGACCAGTTGAACCAGCAAGAGGGGGATGTTGACAGCGCCAAAGGTTACAAGACAAGTGTGTCGAAAATAGCAGAACAAGAAGTGGATATTGATACCTTTTGTAGTGAATATGGTTTTTACAAAGGTATCGCACCTGATCAACTAATTAGGGGACCTGAAAGTCGAAGTGTATCTCTCGGACTGCATCAACAAGCTCTATCAGTCACAAATGCTCTGCAGATTCTTGAGCAGCAGTACTCAGACTACATGAACAATGTCGGCACTTCAAGTGATGATGGCAACGGAAAGGAGTTCTCCTTGCCTCATACTTCCTTGGACCGCTTGAAGCAACAAGTGACCAGTAGAGAGGATGGTACTCGCGTAGGCAACCCAAAACTGTCGACTGAACAAATCATGAGACTGGCTGCAGGAAGATTCGTAGAATTTGCTTCACATATGTTCATTAATATCGATACAACTATGCATCCATACAGTTCTAATTTAAAAGACCTTACAGTGGATGACAAAATGGACGTAGAACTTGTTCAACTGCTTTTAACAGTGGTGCAAAAAGTCTCCAACAAGGAAACTAACAAAGCCTGCAGATTGTTGTCCAATTGCAGAAAGCTTGCTTCGAATGTAGGCACACCTGTGCAAAGAACCGTCTTCTATTTTGCTGAAGCTCTTGCAAAGAAGATTGAAAGAGAAACAGGGAAAAAGTTGTCCAATTCATGTGAGCAAATTCCTGAAGAACCCACGATCTCTACAAAGCTAAATCATCGTAGCGCAATTCTAGCATATTACAGCCTTCCTTTTCCACAAGTTTTGCAATTTGCAGGGGTTCAGACAATTCTGGAAAGCATAAAGACGAACACAAAAGTACACGTTATTGACATCCAAATGCGCATAGGAGCTGCATGGGCAATAGTGATGCAAGCTTTAGACAAGAAAGAGGGTTACAAAGTAAAGCAGTTGAAGCTAACAGTAATTGAAACAGTTGATAAAGAAGCCGTGGAGGCAGCATGCACTCATTTACAGAATTTTTCCGAAAGCCTAAATTTGAGGTTCTCTTATCATATAATTTTTCTTTCAGACATGAAGGATCTCGAGGTCAATCAGTTTGAGGTAGAAGGAGATGAAGTTATAGTAGCTTATGCTCCTTATGTTCTGCGCACAATGATATCAAGGCCTACGAGCCTAGAAAGGCTAATGACTACCATGAAACAACTTAATCCATCAGTTATGGTGATAACTGAAGTAGAAGCCAACCACAATTCGCCCTCATTTACAAATCGATTTATTGAGGCCTTCTTCTACCATGGTGCAAAGTTCGACATCCTAGAAGATATCATGGAGCAAAATGATCAAAATAGAATGACATTGGAAGCTGGTATTTTTGGTTCTGGAATTCACAATATTGTGGCAACAGAAGGCACTGAGAGGTATGCAAGAAGCGTAAAAATGGAAGTCTGGAGAGCATTTTTTAAGAGGTTTGGCATGGTTGAAACAGAGATTAGCACCTACTCTTTTTACGAAGCTCAACTCGTTCTCCAATCGTTCCCTTGTAGGAAATCTTGCAGTCTAGAAACGAAGGGGAAAGCCTTAGCTGTGGGATGGAAGGGGACAACACTTTTTACCCTTTCTGCTTGGCGTTTCAGCCTCTGATATCCAAAAAGAAAGATCAGAAGTTGAATGAAACAAAACCAACTCAATCAATTACTTGCAATTGTTTCCACCTTGAATAATCTCCGCAAACAAACTTTTATAAGGTTCCATCAAACCTTGGAAACAAGAACATCAGCTAGCTTCACTAGGACAATTCGAAAACTATGACATTGGCATACAATCTCGAGACTAAAAACTCTGGAAGCAGAAGGCAACATTTAATCCCAATTAATAACTACAGTTATTTCACTAGCAGTCAGTGTTCATTGTAATTCAAGAGAAGAACTCCTAAAAGTCATTACTCCATCAAAAAAAAAATAGTAGTTATTTTTGTTTTGCCGGTATGAGCGACCATCATTTACTTCTTCCAAAGTTCGAGAGGGAAAACCAAAACCTCAATTAAAAAGAATTGAAAACAATGTCCATCTTCTTTCCTATGAAGTGAAACTGTTTCAAACATACAAACACATTCACTTCACCAAATGAATAAATGTGCAAACAAACTCAACCAAAAAGTCTTTATTGGGGAATCGAACTCATCATATTGCGGTCACAAGCTCACCTTCTCCACCAAGCTAACCACCTTACAGACAATCACATTTGCTTCATATGATGTTTACACACATTCAACAAAAATAAGTCAATCTGTTAAGCTATACACATAATACAATTATACTTAAATCATTTACAAAGGTGTCATTGGTAGTTTGTGGGGTGCATATAGTAAATGATGCCCAACCATTTCTTTTTGGTGCTGGCCGGACTTTATCCATTTAATTTTTGTAGAATTATCACAGTCGGCTGAGAATTCAAAGAAGGCTTAAAAGACGGTTGAATGAGCATCTTGCGACGACGACACCTGATTTGGAAACAGTACAAACAACAAAATTACTGATTGAATATATACAGTTTTCAGATCAACAACATAGGCTATCGCTTTCTGCAAACTCATTGTTCGTGTTTAGCGACTATTTTAATGTATCATTACATGTATAAAAAGGTCCAGCAATTTATATATATGCCTCTGCAACAACATAGTAAAGCCAACTAAATTTTGTGAGAGCCTACGCAGCTATAATCAGGCAATTTTCTACTCATCAATTCAAGTACTAACAGGAATTGTCCACATACCAGAAAAAACTATATAGACAACGGGGGCACGAGGCCATCCCTAGGTGTTGAAAAACATTTGACCGAATTGTTCACTATACATGAGCTTTTAAAATTATCTGTAAGATATTTATAATGCCTCACTTTCCTAGTCAACAAATCCAGTACCATCAAGAGGATGTGCTCGACAAAGCCAGAGGTTACAAGACGAGTGTATCGCAAATAGCAGAACCAGATCAGCAATCCACGGTTAAGGAATGGGGAGATATTGATACCTTTTGTTATGAATATGGTTTCTACCAAGATACAGCGCCACATGAACTAATTAGAGAACCTGAAAGCCAAATCATATCTCTTGGACTGCCTCAACCTACAAAACCAGGATCAAATGATCTGCAGATTTTCGAGCAGCAGTACTCACCCTACAAAGAAAATGATGGTGACAATGGAAAGAACAAAATTTCTTTGTCTCCTCCTTCCTTAGACCTTCTCAAGCATGAGCCAAAAGAGTTCAAAAGTTGTACTAGAGAACAAGCAAGCGCCCAAGAAGATAAAACTGAAGTGGGTAACAAAAAATTATCAACTCACCAAATAATGACACTCGCTGGAGAAAGATTCATTGAATTTTCTTCATATATGTTCATCAATCTCAATGCGAATTTGCATCCACATGGCTCTAATCTTACAGACCTTGCAGAACATGACAAATTTGATGTAGAACTTGTTCAACTCCTGTTAACAGTTGCTGAAAAGGTTTCCCAAAAGGAAACAGACAAAGCGTGCAGATTGCTGTCCAATTGCAGAAGGCTTGCTTCAAACATAGGCACACCTGTGCAAAGAGCGGTCTTCTATTTTGCTGAAGCCCTTGCTAAGAAGATTGGAAGAGAAAAAGGGGAAATTGTATCCATTATTTCGGAGGAGAAAAATCCTGAAGATCCCTCAATCTCTTCAAAGTTGAAACATCAAAGTGCAATTCTAGCATGGTACAAAAAACTTCCTTTTTCTCAAGTTATGCAATTTGCAGGGGTTCAAGCATTGCTGGAAAACATAAAGATGAATTCAAAAGTTCATGTGATTGACATCCAAATGCGAACAGGAGTTACATGGGCAGTTGTAATGCAAGCTTTGGTCAAGCAAGAGTGTTACAATGTAAAGCAGTTGAAGCTAACAATTATTGAAACGATTGATAAAGAGGCCGTAGAAGTAGCATGTACTCATTTACAGAATTTTGCCAAAACCCTGAACTTGATGTTTTCTTATCGTATAATCTTTCTTTCGGACATGACTGATCTCTCGCACAAGCAGTTTGAGGTAGAAGAAGATGAAATTATTTTGGCTTATGCTCCATTTGTTCTGCGCACAATGATTTCTAGGCCACTTTGTCTAGAAAGGTTAATGGATACTATGAAACAACTTAATCCATCAGTAATGGTGATCACTGAAGTAGAAGCCAACCATAATTCTCCTTCCTTTGTCAACAGATTCATCGAGGCTTTATTCTATTTTGGTGCTTTGTTTGACAGCCTAGAGGATTGCATGGCACAAAATGATCAGGAGAGAGTGGGTATGGAAGCTGGGATATATAGTCATGGAATTCACAGTATTGTCGCAACAGAAGGCATTGAGAGGGTGACAAGAAGCGTGAAATTGGAAGTCTGGAGAGCCTTTTTTGAGAGGTTTGGCATGGTTGAAGCAGAGCTTAGTGAGTCCTCTTTGTATCAAGCTTACCTTGTTCTCCAAGAATTTCCATGTGCGAACTCTTGCAGCCTTGTAAACAAAGGGAGAGGCTTAGTTGTGGGATGGAAGGGAACCCCACTTTATACCCTTTCGGCTTGGACTTTCAGTTGAATCACCTACCACATTCCCTACGGTTCCATAAAGCCAACAACTAAATAATAGGGGTGAAAGAAACACATACTTGGGGTTCTTTGCTATGCTTTCCTCTTCACCTCTGCTACTACTGAAAAAAAATATAAAAGTAGTGTTATGTCCACCTGGAGGTTCTGCTAAGTTACCAACACCATGATTTGGTTGTGCGGGCAGAGAAGCTGAGAGCAGAGAATAAGTTGCACTTTCGTGATTCACATAAAAAGAGAAGCAAACATTTGCATTCCCAGGCTCTCATTTTGAATTTCTTTGGTCTTCTTCGACATAAGGATTATGCTTTCCATAGAATAAAATGTACTCCAATTCCAATCACTGAATCAATAGATATATATGCAGCATTTGATCTCCATAACTGAAGAACTAAAAGCCTGCAGCTGAAATTCATAATGAAATAATGCAATGATGAAAATACACCATAAAGCAAATAAAATGTATTATAAATGGAAGAAACTATCACCAAGAAAGTACTACACTATCAGTCTGTTCTTTGTACATTGTTCAGTATCATAACAGTGCCTAATGTCAATGCCACTTGACAAACACGTCGAACACTTGGTTATAATGTACATGAAAAATATGCATCCAAATATAATCTGTAACAATGTAAACTATTAAGAGAGAGATAGAATTATTGTGACATAGAAGTAAAGCTAACAAGCATATTCCCCTTTCTACACTTTTAGAATCTTGAGAAACTTAAAGATGCTAATAAGGGCATTTCTTTGTCTTGTAATTATGACGATGGGAAGCACCAAAGATTCCCAACAATCTTTTCTTTGTGCTGGCCGGCTGCAATTGAGTTTTTTCTATTTTTCTCCTCCCCTCTTATGCTTTACTACTATGAAAAGAAAACTAAAAGTTCTTTTCTGGTTCTTCTCTAAGTAGGATAAAAGCAGAGAGGGTGCTGGTCAGATAGTACACCGTTACCCCTGTAATAACAAGGAGACGGTTTCCAAGTTGACCCAAGAGTGAACTGCAAATATTATCTACTAAGTCACAATAAATGTAGGTAGTAAAAGCACCATTTTGAATTATTCCATTATAATAAGAGAAAAATATATATTATTAGTTTCGGCAT
This sequence comes from Echium plantagineum, assembly GCA_003412495.2. Lineage (NCBI taxonomy): Eukaryota > Viridiplantae > Streptophyta > Magnoliopsida > Boraginales > Boraginaceae > Echium > Echium plantagineum. The sequence continues at coordinate 17,231,448 of CM016565.1, forward strand.
GGAAGCAAGCAGAAGATGAATGTTCAAAAGGATTAGGAATCACAAATATAATATTTCCTCTTTATCAGCCTACTCAATTTGCGAACGTGCAAAACACGCATTATTAAAGCAGAAACAGGAAAATTATAAACACTTCTATGTTTCCAATAGTTAAAGATGTTGAACTAGTAAAGGGTGCTACAATCTTCTTCATCTATAATTAACCAAATTGCATTATGATTCAAGAAAGTCAGATATATTATAAGAATGCCCCCAACCAAACCAATGGGTGAGATTGTGGCCATAGTTGATCAAATTAATAGTATATACTCTAAAGCTAGAAGTGTTTATTCTGAAGAAACAAATTAAATGCCAGACGAAGAGCTAGCATATTTACTATTTTGGTACTATGTCTTTTCACGTCTTGCCACTTCAGAAATTTAGATATGCTAAAGGAAGCATTTCTTGTCTTGTAGTATTGGTAACACCAAGCACAAAAAATTCCCAACAATCTGTTTTTTGTGGTAGCCGGACTCTATCTATATAATCTTCATAGATATAAGACAGTCGGCTGAAAATTCAAAGTGGAAAGACGGTTGCATGAGCATCTTGCAACTATGAGCACAAAAATGAGCACAAATAATGTAAGCATAGTGCAGAAAGCAAAAATACTAATTAAGTATTTGATGTTGCAAGTACATCTTTAAAGATGCTATTTAAATGTATGGTTCAACTGTAGATAAGTCCAGCAATTTATATTCATGCATGCAAAGCCAGGTAAACTGTAACATTGAGAATATGCAACGATAAACAGCAAAACTCCCACTCACAAATTGAAGTATTTGACAGGAAATCTCCACACTAACCTGTGAAACTATAAAAGCGACGAGGCCATTACTAAGAAGTGAAAACATTTACCCAACTTATTAACGAGATCTGACTTTTGGATAAAAATTATCTTTTGATATTGAAAATGCCTTTCTTTCCCAATGATTTTAATCAGTTGAACCAGCCAGAGAGTCTGTTTGACAACGCCAGAGGTTACAAAACAAAAGTATCTCTTGGACTGCATCAACAACCAATATCAGCCTCGAAAGCTCTGCTCACTTATGAGCAGCAGCTCTCGCACAGCATAAACACTATTGGAGCTTCAAGTGACGGGGACAAAGAAAAGAAGGGGTTTTCTACATCACTTTCTTCCTTAGACCTTCTCAAGCATGACCTGACAGGGTTCAAGACTTGTAACAAAGAGCAGGCAAATGTTCAAGGGGATGGTAATGGAGTGGGTAATCCCAAATTGTCAACTGACCAAATATTAAGAGTGGCAGGAGAAAGATTCATTGAATTTGCTTCTTATATGTTCATCAATATCAATGCAAATATACATCCATATGGTTCCAGTCTTACAGGCCTTACAACAGATGACAAAAGAGACGTAGAACTTGTTCAACTCATTTTAACAGTGGCAGAAAAAGTCTCCGTCAAGCAAACTGATAAAGCCTGCAGATTGTTATCCAACTGCACAGAGATTGCTTCAAACATAGGGACACCTGTGCAAAGAGCGGTCTTCTATTTTACTGAAGCCCTCGCTAAGAAGATCGAAAGAGAAACAGGGAAAATTGTATCAAATATTTGGGAGATAAAAAATCATGCCGGTCCGACAATCTCTTCAAACTTAAATTATCACAGCGCAATTCTATCATGTTATCAAAAACTTCCTTTTCCTGAAATTATTCGATTTGCGGGGGTTCAAGCAATGCTGGAAAACATAAAGATGAATTCAAAAGTTCACCTGATTGACATCCAAATGCGAACAGGAGTTACATGGGCAGTTATGATGCAAGCTTTAGCCAAGCAAGAGGGTTACAAAGTAAAGCAATTGAAGCTGACAGTAATTGAAACAATCGATAAAGAATCTGTACAGGCTAAATGCATCCATTTAAAGAATTTTGCCAGGAAACTCGATTTGATGTTTTCTTATCATATCATTTTTCTTATGGACATGAAGGATCTCACAGCTGATCAGTTTACCGTAGAAGCGGATGAAGTTATCGTGGCTTATGCTCCTTTTGTTCTACGCACGATGACTAAAAGGCCTGTTTCTTTAGAAAGACTTATGAATACTATGAAACGACTTAATCCATCAATCATGGTGATCACTGAAGTTGAAGCCAACCATAATTCACCATCCTTTGTCAATCGATTCATTGAGGCACTCTTCTACTATGGGGCAATGTTTGATTGCCTAGAAGATTGCATGGAGCGCACCGATCAGGATAGAATGGCTATGGAATCTGGGACATTTCGTCTTGGAATTCAGCATATTGTAGCAACAGAGGGCACAAAGTGGGTGACAAGAAGCGTGAAAATTGAAGTCTGGAGAGCCTTTTTTGAAAGGTTTAGCATGGTTGAAGCACAACTTAGTGAGTCATCTTTGTATCAAGCTCAACTTGTCCTTGAAAGATTCCCTTGTGCGAATTCTTGCAGCCTTGGAAAGAAGGGGAAAGGCTTACTTGTGCGATGGAAGGGAACCCCTATTTGTACCCTTTCTGCTTGGAGTTTCAGTTAAATTTTCGCCCCTCAGTTTAAGACAAATGAACAAGAGGGGTGAAAGGAACACATTTGTGATTCTTTTATATTTCTCCTCTTCATCTGCTTTGCTTTGTTACAACAGATAGAACTGTAAAAGCTATGTTTTTTCAGTCCCTACTTTCGTATTTTTTTAATATAACATGCATGTAATCACGAGCATCAAAAATATATATTTTACCATTTTATCTTTTGAATCATTGAGTTACAACTTAAGTTCAAAACAGATATTCATGTTCAGGGACCAGGCTTAACCATTCATGGAACTGGATGAGTAAAGTATTACACATCATATAGAAAACGAAAGCAATCGAAAAATTAGACAAATAAGCAACAGATGATTGTTTAATAGAATTCAGTTTCAGCAATAAACTATTGCCTTTCTATCAGTCTACTCAATGTAGCAAACTTGTTAACACAGACAGTATTATAGAGCTGAGACTAGAAATATCGACCTCCAAAAACATGCATCAAAATGTCAACTTAAAATCCAATGGATGTGGTTGAGATCGTAATAATTTTCAAATAAGTACGTGACAGAACTACAGAGATTGTAACATAAAAGATCAAGATTGAATCATGAATACTGCAAATCAGACAATCTCATGTCCTATGAAGTCTAAGAGATAAAATTTCTAGCTCTCCGATATAATATATTAAGCCAAAATGGAGCATGGTACTACGTATGCTTCTTATCTATTGTGAAGTATTCACTTCCTTCCAAAAAGATTGCTTAGTTTTGAACTTAGATTGTTGAATTTTTAAAATTTTGAACTCTTAAGTATTTCTATGTATGTTGTGTAATATTTGAAGGGAATATGTAGACTGTAGTATTTTTTATGTATTTTACTATAGACATGATAAATTTTATGCAAGTCAAGGTACGGTTGATTTGAATCCAAATTATCATGTTAGCGATAAAACACGGAGTAAATTCTAAATTATATCACTTTATATACTTTTCGCCAAGTATTATACAACATATAAAAATAATTGTATCCAAAACTATAAAAGACAGTCATCAAATCTGAAAACTAAATGATTTGCTTGTGATGTAGGTAATAAACAAGGTATACTGCCAAACAATATTACGTAATATCAGCAATTAAAGGAAAAATACCCGACGAATCGGTTGAAGAAGCAAAAGATACAACAAAATAAATAAGTAGAAAGAAGATTTAAGTACCTAGGAAATCTGATGAATCTGTGGCAATGTATAATATATTTACACCACTTAATCTTCCACATACTCTTGTTCAGGGCCCATGCTTAGCTTTTCATGGAAGAGCACAAGGAAATGACTACACATCATATAGAAAGCAAAAGGTATTAAAAAAATTATGAGTGGGATAAAGGGGGGTCTAATATTATGCGGCTTTACCCAATGTAATAACAAGGACACTGTTTCCAAACTGATCCAAGAGTGAATTATAAATACGTATTATCTACTACGTCACAGTTCACGATAATATAAAAAGTGTAGATAGTCAATGCACCACTTTGATCTAATCCATTATATCAAGAGCCAAATAATATAATTTCTTTGACTTTATAGGACATGGGACGAGCAAAACATGAATGTTCAAAAGAATTATAAATCAGCCATATAATATTTTCTCTCTATCGGTCCACTCAATTTGCAAACCTGTGAAACACACATACCTGAAGAGAAGAGACAAGAACAACACTTTTATAATTCCAAGTCCCTCAATCTTCTCCATCTAAATATGCTAATTTGGATTACAATTTAAGAAAGTTAGATATATTATAATAATGCCCCAACCAAATCAATGGATGAGACTGTGATCATGGTTGATCAAATTTTAGTAGATATGTTCGCTAAAACAAGAAATTTTATTCCTGGAAAAACAAATGAACCATTTAACAGTTAACTCTCATCCTATTTTTTATTATTATTTCATAATATACCCCAACTACCCAATTTTTCATACGTTTTGCTTAATACACCTGCTGAGGTAGGAGATCAAAAATCATCTGGGAAAACTATTTTTTATCATTTATTTTTTTTCAAGAATCATAAGATATGGAGAATCTTTTTTTGAAATAACTATGGCCAGACACCCATGTAAGTTATTTTAAACTGAAGTTCAGTCATATGTCAAAACAGGAAACTGGTGTGGCCAAGTGGACTCCACTTTTTATTAATTGTCATTCTTCACCTAAGCACACATATAAAATAAATGAAAATCTTAAATATATAATAATAACATCAATAATTGAACTTTCATGCGCTTTTCAAAGCATAGAAGAAGTAAAAAACATGGAAAATGGAGGAATGCTTCGAATTCTAAATGCATTAACTATTAAAAGATTGTTCATATTCATTCAACGTATAGATATAACAGAAGAAAATAACATTTAAATGTCATAGGATTTATAAAATGGCAAGCAATACTAGTATTATACAAGAAAATAGTACTAGGATGTCAAGTACTGAAATTCATCTCCCGACTAGTTTCCCCGGCACCACTACAAAAATGTTGTTGGGGGATTGGGGAATAACTCTTAACCAAGTTCTCCCCATAAGAAGTTTGAAGTTTTTCTATCGCGCCTTAATTATGAACTGAAGCAAAAAAAGAACTTGTAAACACCACAAAGTATTAAATAATACGAAACAAGAAAGTTAGCCAGACAAAAAGCTAGAATATTACTATCAACCTACCACGTTTTCACTTCTTGGCTCTTCATAAAAAATTTCGAAATCAAAAAGGAAACATTTTGTCTTGTAGAATTCCCAACAATCTGTTTTTTAATGGTAGCCGGACTACATCCATATAATTAACCATAGATATAAGACAGTCGGCTGAAAATCCAATGTAAAAAGACGGTTGCATGAGCATCTTGCAGCTATGAAGACAAATCATCAATACATACCTGTGAAACTATAAAAGCAATGAGGCCTGACCTGGTAGATAATAATTATCTCCGAAATATTCGAAATGTCTCTCTTTCCCAGTGATCACACCCAGTTGAACCAAGAAGAGAGTCAGTTTGACAATGCCAGAGGTTACAAAACCAGCACATCTCTCGGACTGCATCAACCTGCATTATCAGCCTTAAATGCTCTGCTGATTTATGAGCAGCAGCACTCACACTGCATAAACACTATTGGAGCTTCAAGGGAAGAGGACAAAGACAAGAACAGGGTTTCATTGTCACTTTCTTCATTAGACCATCTGAAGCATGATCTAACAGAGTTCAAGGTTTGTAACAGAGAACAGTCGAATGCTCGAGAGGATGGAACTGGAGTCAATACTGCCAAATTGTCAACTAACCAAATAATAACAGCAGCTGGAGAAAGATTCGTTGAATATGCTTCACATATGTTCATCAATATCAATGCAAATATACATCCATATGGTTCCAATCTTACAGGCGTTACAGCAGATGACAAGAGAGACGTAGAACTTGTTCAACTCATTTTAACAATCGCGGAAAAAGTCTCGATCAAGCAAACTGATAAAGCCTGCAAATTGTTATCCAATTGCAGAGAGTTTGCTTCAAACATAGGGACACCTGTGCAAAGAGTGGTCTTCTATTTTGCTGAAGCCCTCGCTAAGAAGATTGATAGAGAAACAGGGAGATTTGTATCCGGTATTTGGCAGATAAAAAATCATGCTGGTCCCACAATCTCTTCAAAGTTAAATTATCAAAGCGCAATTCTATCATGTTATCAAAAAGTACCTTTTCCTCAAATTTTGCGATTTGCAGGGGTCCAGACAATGCTGGAAAACATAAAGATGAATTCAAAAGTTCACTTGATTGACATCCAAATGCGAACAGGAGTTACATGGGCAGTTATGATGCAAGCTTTAGTCGAGCAAGAGGGTTACAAAGTAAAGCAATTGAAGCTGACAGTAATTGAAACAATCGATAAAGAATCTGTACAGAATAAATGCATCCACTTACAGAATTTTGCCAGGAAACTCGATTTGATGTTTTCTTATCATATCATTTTTCTTATGGACATGAAGGATCTCACAGCTGATCAGTTTACAGTAGAAGCGGATGAAGTTATCGTGGCCTATGCTCCTTTTGTTCTATGCACGATGACTAAAAGGCCTCTTTCTTTAGAAAGACTTTTGAATACTATGAAACGACTTAATCCATCAATTATGGTAATCACTGAAATTGAAGCCAACCATAATTCACCTTCCTTTATTAATCGATTCATTGAGGCACTTTTCTACTACGGGTCAATGTTTGATTGCTTAGAAGATTGCATGGAGCGCAACGATCAGGATAGAATGGCTATGGAATCTGGGATATTTCGTCTAGCAATTCAGAATATTGTAGCAACAGAAGGCACAAAGTGGGTGACAAGATGCGTGAAAATTGAAGTCTGGAGAGCCTTTTTTGAAAGGTTTGGCATGGTTGAAGCACAACTTAGTGGGTCGTCTTTGTATCAAGCTCAACTTGTCCTTGGAACATTCCCTTGTGCGAAGTCCTGCAACCTAAGCAAGAAGGGGAAAGGCTTACTTGTGGGGTGGAAGGGAACCCCACGTTGTACCCTTTCTGCTTGGACTTTCAATTGATCTCTGCCCCTCAATTTGCGAATACAATGAGCAAGAGTGGTGAAAGGAAATATATTGCTTGCTTTTCTACTATAGTGACATATTTAAAAGTTGTGTTTCTACTTTCTAAGAAATACAAAGATTGTAACATGAAAATATGAAAATGAATACTATGAATTGCATGATTTACATGTCCTATGGAGTCCAAGCTATTATATTTTGTGACTCTTTAATCTAACGAAATAAATTATGATGGTCCGTTACACTCCATATAGTGCTTATCTAGTTGAAGTATTTCTTTCATCCGAAAAAGATTGTACAACTTAGGTTTTGATGGTTAACCTTTTTATTTCTGAAATCAAATATTCCAACAAGGCTGCAGCTTTGTTAATCTTGACCATCCGGCCACATTTTTAGATGGAGGGAGGTCACTTTGAAAAATGCTATTTGCAAGGAAATTACGCATACAATTATCAAGATTCTCTAATTCAATTAGTCTTGATTTATCCTATTCTTCTTGGTTTCTTAAGCTTGCAAACTCGAAATCCAACTAATCCCTCCATCTCATCAAGATTCTTTAATTCGATTTATAATTATCAACATTACCAAACCTTGTAGCTTTAATCGACCCACAGATTTGACCCAAAATTATCATTACAAAATAGGTTAGTTGATATACTTCTCACCAAATTTTACGCAACACACATCAAAATAGTTGCCAATAATGATAATAATACTTGATAGAAACTACTATTATCAGGTAACATCAGTTACAAACAACAAATACCCAATTAATTTATTGAAGAAGAAAAAGACATAAAAGAATAAATAAGCAGAAATAAGATTTAAATACCTAGGTAATCTGAAGAATTTGTCAGACGGGCTCTTGTTAAATGAGTAGTTGTGTGTATAACAACTCAGTGCAACGAGTTATATAGATACCGTTGCAGCAAACCCCGCCAAAATTGCATGCTTAATTAGATGCTCTTGTGGCTAATTGGATGTTGCCCAAATCCTATTATAAGGCCTAAAACGAATATGTATACTACTATTCGCTCTGTCCCTTAATCTAAAATTCACTTTTTAGTATCCACTTTATCCAATTAAGTAAAAAAATTTGGAGAGAAAATTAAATTTGTGAGTGGAATTTGAATTTTCATTAAAGTTTGTGAAAAAGTAAATGATTATTAGATAAAGGGATGAAGGGACGAGGAAGTATGTACTAATTAGTCGAACTGAATCAAATATTGTCGTTTTTATCTTACTCGATTTCATCAATAATATTGTGATTAACTTCATTTAATTTGTAGGCGAAGTTTGAAAGCCTATTATCTACTCTATATTTAATCTAAGGAGGCAATTAGAAGTTACAAAATGAAGTCTCTGTTTTTGGATGAAGCCCTATGATCTTAAATTACCTTAAACTAGTCTTTTGGGCACAATCGATGCTTGTACATCATAATGATAATCATTAAACAAAAAAATTTAAATTAATCATTATAAAAAACAATCGTTAATAATTTATCATGTTAAAATATTTATTCAAGTTTATATTTAACTAATTTATATAGAAGTGATTTTGAACTAAATTTTATTTATAATTTATTCTTATTTGTGAATAAATAATTTTATATAGGGTCATTCTAAAATTTGTTCTAAGGGCACATGTTAAGCATTACATTTAGAAATAAAAGTCCCCACAGGGCATAGCTCGAATGGTCACGAGCTCCACTATAAGAGTGTGCTTCTCCACAAGTGTGTGAGTTCGATCCACGACAAGTGCATGAGTAACTCTACATTTGTTCAAGGGAGGACAAGTTTGTGGGTGGTTACCCAGATGCTGAGCACTTATGAGGTGGGCTACCCGACCGCTAGAGGCACATCCCGGATTTACCTCCTCTGTTGGGCGATGGGCTAGCCAAGCGGGGGCGCTTAAGATGAGCGTATCATATTTGGAAATAAAAGTTAACAATCATAAGCATACAAGGTAACACTCAAATTTCAAATGCAATTAATTATCAATTTGTTCCCTTGTTAGCTTATTAACCTGTACCATAAGGGCACATATTTGAAAAACCCTTTTTATATAATCTACATATACTTATATATAGTTGGAGAATACGGAATTATAAGTTATTTTTTGAAGTCACGTGTTCTCCTTATTTATGGGAGAAGTTTTTTTAATATAATTGTTTTATTTTATGAATATTTTGTACAATAATTGCCCACTAATATAATTTTCCTTCACTTTATGAAAGTGGATTTGCAAATATCTTATGTTATTTTGCACATTAAAATTAAATGTAATTAAGACAAAAAACAATATTATGGCATAAAATTGTTATATTCATCATATAATTAAAAAATCATAGATTATAAATATAATGAATTAACTACACATGTTAGACTGTGTATAAATATCTAACAAGGTATTAAGGGATAAACAATATGTTAAAAAAAACAAGGGAGTGTTAATTTTGTGTTTTTCGGATTGGTGAATGACATGAAAAATAGAAAAGAACGATAATATAGTCCTTGTTTTAAAAACATGAAAAGTTCATACCGCACATCAAGTGTTAGGATAATTTAGGGATCAAAAGAAAATAAGAACATAAAAGGTTTTTTATTTTTATACTTCAAAATGCATAACCACACTCCACTTTATCATTTTTTATAGAATAAATTGAAAGGCAAACTAAAAAAAATGAAGTTTAATAATCAATTTTGGAGTATAAAAATCAAAACCCACATAAAATTCTATCAAATTCTATGTAGACTGTCAAATAAATTGTGACAACTGGCTAGTAATAATGATAGGTATAATTACTAAAACTGAGAAAATAAAGTATAATAATTAATTTTTAAAATGTAAAAATCAAAATCCACATAAAATTCGATCAAATTCTATGTAGAGACTGTCAAATAAATAGTGACAACTGGCTAGTAATAACGACAGGTATATAATTACTAAAATTGGGAAAATACCAAAGTCCTACTATTTCTGTTCACAACTGGTTTTCTTGTTTGCATGCATTCATCCAACATCTTCATTCCTACAAGAAATCAATTCATGGAACATTCTCTCTCATCAATCATCATGGATTAAGTATTCATTCAATAAAAGAACAAATTCTATGGCCTTGTCAACAATATCAGATCATTGTTTTTCACTTTATTATATCAAAATATTTCGAATTCGTCGAGCTAATTCTAATCCCTTAAAATATCACACAAGAATCTTAAAAAATGAATCGGTTATAATTTTATTGAGGTTTTCTCTTAATGCATAAATTATATAGTTAATCCTTACACCAATATATAAATTATCATCATAATTCTTTAGTGAAATCTTAATAAAAACAAAATTAATAGACCTTAACTTTCTACTAAACCTCGAGTAAGCTTAACGCTCCATTAAATTACCTCATCTTCTATCAACTTCTAAATGGAGTAAAATACTAGCATCAATCATCATTATTTAATAACTTAGTTTTTGTCTTCAACTATTAATGCTGCGAACTAGAAGTTGAAACTTTAGCCATTTCCATTGATTTTCCCGTTGAATAATATGCTTCATAACTTATATAAACCCCCAAAAATTGATTGCATACTATTGAAGAACCTTAAACATGGAAAATTCTATGTTTTCTAGCCAAAAGTCCAATCAAAGTTTTGATGTCATAGCTTGGTTAAGAGACTTTGGGGAAGTAAACAATAGTCAAGAAAACAAACATAATTCTGGAATGGAAGAATTTGAATCTTTCTATTCAGAACTCTGCCTCTCAAATGAGCAAAATATTCAAAAAAACGAGCCCGAGAATGTTATGGACGCGATCAATCAAGGGTGTTATATTCAAGAACTTAATACTTCTACATTTTTAATTGATCCAACTATCGACTCGTTCGATCAATGGTGTTATGCTCCAGAACATGGAACAACTGAAGTTGTTCCAGTGGGGATTCTTGATAGCAATCAATGTCGTCCGGAGAAATTGGCTGAGGTAAATTTAGAGAAGGATGTTAATAGAGAAAGTATGCCAATTGCAGATGTTTTGAGGCTGGCTGGAGAAAAGTACCTGCAATTTTCGTCTAAAGAGCTTGATGGTCTTTCGATGTTTATCCATCCTTATGGATCTGCATTTTCAGAACTTTCACTTCAAGAAACTAGAGAAGTGGATCTTATGCATACCCTTTTCTTGGCAGCCGACGAGGTGGCCTCTTGTCGGTATGATGTTGCCAGCAATTTAATTGGGCGCTGCAGAAGAATGGCGTCGTTTACTGGTAATCCGGTTGAAAGGCTTGTTTTGTACTTCGCTGAATCGTTACAGGACAGGATCAGAAGTGGAACAGGGAGGACTTTAGTTACCAGAATAAATGAAAGGATACAACCGGAGTTTATGTCAATGCAGAAATGTCTTCCCTTTAGTCAAGTGCTACAAATGGTAGGAATTCAGGAAATCGTCGAAAATGTCAAAAGTGCATCTAAGATTCATTTGATTGATCTAGAAATACGAACGGGGGTTCACTGGACTGTGCTTTTACAAGCTCTATCGCAACGCAAAGATACTACACTCGAGGTGAAGATAACTGCAATAGTCACAACCAATAGAGAGAAGATTGAGGCAACCGCGAAGAGATTGTTGAGTTACGCTGGATCTTTGAATTTGCCACTTTCGTTCAAGTTGTTGTTTGCTTCAGACATGAGTGAAATCAAGAAGGAACATTTCAGGACTAAAGCTGATGAAACTGTGGTTGTTTATGGTTCTTCAGTTTTGAGAGCAATGATCTCAAGGCCTGAATGTTTAGACAACCTCATGAAAGTGATCAGAAGCCTTAATCCTTCACTAATGGTGGTTGCTGAAATAGAAGCAAATCATAATTCTCAATCATTCTTGCATCGGTTTGTGGAGTCCTTATTCTTTTATGGAGCGATTTTCGATTGCTTAGACGATTGTATGGAGAGGGATGACCCGTTTAGGCTTACCCTCGAAGGGAGTCAACTCGGACCAGGGATTCAAAATACCATTGCAATGGAGGGGGAGAAAAGGGTTACTCGGAATGTAAAACTTGAAGTTTGGAGAGCATTCTTTAAGAGGTTTTGGATGGAGGAAGTTGAAGTTTGTGAATCATCTGTAGTGCAGGGTAATTTGGTAAAAGAGCAGTATGATAGAGGTGATTCTTGTAGCATAGAAAAAAATGGGAAGGGAATAATTGTTGGATGGAAAGGAACTCCAATACTTTCACTTTCTACTTGGAAGTTCTTGAAATTTAACCCATGCTAAATCATTCTAAGAATTGGCATAACTTGTAACACTGGATATATTTGTATAATGCAATTTAATAAAAGCACCCTCTCAACATAAAATTAATTGAAAAGGTGTATAAATAAGTCGACACTCTTCCCAGTTCCCACCTTTGTCTCAACTAAACTAGAAGTACTTCTGAATAATCACTTCAATCAACTCGATCATTCAAGACATGATTTACATGATACTATATAGAGGAATAACTTACTGATGGAGCAAGTATCGAAAAGGGACATGGTCCATATGAGCACATGGACCATAAACCCTGATGCTCAACTTGGAATGACATAATAAATACACAAGGAATCAGATTATTACCTCTGAATTAAGAATCATGCTTACATTAGTCATTAGGTTAATCGAGTTTGGAATTGGGGTACCAAACATATTCCTTGGTATTGGATACCAAAGAAATCTCAACCATTGATTAGTTAATTTTGATCTTAAATCCAATCTAGTGGTCAGCATTTCTTAGGGGCTAATTAGGTATCAATCTAATTTATCACAGATCACATTTGTAGGCATGAATCAAGGAATATTCCATAACCATTTTTCTCTTTCTTCCCTCATTATTCTCACGTTTCTCTCTTTCTTCTTTTACTGTGTTTTATTCTCCATTTCTTCAACAACAACAATTCCAATATCTTCTTCAACAACAACAATTCCAATATATTTTTCAATAACCAATTCCAATCGATTATTCAACAGGCAATTCCATAAAAAATCGCCTCAGTTACTCTATAGTCAACTCGATTAATCTGCTAACCATGACAAATTCTCCAATAGGTAAGCATTTTCTGAATTTTATGATTTGTTGCCTTATGCTTAGTTTAATTGTGTTTGATGTGGGTATTTCTTCGTTGATAGTGTATAATATGTGATAATCATTATTAGTTTTGGTTTCTTAATTCTTTGTAATATAGTGAACGATTTGTGATCGATTATGATCGATTTTTCGCATAAATTTTTTATTTCATTTTTTTCTTATAACATTATGTTATAGTGTCTCAATTATGAACGCGCATTGTTTGATTATTGTAGGAGTCGAAGGTATGCCTTTGGAGGAAGATGATTTTAATAAAATGAGCTTTAGAAATCCACTTTCGCGTGAGTGATGGGATGTGGAAGTTTATTAATAACCTCCAACCAATTATCATTGTTGTATAATTTCAAGCAATTTTCTACTATTGTACTGTTTCAATCAGTGTGGGCTGTTATGTCTGTGTCATTAGTAATATACACCAAATCAGATCAAAATCCTCTCGTAGATAATCCATTAGATGGAAGATAAAGCAACGTGGGCTGTTATATTTGTGTCATTAGGGTCGATTCGGTTTGAAAGTAGAATTGCAAAGGTTTGATTTGGTTCGTAAGTATAGATTCTAAGGTTCTTCTCGGTTCGTAACCAATTGTAACTATAAAGTGGTTAGTGAATTCTAACCAGTTGTAACTATGAACATGCTTAATTCCATCGCTGACCAAAATACAAACACAGGTTTGATTATTTTTTCGATGCCGACCAAAACACAAACACATGTTTAATCGATTAATTTGTGTTTTCCATAATTATTCCGCAATTCAATCCATCATTTGATTTTGGCGACTCACTAATCTTGTCGAAGTCAGAATTGGGCAGAAAACATAAACCAATTCATGTTTACAAATCTTTGAAACATGTAAATCAATTTGTAGATACAACCAGTTAGAACTCAATAACCACGTAAAATGAATAACTGTTTTAGATCTCAGTAACCACATCATAGTTCCAACTGGTTAGAAAACATAAACTAATTCATATTTTACAACTGGTTAGAACACGTAAAGCAATTCATAGGTACAACTGGTCAGAACTCAGTAACCATGTCATAGTCACAACTGGTTAGAGTTTAAGCTTATATATGATGTCGCTTTTATCTGAAACATGAAAGAATATAAGTAAGAATTTATAGATATTGCAATAATGTAATCGATACATAAATTGTGACATTAATTACCAACTTATTCAATAACAAACAAAATAATGAACATGCTTTAATCTAGATGTTCATCGAAGTCTCTATCAAAACAAATTTCTACAATCCATGCTAATACTAAGAATAACGAAACGTTGATTATCATAAATGCTAGATATCGATGAACGATCCGAATCTCGCACTTCTTAGCATTTTCATCTTAGCCTCTGCTCTTTCCGGTTGTCTTTCATCTATGTCAATCTGTACAAATACGAACAAAAATAGAATGCGGTTAGGTGACACTAACTACTTCATAAATGAACTTGGTCACTTCTTGATGAGCAAACAATAACATATAGTGGTTAGTCAACCAAAAAACAAATGCAATTACATATAGAAACATTACATCAACACCAATTTTTGTGAATTTATTGTCAAAATATGTACATTCTCATTAGATTTCAACTTAAAGAAACCAACATATGTAGCTATTAACTAACCACTACAAATTATCCATAAAAAATCAAAACGAAATTACACAAACAAAATCAAACAAAAATTTACCCACAAAAAATGTAATTACATATAGATACATTCCATCAACACTAATTTCTTATCTCTATGACGTCTAACCTAAGATAAGTACGCAAACCACTACAAAGTTAAAGAGATAGCGTAATTTCACAATTGGTTACGATGCAGTAACCACTCCAAAGTCACAATTGGTTAGAGCTTTGAAACCACTAGTAATTACCCATAAAAGATCTAAACGAAATTGTAATCAAACAAACAAAAAAAATTGCCATTGAGGTTAGATGCCACTAACTACTATATAATTGAACCTGGTTACCTTTAATGTCAAACCACAAAAACTCAACAATAAACCCATAATGCAATCTTAACAAAGCTCAACATTGTCTATTATGGTTGATTTTAATTAACCATATCGTTATACTCTAACCGGTTAGTTCACTATCAAAAATCACAATAGGAAATTCACAAAATATCATAACAAATTACCCAAAAAATCATCCAGAACAAACGAAATTACCCACGAATGTACAATTCCCACATACCAAATTCACAACCAAAAATCAACTCACACAACAATAGCAAACGAAATTACCACAATATCAAACGAAATTAACCACAACAGCAAATGAAATTACCCAAAAAATTAAACAACATAGCAACAAAACTAACCAAAAAATTACCCACAAATTCAATCAAATTACCCACTAAATTACCCATAATGTCAACAAATTACCCGAAAATTACCATAATAGGAAACCAAAATTTCACACAAAATAATCCACGAAAATATAATCTAAATTACACACAACATTTTTTAGAATAATTGTTTTTGATTTGAAAAAGTAATGAAAGTGACAACTTCTCGCACAATACGCAGGCAAAAATAACAAATTACACAATGGAAATCGCAATTACCCAAAAAACTTGAAAAATCCGTGATGCAAATATCCAAAAAAAAAAAGGAACGCAATTACCCATTAAAAAATAATAATAAACGGTTCAAACTCACAATTTCCCAACAAGAATCACAAAATTACCCAAAAAATAACAACAGAAGCAATAGATTGGTTGAATCAATTATATACTTTAATAACCACAATAGAAGATGGTTTTGTGTACCTTGGGTTCTAAATAGAAAAGGAGAGCAGCAACAAGAAGAAGAATCGGCCGACTGAGTCTAACCAAGAAGAAGAAGAAAAATCGCCACAATCGTGTGGAAGAAGAAGATGAAGAATCGTCTAGGGTTTTTGAAGAGTGTTTATGGGAGGCATTAATAGTGGGTAATTGCGATTTGGGTTTATGGGAGGCATTAATAGTGGAATGGTTTTTGCTTCTTTTTTTATGGAATATTAATAGTGTTGAAAGACTAATATAACCTTTGGTACTCTAATACCAAATTTTTTTTGGTACTGTAAGTCAAACTCAGGTTAATCATCTTCTTTAAAACCTCAAAAAAATGTTGTGCTTCTTATGTCCACAACAGTGAATTACGATATACAATTAAACATGAACAAGGAACTCTTCCTCCTACTAGTCGTGGTTGTTCTAAGTTTTGCAGGTACATTTCATTTTTACCGTTTCTTGTTTAGCCAATTTTGCTAATTTCGCCCCTTCGCCTATGTTTCGATTTTATATACATATATTTGTAAGTTGTAACTCAGAATGTATAACTTATTGTTGTGGCAGCTGAAAAATGTCGTCAATTTGTTGGGGAGGAGTCGTCTTCGAGGAGTTGGACAGAGAGATTTACATTCTTGAATTGCTTTGATATGAAATATGGAACTATAGCATGCGTAGTTAAGGAGCTGATCAAACTCTATCTATACTACATTCGAGCTGTACATGTCCATAAAGTACGAGACGAGGCAACGAAGAAGTCCCTGGAGGAAAATTTGGGCAGAGGGAAAGGGTCAGAGGATGCCATAAAGGCGGCCCGAGAGACGGGGAAGGCAGCAGCGAGAAGAGCATCCATGCAATGGAAGCAAGTGATGGGACCTTTGTTGTCTGCAGGGTGGGATTTGTTTGAAACAGTTTATGTGGGGGGTTCTTTAGATGAAGGAATTGTGAGATGTTGTGGAACATTTTTAGGAGCATTTGTTGGAGGATTGATTGGTGAAGGGAAACTTGGATGGTTGGGTTTTCTTGTGGGGAGTCAATTTGGGAGTTGGATTGGGAGTAGACTTGGGCTAATGTTGTTTGATGTTTCAAATGGAGTGCAACGTTTTCTTCACATGGTGAAGTTGTGAAGCGAACACGAAAAATGGTTCTTGCTAGACGGGTTCAAAAGTCATTTCATTGTCAAATATCAAGATATATGATGATTTTGTTCACACTCCAACTATTTCAAATTGTGTATCACTTCTAATATAAATTAACCTTGATGTTTATCAAGTCATAATTGTATGTAGCTTTCAATAAAGAAAATTGATGAGTTGATACAAGAAGTTAGAATATACTCAATTGTTAATTACCAGTGAGAAAAATCAAATGTGATGAGTTGATATAAGAGTTTAGAATATAATTGGAGTTAATCTTGTCTCTCGAATTATATTCTAAACTCTTTATTTGTCCGAGTATTGGTACCAATTTTTAAGGCTTTATCGGTTTGATTCCATATAGGTAGGGTAAAGTTTACCCAAGAAAACTACTTTATCTGTCCGAGTATTGGTACCAATTTTTTCGAATAGGGTACAAAGTGTTTACGGATTTCCTATATCGTTTATACGGGCGAATTGAGTGCATGTCGAAAGGGTATAAAGATTATTCGTTAGTTAATAGTAACAACATCAGTGATAAATTATTAAAATCAATGTGTTAGTTTTTTAAAATTATATCTTATGTACTTTTAACTTCTTTTTTTGAATATTCAATCGGGCGAGTTCGGATATACTGATTGGGTAAAGATTGAAAAATAATATTTTAATTCGACTCTCTCAAATTTTGGGCTCAGGTATCGAATATTTCCGGATTGAAGCTAGCAATTGTCGGCTCCTAGCGTATGATAGCCCTAGTTATGGCGTTGTCTGAAATATTTATGAGACCTTTGTGTGAGGCCATGAGTGCATGACCATCTCCATTTGGAAATATTTGGAAAATATTTGAGGTGATAAAATCCTCCAATAGGAAATAATTGAGGGGAGTAGCTTGTTGCGACCCATATCAAATGTTGAGCCGTTTTTTGAAGATAAAAGTACATCGAATCCATATGCAGTTTTACCATGAGCAGATTGGATCCAACAAGTAAATATGAGTTTGAACAAGATTTGCTTCTCTGAAATAAGAAAAGGAAAGCATGTCATCATATGAACATAAAGTCGTAAAGTATGAAATCTCAAGAAGAGGTTGGACCAACATAAATGAGATAAGATAGCTAAATGATCATCAAGGGACGTGTTATATATGTCCAACACTTCCATTAAAACGATTATTCACCCATATAGCGAAGCATCGACTTGAATGAAAAAAGATATACTCCATGTTTTCGACATGCAATTGTTATTGAAGCTTTTACTCTAAATAATTCATGTCCATTTTAATTTGCATTTCTTGTGTGAGAAAACTCATTATAAACATGATAACATACATTTTTGTTCTATTAATCTCTACTCTATGATGGAGGCTTGTGGGTCTTTAGGATCATAATTTTACCTTTTTTAGAAATCAGTTGATTACGCAAACAAATGTAAATGTGGTGAATATATCTTTAATTAACACTTGTTACCTCCATTCCAAGTAAGTAAAATGTCTCACTTTTCTTGTCATGTTCTCTTACTTTGAAACACAATCAAGAATTATAATAAAAAGTTAATTATCATATTCTTTCCTCCTCATGAAGCTTGCTTTAGTCAAAAGTTAGTCATCTCCTTTAAAACCTGAAAATTTTATAGTATTCATTATACATTACATAACTACAATACTTTATTTTTTATATAAAGAAAATTTGTGCAAACATGAACAAGGAATTCTTCCTCCAGATTACTATGATCGTTCTAAGTTTTGCAGGTATATAACCCTTTAATCCTCCTTATTAGTAATGTCCTAAATTTTAGAGGTGAAGCTTTCAACATAATTAACTTTACATTTTTCAATAAATTAATAAAAATAAATAATATTGTGTACATATCTTTAAAAACAAACAATAATATCAATTAAGTTTTTAAGTCGAAGAAGAAATTGTTTGTTCTTAAAGTCGCATTGAACGTAACCGTAAATAAATATGAATAGAACTTATAGAAGAATACATTTCACCTTAAGAATGGACCAACTTTTCCCCCAATTTTTATGTAAATGATCTAATGTATATTAGGGTATGACCCATTAAAATCTCAAAATTAGTTGGTATATTGTACTTATAAAAGAGAAAATTGGTATAACACCCCTTTCACTAATTTTTTAACTTCTACCATCTAATTCAAATATTTTATCAAAATTACACACCCATATAAAAATACTAAGACATCATCCTCTTTTTCATTTTTTCCTCCTCCAACAATAATCCTCTCTTATTCCACCCTTAATTAAAACGAAACCTTATTTGAAATTTGAAATGGAGTCCAACTCTTACCCTAATCCCCTAACTAAATCAAAGTTGTAAAAAGGAAGGGGAAATCGAATGAAGACTAGAGAGATAGGAGGGGTCGCGATTGTTTATAGTAGCTTGAGAGGTAGCGGTTGCTTCGGGGAATAAGGATGGTGGGTGTTGTAATTTTTGCAAGAGGGAACTGTGGGGTTAGGGTCCAGGGGAGCAATCGGTGGATTGGGGGTGGGAGAGGGAGGAAAAAGATAAAACAATGGCACATTAGAATTTAACGGGAACGTTTTAGACATTTTCAGAAGAGGTGATGGTACTTGGAGAAAGAATATAAGCAAGTAGTAGAAATGAATAAATAGATACTAGTGATAGTTTTAAGTTTTTTTCTCCATATAAAAAGAGATCAGACACCAAAACTTTTGAATTTCAAACATAAGGTTTATTCATGAATCGATTTATATTCATTTATAGTACAGATTTGTAAATCAATGTTTATTATACAGTTAAAAAATATCATTTATTTGTTGCGGCAATTCTCTCTTGTTTCGAGGCCATAAAAAGGTAAACAAAGCAACCTTTTAAGACATGCATATCCTGTTACCAAGAGTAAAAAGGTATAAATTTATTTGTCAATTATAAGAATGAAAATTTGAAATATGAACTATGAAGATAAGAGTATAGAATTAATGTACTTATAATCTAATCTTAAAAATGAAATTGTACTATGAATATTACAAATTAAATAATAGATAACAAAATATGGTTTGATAAATAAAATATAAATCTCACTATATAATATTAAATATCTAATTATAATCTAAAACTTAAAAAGTTACACACAAATTTCAATTGAAAACTAAATAAGAAAATGGACATTACTAGATAATTAGACAAATACTAATTCTACCTTTGAAAGAATCTAACATAATAAATACTACCTCCAACCCTTAATGATTGGTACTTTCCTGATCAATAAAATGTAATTTAAAATGTAAATATTTATTATTTTAAATGCGAAAAAATATAAAAAGTTGATATTTCAAAAATATATATTGAGAAGAATCTAACAAGATCTCACATGACTATATTCTTTCTTGTCGTTTAATGAGAATTATTGATTAAGTTTTTTAAAATTTGATCACAAAAGTCAAAATTTACCAATCATTTATGAACAAGTAGAGTAATTTAGAATGCATGCACACATGTTCAAATATTCACATCTGAAATATTCTTATATTTTCAAATACTAATTTCATTCAAAATAAATAAAAGTATAGAAATAATTATTAACCTTGTATAAATTAAATAGAGTACTATCAAATAGAAAAAACTAAAATTGATAAATTATAGGAGTATCTATATTTTTAATTTTTTTAAACATAATATCATTTCACAAATTTCGCAACCAATTACTTAAACCCAAAAACCGAAATATTGTAAACTAAAAATAGAGTCACAGTGTCCTCACTCACTCCTCATGATGAGACTTCACAAAGTCTGTCATAGTACTCTTTCTCTACTTTCTCTCTCTAAGCCTATCTTCACTTCCTCCTTTCTCCCTCTAAAACCCCCTCTCTTTCCCCGACTAAACGGCGCCGTTTCGTATCATAATCCTCCTTCACGTAAAATGGCGTCTTCTAGGTTGCAGCATCTGGTCAAAGTCAACGCTGAGGATGGCGCCACTAATGGAGTAAACCGCATCGTTTCGGGTGCTGATACTACGGAAGAAGGTATTATTACTGCCGATATCTTGAAAATCTCGTCTAGTTTTGAATTTTGATGGTCAACTTTTTTAATTTGGCTCGAATATTTTTGTATATGTTGTATGCTTACTCTGTTATTTCAATATGACCGATTTTAGATTAAAAGTTTATGTCATTTAATTTTGGTGGTTGACTTTTTAATATTGAGCTCTGATTATTTTTGTATAGGTTGTATAGTTACTCGGTTTCAATTTAATTGATTAGAAGTTTTATGTCAAAATATTTGATTGTTTTGAATAAAAGTGACGATATTTCATTGTCTTTACGATTTTGTACTTTTGTCCCTATAAAGTTTTTACTTCTCGCATTAAAGCGTAATGGTTGAAGTGTAATGATTAGTATATCTAGCTAATGAAAGGCAAAAGAGAAAAAAGTTACATGCTTACTTAGTTAAGTAATTTTAACATGAACAATTACTCATTTGATACTGAGTGAATTATGTTTTGTGAAATATATATATATATATCTAAATTTAGTGTTTCAATGTAGTTTGCAGTCAGTATGATAATCTTGATTCAATGTAGAGTTGTGAGCTTACATTGCGATTAGAAAGTTTGTTAGTTTTCAATATTGGAAAAATAAATGGGTGATCTTCAGTGGTGGAGGCAGTATAAACTTCGGTGAAAGATATATTATAGAAAGATTTTAATAATATGTGTATCTATTAAGCCGGTCCAATTTGATAATTTTGATTATAGAAAATGAGATTAGAGTTTCATCTTCCTTCATTTTTCGGTCATTGTTAGTTTGTTTGTAGTCTAAATTCTGATTAACTTTGAGTTTTGAACGCAAGTATTTTTAATATGTGGTATAATAATTTGTGAAATATATATCAAAATATGGTAATATTAGATAGTTTACAGTTGACATGATAATTTTGATTTGATGTAAAGTTGGGAGTGTCAATTGAGACCAGAAAGTCTGGTCATTTTGAGTGTTGAAGAAACACGCTGGACGATGTTTTACAAATGGAGGTATTATAATATTTCATGAAAAATATTTGTTGAAATATTATTTATTCAATGAAGTTTACAATTAATATGATAGTTTTTGTTCAATCGAAGTTGTGTGTGTCAATTAAAGCTGCACAATTTGTAAAGTTTGGTTACTGAAAACCAAAGTAGACTGTTGTTTGGAAAGGAATGTATAATTTAGGTAATTGCTAGTTAGTCTTTAGATGAATGCTACATCTGTTGGATACTCAGTCTTGACATTGACTTCAAATATAATTACCCTGTTAGGTTTATATCTTAATAATTCCATTCTGTGTGATATTTTATTATATCACTCTAGTACTATCTTCATCATTTCAATTTAAGTGGGAGGTTTAATTTTCCAATTAAAATTACTCATATAAATAATTTTTGTTCCATATCCAATATTTTAACATGTGCGTATGGAGGGTGTAGTATCTAATTAATTGCCTACATTTTTTAAATAAATCTTAAGTTAACAATTGAATTTTTTGCCTCAAAAGTACGCCGACTATTTCTTGAAAAAACCACAGCAGTTTAATTAAAATGGAATATTATACTTATACTCCCTCCATCCCTAAATGATGGAGACATTTTGACTTTTTGAGTCAAATTTTGGATATTTTGACCGTAAATTCTCATTAGTCGATAACAAATAATATAGTCAAATTGGATCTTGTTAGATTCGTCTCGATATATATTTTTAATATATCAAGTTCTTATAATTTTTTCACATGTAAAATTAAAAATATTTACATTTTAAATTGTGTATTGGAGACCGTGAAAAAGCAAATGCCTCCATCATTTAGGGATGGAGGGAGTAATATATAATAGGAGTAATTGTTATTTGGCATGTTGTTGTGGAGTATTATATAATAGTGTCTGTTTATATTGTTTGAAGTATAATAAGCATTGGAAAACGGGTTCTCACTTCTTCTTTTTCTGCTGTTATGTAATAGGTTCCTCTTTATTTTATTTGATGTAGAATCAGCATTGGGAAATGGGTATCGTCTTCCTCCCAAAGAGATTAGAGATATCGTAGATGCTCCTCCTCTTCCAGCACTTTCATTCTCTCCACATCGGGACAAGATTTTATTTTTGAAGAGGAGATCTTTACCTCCCCTATCAGAACTAGCTAGGCAAGAGGAAAAACTGGCTGGTATCCGAATAGATGGAAAATGTAATAGTCGGAGTAGAATGTAAGTACGAAACAGAATTTTGTGCTTGATCCTTATGAACTTGATGTTGTGTTATTACAATATTTCCGTTAACGATTTCAACAGTCAAAGACCATAGTTTATGTTGCCTTGGTGGGATATCTTGGAGCTAGTGCATATTGTAAGGATATTTGTTCCTAGTCTTGACATAAATGATGTTGATATTTTACTTCTCAGGTCCTTTTATACGGGTATAGTGATCCATCAGTTACTGGATGATGATACCTTGGGCCCAGAGAAAGAAATTACTGGCCTGCCTGAAGGTGCTAAAATAAATTTTGTGACATGGTAAGGAAAACTTTCTGCCTACATGTATCGGTGTCTTATATGTTGGGA
This sequence comes from Echium plantagineum, assembly GCA_003412495.2. Taxonomy (NCBI): domain Eukaryota; kingdom Viridiplantae; phylum Streptophyta; class Magnoliopsida; order Boraginales; family Boraginaceae; genus Echium; species Echium plantagineum. The sequence goes on from CM016565.1 coordinate 17,255,164, forward strand.
ATAGTCATGAATGAGGATGATTCAACTTATAATTACCTCAATTTCAGTTTTAGAAAAGCTATAAACTATATAAGGGGATTGTTCTTCTTTGTCTTTTGACTCACTTCCTTGTGCTTATTCTGTGAGTTGGGGTTATAGTTGTGGATGATGGAAGTAGGAGAGTATTGGAAATGGGGTTCGGGTAACATGTTGCAATGTGTAAGATAGTTCCATGATCTGTCACTCTGATGAAAGACCTTAACACTTGGTCTGACCTATCAGTTACAAGATATTATTTACAGCATAAAACATACCTTACTTTAAATTGGGTTCATTGATCAGTCACTAGTACTGTGTCAGTCTTTTCAATGGTTTTCTTCTAGTGAACTTTTCTGCTATGCTGCTTTGTTCAACTGATATATGGGTTGATAGTATTCTCTGTCTCCTTACACTTAATTTCTTTTTAGGTCCACTGACGGTCGGCACTTATGCTTCAGTGTCCGTGTAGATGAGGTATATTCTAATTTCTTGTTATATCTCGAAAACTTTGATCGAGAATTTACCTCTAACCATTGACTAGGTGAACTTCTGCTTATGAATGTGGATGATCACCAGAGATGTACATTTACAGATATCCATGCACTACTACACATTTGCACTTTGACAGCACTTACTTAGACGGGAAAAAGCCCCGTCTAAGTAAGTCCCTATACGGCTCTTCTTGGACGGTGCCTCATATTGTGGCTCTTTTTTGTGTAGTCCAAGAGATTTTTCTAGCCATGTCTAAAATAAAAGTGTAGTGGTCATGGGGAATTTTTTGTGGCCATATATGAAATACTTATCAATTCCAACACATTGACTTCTATGTCTGCAGGAAGATGGAAGCAGTAGCAAGCTTAGAGTATGGATTGCTGATGTGGAAAGTGGAATATCTAGGCCACTGTTCCAGTCATCTAATATCTATTTGAATGCAATCTTTGACAAGTAGGGATCGTTATGCTCAACTCTGTTAGGACATTTATTGGTCAATACTGGTTAATGTTTCTTTGTTCTTTTCCTAACAGCTTTGTCTGGGTGAATAATTCCACTTTGTTAGTTTCCACTATACCACTTTCTCGAGGAGATCCACCAAAGAAACCATTAGTTCCTTCTGGTCCTAAGGTCCAGTCCAATGAACAGAAAAGCATCGTTCAGTCTAGAACCTATCAGGATTTGCTGAAAGATGAATATGATGAAGATCTTTTTGAATTTTATGCCACATCCCAACTTGTTTTGGCTTCTCTGGATGGAACGATGAAGCTTGTTGGGCCACCAGCAATATATACTTCAATGGATCCCTCTCCTGATCAGAAATACATTATGATTAGTTCAACTCACAGGCCATTTTCTTTTAATGTCCCATGTGGAAGATTTCCTAAAAGGGTTGAATTGTGGACTTCAGACGGTACCTTTCTCAGACAACTCTGTGATTTGCCTCTTGCTGAAAATATCCCCATTGCATTCAATAGTGTCAGAAAAGGGATGCGGTCTATCAATTGGAGAGCAGACCAACCGTCAACACTTTACTGGTATGTAATTTCTCTCATAGAATAAGTTTAAATAAAACCATCCTGAAACAGGGGCAAAACCAGGATGAAAATAAAGTGGGGGCCAATTTAAGTAAAATAAAATAGGGGCCAAAATTTGAAAAGTAACAACCAAAGTTACAAAAAGTTCAAACTAAGTTGAATTTAAAGCTCAAAATGAGCTTGGAGGGACGAACCCCCCAACCCCCTTCCTAGGAGAAGTAGCTTTAACCAACTCATCTATTAATCCTTTTGGTTCTTTATTACACTGTCTATTAAAAATATCAAATATCTTGTTAAATTTTATCTTACACAACAAATATCGATAGATCTAGGGTGTCCTGAAATGAGTTGCCTGTGCACTTATCTTGAACAGTCGATGAAACCTATAGTATGCTCAGTGTAGTTATCCCATTGTAACAGTAGTTATCCCATTGATGGCCACTCTCACCCATAATATGAAATAGAGTGCTATTTTTAATTTTTTTAATCTTTTAGTTTCCATTTTATCCTTATAAATTTTACTCAAAGGTTTTCTGGGACTCCATGTATCGGATGATTAAAAATTGTTAGTTATGATGATGAACCAAAATATGAAGAATATTACTCCCTGTACAATGACTTTAAACTCATTGTTAAGTTTGTGAAGAATAATTATGCAATTAATTTTATTTGTATATTTACATCATGGTTTCATTCAACTCTATATTAGGCTATTAGCTTCAGTGCTTATTCTATATCCAGCGTGAAAAGTTGATGAAACTCTTGAGTTATTCTTTTAATTAATTGAGAATTTACTCATTTATTTCGTAGTATAGCACTGTTTGATCTTTTTGTAACTGTGCTGTGTGCTATTATTAGCTCATTGGCAAATGATTATCTGTTAGTCTGTTACCATTACCATGTAGACTACTTTATTATTTATATCTTTCTCACATTGTTGTCTACTGCTCCTCTGGTCTAGTATTTTTAATAAATTCATTCTTAGTAGCTATTAATTACTTTTTACGGTGTTTCGGATTAATAAATTGGCTTACATCTATAGATATATCCTTATTCTGATTCAGCATCACTGTTCATGCGTATGTTACAGGGTTGAGACCCAAGATGGTGGAGATGCCAAAGTAGAAGTGTCTCCACGAGATATTATCTACACACAACCAGCTGAACCACTTAAGGATGACCAGCCAACAATCTTGCACAAACTTGATCTTCGTTATGGGTACAAGATTAACTGTTGTTTTCTTAACGATGTTTTTACCTTTTTTTATGTGATTAAATTAATCTTTTTATTCTGATACTAAATTACTATGTACCTTCTATCTTAACCCTTGTTCCTCTTCTACTGTCTTTCAAGCTTCCGCCTTGTGACAACCCATTTTAGTTCTTAATTGAGAATCGTTTGGATCTTGCCTTAGCATATCAAGGGAAGCCCCCTTTTTAATTAGGCGTAGGTTGTGAGACAAACACAAATGTATCTTCAATTTAGTGTTTGGAAGTGTTTTGCTCCAATATATTTCTACTAAACAAAACTGATTGTGGGTGCTGTAATTTGTAAATGCTATGAGTTAAATTTCTAAACATTGGTCCTGTATTTATTAGTTTTAATAATTCTAAACAGATACATATATATATATAGTCCTCACACAAAAGATCCACACATTTTATTTCTCCTACTACACTTAATGATACCACTAGTTAGGGCACTATATTGCAAGCCTACAAAAAGTCATGTTTTTACTTAAGATTAATATGTAACAATGTCAATATATATATATATATATATATATACGCTTTTGGTAAGAAGAGACACTACCCCATGTCAAACTCCTAGAAATAGATAATAATAAAATTATCTACTTTCTTTCCAGTCACTCGAACATCATGAAAGTGTGCTGGCAGTTAATAGATAATAATAACATTATCTACTTTCTTTCCTTAAAGTTTGCAAATTTATTAAATTTGTTCTCTTTAGATACTAGTAATTTTGTGGTTTTATCTTCGGTCGCACTCAAATCCATGTCAGTTGACCTTTCAGTAGAGTAAAGCTACTTTTTTATTGTTTTTAATTCTAATAATATGATGTAAATCACCAATATTTGCGACCACGTCTTTTGCAGCGGAATATCTTGGTGTGACAATTCACTTGCATTGGTATATGAGTCTTGGTATAAAACACGAAAAACAAGAACATGGCTAATTGCTCCTGGATCTAATGACATTGCACCGAGGATTCTATTTGATAGGTCATCGGAGGATGTTTATTCTGATCCTGGCTCTCCAATGTCTCGGAGAACTCCTGCTGGAACTTATGTTATTGCAAAAATAAAGAAAGAAAATGACAGTTGCACATACATCTTGTTGAATGGTAATGGTGCTACTCCTAGTGGAAATATCCCATTCTTGGATTTGTTTGACATGTAAGTTATTTTGCAGCATTATGTCTCATTCACTTAGTTTCCAGTAATAGAAAGACAACCATCTGACACATTAATATGCAGAAACACAGGAAATAAAGAACGCATATGGGAGAGTGACAAGGAGAAATACTATGAATCAGTAGTTGCTTTGATGTCTGATCAGATCAATGGAGATTTGTCACTGAACCAATTGAAAGTACTAACTTCTAATGAATCTAAGACGGAAAACACTCAATATTCTATTGTGACTTGGCCAGAAAAGAAAGCATGGCAGGTCACAAACTTCCCTCACCCATACCCTCAGCTAGCATCTTTACAGAAAGAGATGATCAGATATGAGAGGAAAGATGGAGTTCAACTCACTGCAACATTATATCTTCCACCAGGGTATGATCCAGCAAAAGATGGCCCACTTCCATGTCTTGTCTGGTCATATCCTGGGGAGTTCAAAAGTAAGGATGCAGCGGGACAGGTTCGTGGATCTCCCAATGAATTCCCTGGCATCGGGTCCACATCCCCCATGCTTTGGTTGGCAAGGAGGCATGTCTTCTCCCTTACTATTCCATATTTGGCTAAACTGAGATATTTTCATGAATTTGTTTTTGTGTTTCCCTTTACTTGACTTATAATTACTTTGTTAACACTAGTTTTTGTTGCTCTAAAAATTGTAGATACGCTATATTATCTGGACCAACAATTCCAATCATTGGTGAAGGTGATGAAGAAGCAAATGACAGGTACTTGTGCTTCAAAAATTTTGATATTTTCTTCAGCCTCCATGTGGAGTCCCTCTGAGTTTGAGTTGTTCATTAATTGACACTTCTGGTTGCTCAAAATCTTTGAGATGCCACTTCCTTATTGTTCCTTAAGAAAGGGATAACATTGCCGAAATTATCCACATTAATGCGGTAGTTGCATTTTGGTCCTCACGAGTTCTAAAAGGTTATCGACCATGTTGTGGAAAGCTGACATAAGAATTGGTCCTTAAGGCCTAGATTATTACTCTCTTAATACAGTTGAAATATCTGACTTACTGTTTGGTTGCTTGATTAGGGAAAATTTTCATTTTAAAATTTAGCTGCTGCTTCGGTCATTCTAGTTTTTCAATTTTTGCTGTAAGCTGGAAAGTGAAATATTTGGTGACATAATTTTAAGAATGACTGGTTGACATAATTTTAGGAATGACTGTAACTGTTTCTTTTTGTGGAATATATTAGGAATGACTATCTCACATTAGCCTCCCTTGGTAAACCATGTGCCCCTAATTATCTTTTACTTGAGTTAACCAGGTACATAGAACAACTGGTTGCAAGTGCAGAGGCTGCTGTGCAGGAAGTTGTTCGTCGTGGGGTATATCTCATATCTTCCTTGCTATCGAAATGGCCAGAAAACATTACTCAACCTTTTTGTTGTGGCTTTTCATTAGGTGGCCCATCCTGACAAAATAGCTATTGGTGGTCACTCTTATGGGGCTTTCATGGCTGCAAACCTTCTTGCACATGCACCTCATCTGTTCTGTTGTGGGATTGCTAGGTCTGGAGCATATAATCGCACACTGACACCTTTTGGGTTTCAGGTAGTGCTTCTGATGCGTGGTTTCTTCTAGGTTATATGTCTCTTTTGTCCTTCGTTTGTATACAACTCATCATGATCTTAATAATTCTTGGATTTCGTACTCGTCTTTTTACTTGGCTTTTGGACTTGTCTCCTACTGCTTATCGTTAGCAATCTTGTGTCCTTAATGTTTTCAGAATGAGGAGAGGACTCTTTGGGAAGCTACCAATATCTATGTCCAGATGAGCCCTTTCATGTCAGCAAATAAAATAAATAAACCCATCTTACTTATTCACGGCGAAGAAGACAACAACCCAGGAACTCTGACAATGCAGGTAAACTGATGAGCTTGTAGCCTTGTACCATGTTTACAGTCATTATAATGTTTTGATTTGTAACAGGAGTGAGCATGTCGATACCAAGTTCAAATTCCATTTTTTTTCAGATTTCCTTTTCTAATTATTATTTCTAGCTTTGTACCTTTCTTCTGAAGCATTATTTTAAACGGTGCAGTCGGATCGCTTCTTTAATGCACTAAAAGGTCATGGTGCCCTTTGTCGTCTTGTCGTTCTTCCATTTGAAAGCCATGGTTATGCAGCACGGGAAAGTGTGATGCATGTTCTCTGGGAGACAGACAGATGGCTGCAATCGTACTGTCTTACAAATGCTTCAGATGTGAAGCAGGACTTGAATGCATTAGACAATAAAACAAACACACCCGTAGATGTGGGGAGTAAGACAGTTGGTGCTACTGGAGGAACTCTGGAGCAGCCAGATCAAGAGATTGACGGGGTCTATTTCGCAAGACGGTCACTCTTATGGTAATGTATTTCTCTTTTACATCCACGTGGAGATCAAAGGTCAATGCTATACAACCGTTCCTCTCCTCATTTCTTTGTTATTACGTGCTTCCGTTGATGTCAACTACAACAAACATGCCCCTATAATAACAGGGAGGATGTTTTTTAGTTGCCGCATAATGAAGTGCAAAAACTATCTACTACTCCACTATAGCTAAGAAGCATAGTTAGTGCAAAAACTATCCATTATATCACAGAGCAATAAAATATAGGATCTTTGACTCCATATGACATGCTTCCAATGATGACTGGCCAAGAATTTTCCTGCCATGACTAGAACAACATTATGCTACTTCAATTCAGTAAGTGGCCCTTATAATTAGCATTACAGAGGTCCTGAAAAGACAACCGAAGGCACATTAAAATGCATGAACAATATAAATGCTACAAAAGCTATCTACGTATGAAATATAATCCTTGATGGATCGAGTACAGTATTTCATAACAATATAAGTGGCTAGACTGTGTGTACTAGTTCACAAATGAGAACTTCTTGTGCAAGCATATTCTTTTAAAGGAATTTTCCTTCTTTACTTTTGCTATCCATTCAGGGCATACTTAAGTAGAAGAATCGATGTCATTAACCGATTTTAGACTTCTTTAGCTGATTGAAACTATACAAGTTATCCCTACACTGTCCATACCCAAAAGCAGTAGTTCATACTCCATGGTACATTCAAGGAGATGCATAGTGGATATATTATTTGTTGGCTTGACAATGATGGTGTCTTTTGATTGCAGATAACGTAGGCCTTCAGCAAAGAAATCGGGGGCGTGAATTTGGCATGAAATTCATTCAGTTCCTTCAGGCATATCAACAGTAAGGCAAAGGAGTCGGATTTTGATTGCTTTTGAAAAGAATGGCGAGTAATCCCCTTTACCCATATACAATGATTAATAATGTTATTTCATTAAAGAAACTCAGTATTTGCTCTAATAAGTGGCCGATTATTTATCATTCAATATTGTTATATTGATGTGTAAGTGTATCATAGCATATCGAAAAAAATTGTACCTATTCTGTAATTTAATTTGGCTGATCGATCGGTTATTCCTTTATTTTTAATGAGGCCTTGATGTATTCTAAAACATCATTGCCATCTCCACCAAACACCTTAACCACCAGTACTAGTCATCACCCTAATGTCATTGCAACCTGAAGTACTTTGTTTTACCAAATAAACCTTTAAATTTGTTTTAATTTTATGCAATAATCAAAATTGCGTAGCAAGAGGCCAATTATGGAATGAATATGAATAGTTGACCTCAATTAGAGTTGAAGAAAACAAGACAACTACTAAGTTCACGAGAACAAATGAGTGAGGATGCGGAAATTTTTTGTCACATTTGACAGAAAAAGTTGAACCAAATCGAATAACATATGATATGAATGAAAGTATTATCTTGCTTCTAGATATAATAAATTCCTTAAACTAGTTATATGGACACAATCGATGTTTTTGCATCGTAACAATTATTAACTAAATTCCCTAAAATTAAAAAAACATTAATCCATAGAGTTCTTTTTTTTATGAAAATAATTATTCATCTTACTAGTAATGGTTTGTAAATTAATTATAACTTGTCCTCCTAAAGCGAAATGTTAAATACGATACATTTATATACAATACTCCGTATTCATTTACTAAAATACCCATTTAAATTGATAAGAATAAAACTTTCAATCTCATTTATCAAATTTTCTCTATCTCTAAACTTTAGTTTATTGAAGAACCTCTCTAAAACACCAACCATATTCTATATCTGGAATGGGTAACTCAAAACTCAAACAATCATCATCTATTCATCAACCACCACAATTTCGTGCAGGTATAAACATGAGGCGTATTTTATACTTCGATACTTAGATAGTGGATTTGATTCAAATAAAAAATTTGTATCTAATAAGGCTATAAATTTTGTTCATTTTGACTTTCAATTTTCAACAGGACAATCTTTCTTGTATGGAGGGAGTATTTGATGCTATTTCTGCTAATAAAGATATGACATTTTTGCTTTCTCCTTTATTTTTATTTATTTATTTTGTTATTCGTTTGTGTTCATTTGTTGTTGTAATCATATTCGATTAATTAGTATTTGTTGTCTTGAATTAGTTAAAGATTTAATGAATACAAACATTTTTGTTTGAATATGAACACATGCCATATTGATTATGTGAAAAAGGTTGAACTTCTTATGTTTCTGCAATGTGCCCATTACTTAGTTGTAAATTGTGTATGGATTTACCTTTAATTGGAAGATTTTATGATAAAGCTCTTGTAGTGTTCGTGAAGCAATCATCATCTACTCATTAATGGAATTGGTGATCAAAGAGAATAAATTAACAGTTTTATATAATTTTTGTAGAGAGAAAAAAAACCCACAATTTTAGAGAGAGAGTTGCAAATGAATTGAAATATTTTGATGATAACATATCGTAAGGGCAAATTTGACAATAAGAATTGGAATAATGTATATAAGTACCGTATATAACATTTGCGCCTCCTAAAATATAGGACAGTTGATAACATGGGGCTTCAATCTCAAACTTGTAATTATCCTCTTCCCATATTATACAAGGGTAGATACTATACTTAGAAATAGAGGGGTATAATAGTACTTTCACTTTGAAAAAAATCATTAATTTGAATACTATTTGGGTGTGTGTATAACAACTCAGCTCCGGCCCGTTTGGTTCCCGCCAAATACATACCGACATCAGCATATGTATCTCCATTTTCCCGCCAAATCGCACTCTCCTTTTAAACCCTACCCTCTCATTTCCCATCTTCGTTCCCTCTCTCTCTGCAAATCACCGTTGACCACCGTTGACCGCAACATTCCACCATGAAAGACCTTGACTTCAACGGCGACAAAGGTACCCAATCCCCTTCTCACTCAATATATTTTTATATAAAAAATCACTAGTTTTCAATTTGATGATAAATATAGCGGTAGTTAGTATTTTCAACATATTTTGTTATGAGCACGGACATTTTGTTTCAAATAAAAGCTATATAAGGCAATTAATGCTGGAAAATGGTTAATTTTGACCATTGAAATCAAATAGGGCCATTTTTTGAAATGAAGGTAGTATTATTTTGTAAATAATCTCTTCTTATTATATCTCAATGAATGTATCGAAATGCAGATATGGCCAAGGATTTCATCAACCACTTCGCTGACTCTGATGGTCAACCTAAGTATATGAACATTCTCGTAAGTTTCTCTCGATCTTCATTTCTTTATTCTTATAGTTATCCATTTTTTAATCTTGTTGGAAAGGTTTATCATTTGTTTGACTATTTGATTTTCAGCAAGATGTATCCAATCGAAAGACCCGGGCTATTCAGATCGATGTTGACGATTTACTCAATGTAATTCAATTACTCTATTTTCAGTCAATATCTCATACAAAGTAATTAGCAAATTTCAGGCCGATTTTTCTTAATTTAGGGAATGTAGTTCAGTTTGTGTCTACTTCTCCCTCTGTTCCAAAAAGATTGTTAAGTTTGATTGTCACAATTAATTGCGTCCTTAATTGACACATGTAAGATTTATTTGAACTAGAACTTCAATAAGTAACAAAGACTGTTAAAAAATACTGATATTTAATATATTTATACCAAATAGTATACAACAATAAAAAAATAATTGAGTTCAAAGTTAATTGGCTAACCCTCTAAATTTGAAATTGGAGTATCTTTTTGGGCGAAGGAAGTACTGTTTCTGAGCCTGATTTATTAATTTTTGGTATATGTTGTTGTTAGTATAAAGATATAGATGAAGAGTTTCTTTCGCGAGTAACTGAAAATACCCGGCGTTATATTGGGGTGTTTGCTGGTGCTATTGATGATCTGATGCCTGATCCAACGGAAGCGTTCCTAGATGACGACAATGATATCTTGATGACTCAGAGGAACGATGATGGGAATGATAATACTGATGGTTCTGATACAAGACAGCAAATGCCTCCTGAGATAAAGCGATTTTAGTAAGATTTTCGAAAGACCTTTTGTTAGTTAATTCCTGTATTGTTCAGTGTTCAGTTTCTAACCTTTTTAGTTCTCATTTGAAACTTAATCTAATCTATAGAGATGAAGCTGATTAACGGGCATACCCACAATGGAAAATAGAGACATTGTGGGATAATTGTTAAGCGTGTGAAATTGATGTTATGGCTCAAGAAAGATAATCGTTTCTCAATGCAGCACTGAGCAGCCATAGTTTCTGTAAAATTTTATGCTTTTTTGAGCAATAACTTAGCTTTTTCTTTGCTTATTATTGATAAATTCGCTTGTCTTTTTCTCAACTTTGTAGGAAGCTGTAGTGACTTAATTGTAGAAAATATAACAATTTTTGCTTTCTTGGTGCCAGTGAGGTCTATATTAAAGCGTCTTCACAAGGCAGACCATTTACAATTAGGGAGGTCAGGGCTTCAAATATTGGTCAGCTAGTAAGAATATCCGGTATTGTCACTCGGTGTTCAGATGTCAAGCCGCTAATGCAAGTAGCTGTGTATACTTGTGAAGAATGTGGATTCGAAATCTATCAGGTTTGTATGGTTGGTTCTAAGTTCTTGACACATTTAGTTCTGGTGTATGGTGCATCTGATTTGAAGCTATCATTATATAATCAGGAGGTGACAGCTCGAGTGTTCATGCCTTTGTTCGAGTGTCCAACAAGTCGTTGTAAACTTAACAATGTGAAGGGAAATCTAATTCTTCAACTCAGGGCATCCAAGTTTCTAAAGTTTCAGGAGGTCTGTTTCTCATCACGAGTTGCTGTTTAAGGGAACTAGATCTAAGATTTTCGTTCTGAATATTTGAAATTTCTTTCAGGCTAAGATTCAAGAATTAGCTGAACATGTTCCCAAAGGTCACATTCCTCGCTCAATGACTGTCCACATCAGGGGTGAACTTACGAGAAAGGTTGGTGGTATCCTGTATTCTATATAAACTGACTATATATTGTGTAATTTCTCTTGGAGCAATTGATCTGACACAGATGTGCCATTATTGTTGCCAGGGTTGTTATTATATCTGTTATTCCATGCTGTTAGTCCTGGAGCCTAATTTTCATTCAAAACATGTTACAGGACCCCCCCCTAATGACAACCTGTTAACTATCTTAATGCAAAGTAACAACCTAAACGTCGCTAGTAAAATGTCTGAACAGTTTTGATTCCAATACTTCGCTATTGCATTATATTCTTTGACTATGCCCTCTCTTTGAATGACAGATAGCACCTGGTGATATTGTAGAGTTGTCAGGAATTTTTCTTCCAATTCCTTACACTGGATTTAGAGCAATGCGAGCAGGACTAATTGCAGATACATACTTGGAGGCAATGTCTGTTTCTCACTTCAAGAAAAAATATGAAGAGTAAGTCTTCTTCAGCCTTAGGGAAATTCTCTCCTCATTGCAGCAGTATCTATTTATTACTCCACTCATGAAGATCATCTAGTTTTGACTTTTTCAAAATTTAAGAAATAACATTATAATACTAGTTATAGTTCCCATATCTCCAAGAATGCATGCAAAACTTGGTCAAATGGCAATAAATATGGAAAATAATAAGAGAGTTGAAAGTAGACAATCTTCATAGGATGGAGGTTGTAACATATAATTTATACTCTGTATTTAGCAGTTGAGAGATAGATTTGGTGTTGTTTTGTATGTTGGCAAATACCATGCTCTATATAATGAGTGTGCTTTCCACTTCATACCAACTAAAAAAATGAGTCTTGGTTGTTCTGGCTTGCAGCTATGAGTTTAGAGGAGATGAAGAAGAACAAATAGCAAGCTTAGCTGAAGATGGAGACATCTATAATAAGTTGTCACGGTCATTAGCTCCAGAAATTTATGGACATGAAGATATAAAAAAGGCCTTGCTCCTTCTTTTGGTTGGTGCTCCTCATCGAAAGTTAAAGGACGGGATGAAGGTAGTAACTACAAATATCAGAAAATGTCTTTCGCGTTCTATCAAATGGGAAACCTTTCAATAAAATGCATGGTTCTAATAGTAAATAGTTATAACATCTAATATCTTGAATATGTGATATATTTTCATTACAATGCAGATCAGAGGAGATTTACATATATGTTTGATGGGTGATCCTGGTGTTGCAAAGAGTCAGCTTCTCAAGCACATCATTAATGTCGCTCCTAGAGGAGTTTATACCACTGGAAAAGGAAGCAGTGGTGTTGGTCTTACTGCAGCAGTGCAGAGGGACCCAGTGACAAATGAGATGGTTTTGGAGGGCGGAGCACTGGTAAGATTACTGATCTACTATCTCACTGAAGGAGACATGTCTTCCTTTGTGTGTAGCACAGGTGCTTGTCAATTTGCATGAATCATGATAATAAAAGGTTTATTGAGAAACTTCAAAAAAATCAAAAAAAAAAAAAAAAAAAATAAATCTCAAATCATAAAGATTTTGATAGATGCAGCACTTTCTAAAGCCCTAATCGACTCTGTCAGGTCCTAGCTGATATGGGTATCTGTGCAATTGACGAATTTGATAAGATGGATGAGTCAGATAGGACAGCCATACATGAAGTGATGGAGCAGCAGACCGTTAGCATTGCGAAGGCTGGAATCACTACATCTCTTAATGCAAGGACTGCTGTCCTCGCTGCTGCCAATCCAGCTTGGTATGGATATATTAATTTCTAATTTCTTTGACATATTTGGTTGCTACCTCGTAAAGGATGTGCAGTGAACTAATGAACCAATCTTCTATATAGTGAACAATCAAGTTTTTCTTGAAGTTATGAAATTTTTTGGATGGATATTTATAGGGGAAGATATGATCTTAGAAGAACTCCAGCTGAGAACATCAATCTCCCTCCTGCTCTTCTATCAAGATTTGATCTTCTTTGGCTGATCTTAGATAAAGCTGATATGGACAGTGATCTTGAGATGGCCAGACATGTTGTTTATGTTCATCAGAACAAGGAACCTCCTGCTCTTGGGTTCACTCCACTTGAACCTTCTATCCTTCGGTAAGCATCACAATTAATCAGCTACGAATTTAGGCCATAAAGCTTAATGGAGTTCCATTTTACAGTTGAACTATTTCCTAGAAGGAGTTGCCTCAAGTGCTTAGGTTTTCTATGTACATTTCAGCGCATATATTTCAGCAGCAAGGAAGTTGTCTCCTAGTTTTCCAAGGGAGCTAGAGGAATATATTGCCACAGCATATTCCAACATTCGACAAGATGAAGCAAAATCAAGTTCTCCACATTCGTATACAACTATTAGGACTCTTCTCAGCATTCTCAGGATATCAGCTGTAAGTCTTATGTTGATTACTAAATGAAGTTCTCCTAACTTTTGCGAGATTACTAAATCTTGTTGAAACTATCTTGGTTATAATTTTCAACCGCTTGGTTGATAGCTTAGTGCCACTCTTACCACTTGAAAAGTTCCTGGCTGGCATGCTTTCTTTTGTCCATGAGATTAAAGTAGTCACCTAGTCTCCCTTCCAAGATTCTTTTGTTATGTAGTTTCAGCCCCTGTTTAATTGACAGACTACTTGATGTGGAGATCTCAAAGGCCTCTTATGGTGTTGGCGCATTAACTTCATTGTCCAGATAGAACAATTGGTGTTTGTTAACGTATGAGATGGAATGCTATGATGAAGGCTAACAATGCAACTTCTTTATCACACTGCAGGCACTGGCAAGGCTGCGATTTTCTGATACTGTTGCTCAGAGTGATGTGGATGAGGCTCTTAGGCTGATACAAATGTCAAAATTCTCTTTGTATTCAGATGATCGCCAGAGATCTGGACTGGATGCAATATCTGATATTTATTCAGTCATACGTGATGAAGCTGCACGAACTAAGAAAATGGATGTCAGCTATGCACATGCTCTCAACTGGATTTCAAGAAAGGTTAACATTTATCACCTATTTAACTTAAACATTGAGTTCATAGGTTTAGGATTCCAATATAATATTCTAATGAAATTTTACTGAAGGTTTATTATCATAACTGAATGGTAACATTGGTCGCTTTCTTGTTGGATATGACATTCTATTCTCATCCTTAATACACATCTGAAGTGCGATCAACTAAGAGATTATTTCTTCATCTCCCACTTCATGACATTCTATTCTCATCCTTAATACATATCTGAAGTGCGATCAACTAAGAGATTATTTCTTCATCTCCCATTTCATTTCCATCAACAGTTTTAACTATGTTATATCAACAAATACAGGAGATATTAATACTTATTCGGACTATAGCGTGTTAACATACAATGGATTTCATTAAATTTGTTATCCAGGGGATGTTTGATTCGAAAGCTTACAGTAAGTTGGAACAATTACTTTCCTGTTGCAAGATCTGAGATTAACATAATGTTCTTGCTTGATGTAGTGCTAAATTCTTGCTAATTTTCATTATAGCAAAAACTATCTCCATTACTGATGTTGATATCCATGTTGTGTGCTTTACAGGGATACAGTGAAGCCCAGTTGAAGGAATGCTTGGAGGAGTATGCAGCCTTGAATGTGTGGCAAATTCATCCCAACACCTTCGATATCCGTTTCATCGATGCGTGATGCCCACTTTTGGTCTAAATGATTGTACTAATTTATGTTTGTCCAATTCGCCTGATTAGAGAATTTAGCAAATAGATATTGTGAAAGGCGTGTTCTAAATATTGAAACATCAGACGGTGTTCGAAATGCTGTATGAGGTTGCTGCTGGATGTGCATGAGCTTTATCAAGTGTATGACTTACAGTTTCACTTTATAATAGTGATTAGGTACTTGATTAAGGTACATCAATCTGGCGGTATGAAATTATTAATTGTCAAATCTATTTCCATTGCTTACCTTCTCGTTTAATGAAGAAAATAATTAATTGTCGATCTTACTCACAAAGAGATGAGGTTACTTCATTGAAACGAACGAGTTTTTTCCTTCTTTGTGAACGACGGGAACTGAAACTAAATCGAACTCTAGCCAAATAGAGAATTCATATGCTCTTACTTATCGAAAGTTTCTAGCCAAATAGTATCGGAATTGAGTTTGATTTTCGTAAATGAATATAATTAAATATACTTTATCTATTTCGAGAAAACAAAATATGCTCCTACTATAATAAGTCTAACGCACCAAATAGCTCCATTGTCATTTGTTCCTAAATTTATGTTCACCTGTGCTAACGTCTTTTATAATTTATAAACTAGTATTATTGATTAGGTTTCATATTTTTTTAATGCAATTTTTAACATGTTAGTCTAAGAATATATTTTTGGGTTAAAATAGTGTCCAAATTATGTTTTTTCTAGTAATGCGATGATTATGCTGTCTCCTATTTATAATGTAATGTTTGAGGAAGATTGATCCAGAGGCAAAATAACAATTTAACTACAATTTTAAAATGATTTCAAAATGATATATAAATGGATAAAATAATATATAAATGGAGTATCGATATGAAAATGTGAAATAAGAAAACCGTTAGCCAAATTTTACTACAATTTCAAATTCGTATTCATTGACAAATAGTTAAACAATAAATATTTTTTTAAAGCCATTGTTAAAAAACTTTCGTAGTATTCGAAGAAGTTTTAAGAAGGGACAAGATAGTCATTCAATCTTTGTTAGTAACACAAAGACATAACGAATGACACCATCAATTTCAATAATTTACTTCTCCAATCAACCCTTATTTCTGAAAGATAGACCAAAGTCACATAATTACCATACCAAAATCCCAAAAAGTTGTCCAATTTCATTAATCTTTCACTCACTAAAAACCCAATCCAGATCTGATTGGAAATTTTGATACCATGTTTCTCCTGGATTGGTTCTATGGAGTGTTGGCTTCCTTAGGTTTGTGGCAAAAAGAAGCCAAGATCTTGTTTTTAGGCCTTGATAACGCTGGCAAAACTACCCTTCTTCATATGCTTAAAGATGAGGTAACCCTTTTTTAATCTATTTGTCCCACAAATATTGTCCAATTTTGATTTTTGAACTTTTTAAAATTTTAATGGTTGACTTTAAAAAAAAAAAATTTCAACTCAATTATGTTTCTTTATCTTGTATAAATTTAGGTATTTGCTGAAAAAATTATAGAATGCTAGGATTTTTTGGAAGTAATTTATCACTACTTCCAATTTGGCTTTTTCAGTTTTTTGTAACAAGATTTGACGATCAACTAGTTCTTTTTTCTAAATAAAAAAAACCCAACACCGCCCCTTACAATGAGAATCGGAGGGAGGACCTCTAAGTCACGGGAAAACATCCTAACCACTAGCTCATTAGATCTTCTCGACTATCAACTAGTTCTTAGTTATATTATGAAAAAGTTATAAGAAAATGTGATAATGATTTTCTTTAAGAAAATCCAATGATATAAAATATGTATTGTTGGAATAATGAATAAAAAGGATTGACACAGAGAAATGCAAATGGCGATTAAAATGAATTGGAGTTACTTTTAATATAATAATTTTGATTCAAATCAAAGTTATGTTTGTCAATCGAGGTGTTAAAGTTCGTTTGACCATTGAAAATAAATGAAAAATGTTGTTGTGATAGATGGGGGCTTTTTCCAATTGTTTTGAATTGGGTGTCTGGGATGTAATGGGTGGGATGTTGATTAATGGGTCTTGATTAATTTGATCAGAGATTAGTACAACATCAGCCGACGCAGCATCCCACATCGGAAGAGCTGAGCATTGGGAAGATCAAGTTCAAAGCTTTTGATTTGGGAGGTCATCAGATTGCTCGAAGAGTCTGGAAAGATTATTATGCCAAGGTTAGTTCACTATTCTCAATTGGTTTATGTTTTTGTTTTTTATATATGTTTGAAGTCGAAATTGATTTCGGTGTGATCTGTTATTTAATG
Source organism: Echium plantagineum (assembly GCA_003412495.2). Lineage (NCBI taxonomy): Eukaryota > Viridiplantae > Streptophyta > Magnoliopsida > Boraginales > Boraginaceae > Echium > Echium plantagineum. Next base: position 17,272,419 of record CM016565.1, read on the forward strand.
TATTTTTTTTAAGTTTGTAAATTTATTGTTTTTATATGTTGAAGGTTTCACCGTTTTCTGTATATGTTTGTCGGCTATACTTTCTGAAATTTGATTTTGGCTTTACTGATTGAGAAGCAAATATGGTAATGTTTTTTCTAAGATGAATATATTGTAGTAGCTGAATAGTGCTCTATGATTATCATTATAAATTTATCTACCGAGCAGATAGTTTATGTCGAGTATTGATTTATGCAGTTGAGTTTGATTCTCCAGACTCTTGGTTGGTAAAAAGTTCGATGGGACTTTTTGTACTGTATACAATTAAGTTAGTAAGTTGTTTACTAGTATTATTGGGTAAAGAGAGCTAGCTCAAGGTCAACTTGCACCATTCTCTTTTTCACAGCGATTTTTCCTTGATTGCGTATTTGTTTCCCTGGAAGCATTATGACTTTGTTATACTGGTGTTTATTCTTCTCTGTATATGTCCTTCCATGTGATTGCATTACATTCCCTTTTCCTTTCCAGGTCTTACTGCATCTTATTCCTGCCGTTGCCTCGTCAATTTTATCATGTAAATAAAATTTACAGAAGTTATTGACATAATTCTACAAATGATACCCTTGACGACGTTGCAGAATATTAAATTTATGCTAATGATAGATAGTGGTGACAGGTTGCTAATGATAGATAGTGGGACCTGTCATCAGATATGTATGTGGCAAAGTTTTCTTTTTCTTTTGAAACTGTTGGTGATGTAATAATATGAACTTCTCCTTCTGTTTGTTAGGTTTTGGCATCTAAGTGGGCCTATAGTTGTGAAATTCTAGCTTTGGAATTCTTAAGAGTAGTTCAAGCCGTTTATTACTTTCAAATCTCAATTTCATTTCCCGTCTGTCAAATTACTCACTTATTTTGTCGATAAGTGAGGTGTGGTTCTATTCATATGTTCCCATTTACTCTGCTTCATTATCCTTTTACTCCTACCATTCAGCAGAACGTGTATGTTTGTCTACCAAAATTCTTAAGTTTTAGCTTTGCATTTGCCATTTTCAGGTTGATGCTGTGGTATACTTAGTGGACGCCTATGACAAGGAACGGTTTGCAGAATCAAAGAAAGAGTTGGATGCTCTCCTTTCCGACGAGGCCCTTGCGACAGTACCATTCCTTATCCTAGGAAACAAGATAGATATACCTTACGCTGCCTCAGAAGACGAGTTGCGATACCATCTTGGATTGACTGGTGTCACCACTGGGAAAGGAAAGGTGAATCTTGCAGAATCAAACGTACGCCCCTTGGAGGTATTTATGTGCAGCATTGTCCGGAAAATGGGTTATGGTGATGGCTTCAAGTGGGTCTCTCAATACATAAAGTAGGTCTCTGCCACATTAATTTATATAGTGTTCAGCCATACCCCTTCATCTCCTCTTGAATTAGAGGAAAGCAAAAAGAATGATTCATTTGTATTATTTGTTGCTGCTGCTATTATTTCATTTACTTGAAAGGGTTACCTTTTTGGTTCACTTTCGTTTGTGCTCTTTTACCTCTATGATATTTAGTTCTTCACTTTCAAATGTCCTCTTTTAACCTTTATAATTTTTTTGCTACATTACTGATTTTATACTCTTTTAATCTCTATTGTATTTTTAATTTTGTGTATGATTCTTTACACTAATTGATATGATCTATATAACATATTTGTTTGAACTTTGTAACATTAACTCGCTGCAAAAATAAACCGTGATAAAGGACCTCGTATGAGAGTAGATTTGTCTGCCCTAACTATCACATAACATTTTGAGTTCATTAAGTGTATAATAGTTACTTTAACTCATAAATTTTTTTAATGCCCATCCATTGATTCATTAAAGGTTAATCTTGCAATAAAAAACGTAGCGCGTGTATATCTATGCTATATATAATCCACCAAGGGGTGAATTAGTTATTACAAATGAAGCCCCATGATCTCCATATTTGTAGGAATAAAGCATCTCAATATATTTGTAGAAAATATACATAAATATAATTGAATTATTTAAATTTTATGAATATTTTGTACATAACTACCCATCAATATTATCAAATAAATGTACTTTTCATTTTTCTAAAAATGACTTGCAAAAAAATCTTTTAATATTTATTCATTTTTTTAAACGAATTTGCACAGGCTGGACTGTGTACAAACGGCTAGTGCTAATTTAAGCGTTAACCTATGGTGGTACTTTCCCAAAATTCTCAAAGATACACCGATAAGGAAGCACAAAAAATATGTTGGACAATCTTATCATTGACATTTAAGAAGACAATGAACTTATAGATGAAGAATGGATTGGTTGAATCATCAGATGATTCAAAATGAAGAAGGATAGATTGTGTTCTAGTTTACTTTTTCTTTTCTTTTCTTCTTTCGTAAATTAATGATGAGGTGAGTTCCGAATAATTCAGGATCTTTTAGTCACTAGTAAAAGCTTTTTCTACTAGATAATGCGATTAACTCCTATGGCATAGTTTGCTTAGCAAAGTATTATAAACAAATGAGCAAGTTGTAACATGAAGTAACATGTACGAGTACAAATAAACAATACGGTACGAAAATGGTTATTGAAAAAGGGTTTGCGAAATGGTGAGAGATGTGGTTTACATGCTTGTCTTTGTGAGGATGTTACTGACTGACAAACGTAAGGAATAATCCAAACAACAAACTTGTAAAGTTGTAATGAGACAATGTAATGAGTGAAAGTGGATGTTCTGAGTTTATCATCTTTTCGTCCATGTCTAATAATGCGATGATGCCCATACCAGTGGATTATGTAAAATACAATAAAAATATATATTTTTCGGAATTTCGGGGAGACATATTTTTCTAATATATGTGATAAAAGTGAAATATGTGTGATCGAATGATAAATTATATGAAATATGTATAGTCGAATATGTCATTGACTTAATTTGCATTTTATAATTATGTTGCATGTAGAGCTCTACAAGAGGCGAGCCCGACCTCAAGATTTTTTGCTCAGCTCATCACTAAACGAGCCTTAAGCTCGAATCGGCTCGGCTCGGCTCTGCAAGCTTTCATTGAGCCGAGCCATAACTAAGCTGAGCTTCAAGCTAGCTCACTTAGCTCATTCCAAAACTTTAAGTTCTATTGTATCAACGAAAATGATTTATTTAAACAATTAACTGTAATAATGTAATGGAATAATTAAATTGCAATAAAATTAACATTAATAACATAGATAGTTATGACAAAATATAAAATGAAGAGACACTTATTAACTGAATCAATGAACCTTGGAAAATGAAGGATTTGTTAGGAATATGAATGTTCATTATTATTATCGAGCTGGCTTCCGAGCTCATGAGCTGAAAACCCAACTCACATCTTGATTCATTTTATTACTAGCCGAGCTTCGATCTCTGCTCTCCCTACTCAAAATGAAGTAATGGTTCGTTTAGCTCGGATAATGGAAGGATTGGTTGCACGTATGACGTATGGTATAAGCGAAGCATTGGGCAAAAAGTTATTCATCAACCACTTGGTACTTTTGGTGGATCAATTAAACACTTTAGTCGATCTACTCAACCTTCTGTGTTCTTACACTGTTACACATCTGTATTAGAGAAAATTAGTAGGTAATTACTCCCTCCGTTCCTAAAAGATTGTCACATTTTGACTTTTGGTGGTCAACAAAACACAATTTAAAACATAAATATCTATTATTCTACATGCGAAAAAATTATAAAAAGTTAATATTTCAAAAATATATATTAAGACGAATCTAACAAGGTCTCACAAGACTATATTATTTCTTATCGTTTGATGGGAATTCGTGATCAAATTTTGTAATGTTTGACTAACAAAAGTCAAAATGTGACAATTTTTTAAGGACGGAGGGAGTATATGTTTAAACAAACACTTCAACATAATTCTATTAGAGATAATTAATGTTCTAAGGATGACAATTTGTTACATTCACATCTTCTTTTACAACAAACCACATTACCATCCCAAAAAGAGTTCTACGGCTTATAACATTTTTGTTGTCGTTGTTTTAAATTAGCTAGTGATAAATAATAAATATTGAAATTTTTAACTGATGTAATAGTTAGAGCATGATGCACCAACACATATTCGATATACTTAAGGTTTTTAGTATAAAAATAATATTAATGCGATATTATGAACGAATGTGTGTATATGCCATTGAAATTGATGCCAAAAAAATGATTTTTATCATATAATGTCGAATTAATGATATGTGCTGTCTTGTCCGATTATTAGAGTAATACAAGAGGCTAGGAGACATTATGTATCATAAAGATAAAGTATTAAATTGATGTAATTATTTAACAAGAAAAAATGATTTTAAATTAGACGAAGCAGTAATAAATTCCCAAGAAAATCTAATCCAAGCATTGGTTGAAGTTGTCACTTCAGGGAGTAGTGGCCAAGTGGGAAGACTATATATTGCCCTCTCCCACTCACCTGTGAATCTGGCTTGGGACTTGGGAGCCTTCATTTTGCCCCGTACCATATTATCACGTACGGATTATGTTTAGTATTTTATTGCATATTATTCTTTTATATGTTACAAGTGTTCGAGGGCGACTAATAGAAATGTTTGATTCAGAAGGAAAAATACAATTGCGAATTGAAGATCATTTTTTAGACCGATTTGTAACAATGTAAGTAACATTATACCAAAAATAACTAATAAAAATATCCAAACTCTCATATAGCGAGTATTTGAAATTGGTAAAGTAGGATTCTCCCACAGTGGGTGAATGAACCAACAAAAAAAATACTAATACTACAATATTTCACAAACAAAAGCATAACAAAAAACATTTTTGATAAAATTTTAAATATGATACGACTACACTGTTAAATTACTAGTTATTCGGCTAGGTGGGTGTTAAATAGTTATAAAAGTGGTTTACCAAAGCAAATGAAATATACTTAAATATATTATATAATCCCAGTTAAATAAGCATTTTTAATAATCTTTTGACTGGCATCCATTTCGTAACCGTCGATATAAATTGATGATTGCCTATTTGGGTGAAATAAAATCCTATCTCTTTATGTGGCCTACCACCAAGCTCCAGCTAGCGTAATATGCAAAAATCCATCATATCAAATCACCACTTCTAATGTAGCTAGGTGGTACTAAAATCCCCTATATTAGATGAGAAATATTTATTAAATGAATTCGATCTATCAATAATTCAGTCTTATATTATTGGTGAATTAGGATATTGGGATATACTCCCTCCGTTCTCTTTTACTTGTCGTTCTAGCTATTTGCACATAGATTAAGAAAAAGTAAAAGAGAGTCAAAAAGTACATTGGAAATATAAAATTACAATCAATTGACACTATATAATTGGTTGATTGAAAAACTCAATGTAAAAAGTAATTAAAAGGTACATTGAAAATATAAATTTGTAATTAATTATGCTAGAATGACAAGTATTTAGAAACAAAAATTTGAGGCTAGAACGACAAGTAAAAGAGAACGGAGGGAGTATTAATTATTAGGTTCACAATTTTATTTACAGATAATTAGTTTTAGTATGTATCTCACATATTCTTAACAAAATATGTTGAATGTCTAGAGTTCAAATCTCTTTAATTTAGTTTTTTTGATAATAAAAAGCATAATATTATGATTTAGCCCCAGTTAAGGACCAAGGTCACATACGTGTCCAAGTAAAACAAAATACATTGCAAAAACATTAATAACACAATTCTTCATTAGTTTAAATAATATACCTGAATGTATTATCAATACAAAAAATTCTCCATCTATAATTAATTAGTTTATTATAAATCTTCACATTACTATTATTTTGACATTAAATCAATAAGTTATAAAAACTCACAAGTACATTATGTTGTATATATGAGAATATGTGAGATGATTACCAAGTAATTATATCCACAAAATTTCCAATAACAACTTCTAACGACAAACTTATGATATAATGATTGTCGTTTAAATTAAACATTCCCCCTAATTTTTTTCAAAAAAACAAATTTAACATCTATTATGACGAAGTGATTAAGCGGGACAAATTTCGAGATGTGTAATTATTACACCCAAACTAACGATCAATTTATTGTCGTTAGCATTTAACATTTTCTCGATAATTTATCTTTAACAATCAAATTTAACATCTGTTACGACATAATTAAGAAAAACACATTTTCCCAACATGTAATGATTAACAAAATCATCAACCACCAATTTGTTGCATTTGGTAAAAGATTAATTGGCGACAAAGATTTGTTTGTCACATGGACCATTGTTAAATAATTTTATACACCCACTTGTATTATCTTGCAATTTGCAACACAGTAAATTTTCAATTTGCAATTTGCAATACAGTAATAAAAATTGTAAAAAAACATTGCAAGTTGCATTATCCTCAGTGATTCCACTATATACTGTCACACGATTGGACATGAAAAGAATAAAACGAATCTATAAATACTCCCCTGCTCTCTTCCTTCTTCACCCAATACAATAGTGGGAAAGGGAAATCAATACGTGCAATTTTTGTCCCAAAATGTTGTCCCATTTCCCAATTAAACACCATTATTCTTTTTCCATCCTCTTCCTCCTCATTATCACCTCCTCTACCTCTGCCAAACACACACACACAACCACAACATCCTTTGCTTGTGACCCTCAAGATGTAAGAACAAGAAACCTCCCATTTTGCAAAACAGACATGCCCATACCCGAAAGAGTTAACGACTTGATCCAACGGTTGACATTGCATGAGAAAGTGGAGCTTCTGGGGAATAAGGCGGGGGCCGTGCTGCGGCTGGGGATAAAAGGGTATGAGTGGTGGTCGGAGGCGCTTCACGGGGTGTCGAATGTGGGTCCGGGGACGAAGTTCGGAGGGGAATTTCCAGGGGCAACTAGCTTCCCTCAAGTAATCACTACTACTGCCTCCTTCAATGCTTCATTATGGGAGGAAATTGGACGGGTCAGACTTCTTTTTTTATTTAACCTTATGATGGTTCACTTTCTGTTACGATTTATCAATATATCGCTTATTTATAAACAAAAAAGACATTATGATGGTTCACTCATATTTTTGTTATTACTCAACTATTATTAAAAAATAAAATTTGAATTAGCTTTGGATAATGGATATGTAAGAGTTATGTGAACATGCAGGGGTTTGTAACCAATAGGCAATAGCACATGATTTTGGTCGTTTAGTTTAATGATCACATTGCTTTAATCTATGTTTGTATGGTAATTGTGCAATTTTTCGATTATGGTGTCACATCATGTGTTGATGGGTGTTGCAAGTGTCCCAAATTTCAACAAATATTGCAATTGTACTTACTGTTAAGAGGTTCGGTTGGGCATATATATGCTCCCTCCATCCCTAAGTGATAGGGATATTTGATTTTATAAAATTTTAATAAAATTTTGAATTTATCTCATATCCAATTTTTTTTTCCACTCAACTATTTCACAATTAGTCAAAAAAAGAACCAATTATGAAATTTCTAAAAAAAGAAAGTTTCCCTACTGGAGGGAGTATATATTTATCCTCCAAATATTTCACTATTCATGGGGTCAACGTATATCATGATAAGATAAATCACATGCCGTGTATATTTATGTCATGAAAATAATTTTTATCACTTTGTTACGTTTTATGTATACATATGTTGATGCGTGCCACATGCAAATACATTTTCAGCACTGTTAAAATAGATTAAATAAACTATAAAAATGTTAAAAGTAGTACTTTTTTAATTCTATTAAAATAGATTGGCTCCGTGGAATAGTTTGTACACATTATTCACCCCCAAAATTTATATCATCCCTATTTGATTTAAGTTATTTTTTTTCTCCTATCATTTTTTCTCTTTTTTAAATATATATAATCAAATTTCATCATATATATAAATTTGCTACATCAAAATTTTGTCCTAAATATTTATTAAAATTTATTTTTTAAGTTTATAGTGAATAATAAAAATTTTACGAAAGGACATACACATAAAATATTAATCTCACAAATAACAAATATCATCGTTAGTTGATAGTGTATTTTAAGGAAAATGGTAAGTATAGGAGGGAAATGCTCTTACCAATTACCATGATACTTATACTAATACTAGTAAAAAAATATAAACCATAATAAATCAACATTATCCTTATTAAAAAAACAATCGTGTAGAAAAATATGTTATGGGATAAGAGAGTGGGGCGATTATGTTAAGGCGTGTTTGGTGGGTGTGGGTGCAGGTAGTGTCAGATGAGGCTAGAGCTATGTATAATAGAGGGATGGGTGGTCTTACTTACTGGAGTCCAAACGTCAACATACTGAGGGACCCACGTTGGGGACGTGGACAGGAGACTCCCGGTGAAGATCCGGTTGTGGCTGCTAAATACGCTTCCAGTTATGTACGTGGCTTACAGGGTAACGACGGTGACCGGTTGAAAGTTGCTGCATGTTGCAAGCATTACACTGCTTATGATCTTGATAATTGGGCTGGGGTCGACCGTTTTCATTTTAATGCCATGGTATGTACATCTTCATTATAGTTTTTTTAGTTATCGTCTTCGTTAACATATTTCAATATCTTTAGTTCTTTATCGACGATTCTGTTTAACTAAAATAAGGGAAGTGAATGAATGTTTTAGTGGTATCATTAAAAAGATGTTAATAGGTTTAATTTAGTTTGATTATACTTTCGTTTTCATGCATATCATTCAAAATGAAACAATAAATGGAAACATACAAAAGTTGATGATACAAGGTCAATGCTCCTAAAGCAAAAACAGTGTAATAATAAGAGTAGCTGTGATAATAAATTAATGCTAGCAGCTATTCCCACACTGGATATGACATTGCTCATTGATTTCCTGACAAATCCTAAGTTTGAGGCATCACTATGGAGTCATATCATTGTCTTGTTTTGTAATGAGCACGACTAGCTGTTATTCGTCGGATGTTAATAACCCGCAAATCATGCCGACCAACTAAAATCATGGAGTACTAGATAACTCTAGTGTGACAGACTCGACCAAGAAAATATTATTAACGATAATTAAACTTATGACATTGCGATCAAGTTTCAAAACTTATGTATTTATGTTTGTTGTGTAGGTAAGCAAGCAAGACATAGTAGACACATTCGATATACCTTTCCGAGCATGTGTAATGGAAGGGAAAGTTGCGAGTGTGATGTGTTCTTACAATCAAGTTAATGGCATTCCCACTTGTGCTGACCCAAGATTACTTAAAGGAACCATTCGTGGCGCTTGGCATCTCAATGGGTAAGTAGCCTAAAAGCTAGATTCGAATTCTAACCGAGCTTGAACCTCATTTTTAGGTTCGAGCCACTTAGTCAAAGGCTCGGATTATATACATTTCTTAACTTCTTCTTATTATGTGATGAAAATTCGAACCTTCGCAATTCATATAAATGTTTGGTTTTGCAACTTAGGTACATTGTATCAGATTGTGATTCTGTTGGGGTATTCTATGATAATCAGCATTACACCTCAACACCTGAGGAAGCTGCAGCTGATGCAATCAAAGCAGGTATTCTTCTTGGCCCAATCGATTTTGGCTTGAAGTTGTCCAACTGATTAGTTTCTCTGTAGGTGAGAGTTCGATAAAGAGTTTTCACCTGTGCAATTTTTCATATACAAAAATGACTTTTAATTGAAAGGGACTAATCACGTACTTACACGTCGGGAGTTGATAGTTATGCGTACTCTGGTCCTTATGCCAATTTCAAAGTGAAAAATGGGAAGACTAGGGGGTCGGAACTCTGGTCATAGATGTCTGGATTCGATTCTTACCGATGTAATTGTGCATCATTCTTGACATATACAGTATTTTGATATTCAGGGTTGGATTTGGATTGTGGGCCATTTCTTTCTGTTCACACTGAGAGTGCAATACGAAATGGGATACTTAAAGAAGCTGACATAAATGGAGCTTTGATCAATACAATTACAGTACAGATGAGGCTAGGGATGTTTGATGGAGAACCATCAGCACAACCTTATGGGAACTTAGGACCAAGAGATGTTTGCACCCCCGCTCATCAAGAACTGGCCCTAGAAGCCGCCAGACAAGGCCTTGTCCTTCTCAAAAATCATGGTCCTAGCCTCCCTCTTTCTCCTCGTCGCCATCGTACTGTTGCAGTAATTGGTCCTAACTCTGATGTTACTGTTACAATGATTGGAAACTATGCTGGTAAGACGTAAATTGTACTCGCCATATTTCCCATTCGCTCTGCTGAAGATTGTGAAATTCTGAAGATGGTATTTAGTGTTGAAAGTTATGTTCCATCAATGTTTTGTAGGTGTTGCATGTGGATATGTTACTCCATTACAAGGAATAGGAAGATATGCGAAGACAGTTCACCAACCAGGTTGTGCTAATGTAGCTTGTGCAGATGATGCTTTGTTTGGTGGAGCAATTGATGCTGCAAAGCAAGCGGATGCCACGATACTAATTATGGGGCTAGACCAATCTGTCGAGGCAGAGTTCAAGGACAGGGCAGGATTACTTTTACCAGGGAAACAACAAGAGCTTATATCTAAAGTTGCAATGGCCTCTAAAGGCCCTACCATATTGGTTTTAATGAGTGGAGGTCCTGTTGATATTTCTTTTGCCAATAACGATCAAAGAATTGGAGGCATCGTTTGGGCTGGGTACCCTGGACAAGCTGGTGGTGCTGCCATTGCAGATGTTCTTTTCGGTGCCCACAATCCAGGTATGTAGACTAACTTGCAATTTAACTCGTGTTATTTCTTGATGTGCAACTCACACTAGTGGAGACTTTCAATGCATTTTGTTGTGGTTATAGAAGTATTTATTTTGACTCCATGACTTGTTTGTATTTTAGGAGGAAAGTTGCCTATGACATGGTATCCACAGGAATATCTTACGAACTTGCCAATGACAACAATGGGCATGAGATCTGACCTTTCGAAAGGCTATCCAGGAAGGACATACAGGTTCTATAAAGGTCCAGTTGTTTACCATTTTGGCCATGGACTAAGCTACACAGATTTTACTCATACAATAGTTGAAGCACCAACTACTATAGCAGTTCCAGTGGATGGCCGCCACCATACAAATACAACTGTATCGAGCAGGGCAATTAGAGTTACTCATGCTAGATGCAGTAAACTCTCAATTACAGTACATGTTGATGTGAAAAATACTGGTTCAAAGGATGGTTCCCACACGTTGCTCGTTTACTCGAGGCCTCCAGCAGCTCATTGGGCGCCCCATAAACAATTAGTTGCTTTCAAGAAAGTGCATGTCCCTGCACGTTCTCAGCAAAGATTGCAGATAAGGATTCATGTGTGCAAATATCTAAGTGTTGTTGATAGAGCCGGGATTCGAAGAATCCCCATGGGTGATCATAGCCTACATATTGGTGATACCAAGCATACTATTTCACTTCAAGCAGAAACTCTTGGGATAATCAAGTCCTGAATGTTTTGGCTTAAAATGATGTGTTTAATCGCTTGCAAAATGTCGTGCATGAAGCTTAGATTTGAATTAAATAGGCAAAAAAAAATGTAAACAGTCTTCATTGCTTTTCTTGTTCATGCAGAAGAAATTTGCAAGTTGAAGCTCATCAATTCTTTCAATCCAAGAATTGCTATTCAAGTTGTAGTAAATAACTATTTCTTGATGTATTCATTTTATGATCACTATTCAACAGCGATGCTTTGTGGGTTCCTGCAACATTCATTTTTCATCAACTTTAGATAGATGAATGGTAAGTACATAATCTGCAATTCTCATTACTCCATGGGTTAAGAGCTCTAGTGGAACGCGGATCCCCTGAAGCTTTGTTGTGTGCGAGGAAAAGCGTTGTAACAAACTCTATGTAGATGGTTTAAATGGTCACAAATAAGAACGAATCTTGGTGTACGTATCTGAATTAATTTCATATTTGTGTACTGATATAATGCAGTGCGAGGCTTAGCCATGTTAGAGAGAAACCAACTCAATTGCTTGTTTCTCGGCAAACTTGGCAATCATGCCCCGATACCTTTCAAAAATCCCTGCTTAAGGGGTTTGAGAGTCGGATAGTACGCAACCTTACCCTTATGACCTTATATTATTAGAGACTGTTTCATCAGTAGATTGGGCCCTTGATTGTTGGGTTCATTTGTGAGCTGGGGCCCGCCTGGGGTCTCTTAGCCTTTTTGTTTGAAAACACTTATTTCAAGAGATAGGTTTGGGCTTATGGTTTGTGTCCTTGATCTTGAGTTTGTATTCTGGCCCATGGCCCATAATATGGGTTTTGTCATTTGTGTGTATTTTAATTATTTGTTTCAATAACATCACTATTTTTATTAGAAAAAGAAAAACAATTTTTGATAATAATTTAATAATTATATTTTCTACAACATTATATTTCCCCATATGATAAAATTTATTTATAATAAAAAATATCGATAACATAAGGACTATTAAACTTAATTAATTTTCTAATTTAAAATTAATTAAAACTTATAGCATTTAAAAGATATTCCGTATAAGTTAGTGAGTTGGTAATGACCTAATTTATTGAAATGAGAATCCTAAGTCGTTGGTTTCTCTAAAGGAAACAGAAAATAGGTAGCAATATGTAAGAATACAATAGCTATAGCAGCCACAACCTAGAGATTCACAATCGTAATTAGGTGCATGATTAGCAGCTAACATATACCTAATAATATTGTTGTGCTATAATTTAAGGTTGATGAAGCTGGTCCTTATGACACTTTCAATAATAGAATAAACAGATGTATCTCGTCTTAGTCCAAGTAGGATTTAATCAAAAGGGCATCACATCAGTTGGCATAATAGTATCAAAAATTAATAAACATTTCTTTTGTTAACAAAATAGTGTTAATTAAGACCCAAATTAAAGTAAACATGAATAATGAACATATGAATGTGCTCATAAACAAATGTGCCATAATTTGTCATTATCAAATACTCTAAACTAAAAGCGTAAATGATGGGTTGACATCCTGATCGATAATATTTGATCTGAATTTTCATTAAAAGGTTCATGTTCACTACTGGTTAGAGAAATATTATTATTTTATACTTTTTTTGAAACACTCACTCTACCTATATATAACTTCAGTTAGGAATTTTTTATATTTGTTATTCTTAATAATCTTTGATAATTTATATTAAAAAAATTAGAAGTGCAATTTTCGTAATGATTACCAACCAAATAAGGCTGGCAAAAATGATGGAGTTGTAATGCGATTATGGAAATAGTGGTGCGCACATAGGCACATAATGGACAATTAATTTGAATTAGCACGTGCAATTAGTCAGAAGTGGGTAGAGAGTGATGGTTAACGTAACGATGAGTACATTGGGTAAGTAAAATGAAATTAACAATTGTATTGGTTATGTGAATAAGGATAATAATATTAATTAATTTATTGTTTAATTGTGCCGTCATTACAAAGAATACAGTAGTTCTATGTATGTAGAGCTACATTACAAGACAACAACATCTCGACTAATTATAAAATGTATTTGGTTAACAGAATCTTAAAGTGCACTCGTCACTCAATGCTTCCTTGTTGGATACCCAACATGTTTAGATAATGGGATACAATTTTTTTTTTTATTAAAATCGTCATTATATAAAATTACATTCTTGATTCATACAAACATTAATATACTCCCACCTGATTTGTTAACTAAGTTACTCATTAATTACATATGTATATATGAAGGTACCTTGCAATTTTTCTTAAATATCCGATCTCTATAGTATATAATGGTTCAATAATTAATATGTATAAGTTGTACTTTGATTTTATTAAATGTATGGTTTGAGTAAATGATCTCTGATATTGGCGTAAAAGGTGCAATTTAGTCTATCTTTTGATGGAAATATATTTTGATGCAATTATGATTTTCAAAACTTAAACATTTTTTGAAAATGTGCACTTTAGTCCCTATTTCCTTCAAAATTTAAATTATTCCTCAAAAAATGGACTAAAGTATATCTTTTCGATCAATATCGAGGACTATTTAAGCAAAACAAATATTTACAGGAACTAAAAATACAACTTGCACATATTATCTAGGATCATTTAAACAATTAACTCTTTATATGTTAGAATAAATCATTTACGATCCAAATATCCCTTTACATAACCACATTGGACTATAATAAATTAATGGTTGGTTGAATGATTAACTAATTTCTAGTCTTGTCGTTGTAACTTATTACTATCACTCTAGTCTGGTTATTCAAAATTAATCCTAGAATCTATATGGGAACATATATTATTGTCATATTATTGCAAAATTATTTTCGTTATTTGGAAGACTAATATATTTACCAAGGGTAACTTCAATTATACTTTGTCATCTAACGTTTACGTTAATTATATAGTCATACATGTTATAATATTTGTGTTACTTTTAAGTCTATTAATTTACATCAGTGTAATTGTTTATAGTTCAAAAATTATTAAATTCTACTAAGGATTAAATCGATAATTAACTCGATCAATATACCTTGATGACATTTTGATGTAGAAGGAGGATATAGCTAGACAAGGCATGTGTTTGGCGATAAATTTGTGAAAGATGTAACCTCTGGAATTTTCTAAAATGTACAATGAAAGCATGACTTTAAGCTGGTGTCCACAATCATGCCAGCCCTATAACAGCCTCATCACAAATTCACTTTAAAACTTTCAAGGATTCCTCAACCTTATAATTATTTCAAATATTCCATATACTATATTATTATTATTATTATTATTATTATTATTATTATTATTATTATTATTATTATTACCCCTCTAATAATTTCTATGTATATAAGTGAAGTAGTGAGTGAAACATGCATGCATGTCACCATCATCTCATCATCACCCAAGATGGCATGAACCTGACGACACCTGTTTACATTGCTTTGTATTTTCTTTTTATCTTCTTCATTATCTTATGTATGTGATCGAATTGAAACCGTTTTTCCATTATGACACGATAATTTTGTGAAGATAGCCTAAACCCTCTTAATTTTTACTCATAAATGTTTCTTAAAAAAAGTTCAGAAGAACACCTAATTATTTAATACTATAAATTAGTATAGGTGGTCATATTAATAAGTCTAGCTAGAGTCTTTGTGACCAATAATGATGTCGATTTATAAAGTTAATTGCATATTTGGTCTATCGGATTCAGTTGCATTTTAGTCCCAGATAGTTATAATATTATTGTAGATCAGTTTCTGGAAGTGAAACAAGTATTACATTATAGTTTTCGAAAGTGATAAATGTTGCAGTATGATCCCCGAAAGATAGGGATTAGTGTGCAACGGTTGTCACTATTGGGGACTATACACAACACTTGAGCCATTATCAAGAACTAATTTATAATAGTGTAACTATTTGAGACCAAAATGCAACTTCGTCTTGTGACCAAATCTTCAATTAACTCTGGATTATATATGAATTTTGATAATATGGATTGAATAATTGAATAGTAAATATTGGGCTTCACCCGACTGTAACCAATTAACATCAATAAATGTATATCTTAGTCAATTATATCGATCAAACTCGCCAAACAATATGATCTCAAATTGATGTAAATGAACATAGTACCTAACATAAGTACATTAAAAACACACAAAGCCAAAGGTTAATCAAGAAGTAGTTCCTTATAGTCTTATCTACAATTAATAATGTGGACCCTTCAACAACCCATAAAAAACTATAGTTGCAACAAGTACGTGATAATTCCTGCCAAAAAATTGCCAACCTTTTTCATCAAATAATTGTTCTATTCAGGATCACTCCCGACCATTTCGGGACCTAGAGCAAAAGCTAATAAAAACCAAATTTTTAATTATAAATAATAAATTTCAAATTTTTAGGAATTGTTAAAATGAAACTTGCATCCAAAAAGTAACAAAACCTAACGCATTGTATAATTTTCGAAAAATTCAGAATCAATATAATACATAGACTAATATAATACAGAGTATACAACAATACATTTTCGAAAATTTTGAAGCCCTTCCGATAGCGTCCCGGTTCATGGCTAAGGAAACTATTGATATCCATATTTGCAGCCATTGTATTTTGAAACATTATTGCAGGTATAAATCATGCTGGATGAGACGTACCATGACTTGTCTATGGTGATGAAGTAGATAAAATATAATTTGGTCCCGGAAATTAGGAATTTATAGAACATGGGTACCAAGTGAAAGTGGCATTTATATGACCTCAATTATTGCCTAAAATTGCTTGCGTGTCCACTTTTGATTAGTCGGAGGTATAGGTCAAATGACATTATAGTTAGTTATATGATTATCTAGTCCTAACAATAATGAGGGACTTCTTAATTAACGACAAATAATAGAACTAAGATAGTGTGGTACGTAAGTCAAGTATCTTATGACAAATACTGTAACCATATGTTTACATGCTTTTCATATTATTTCTCGCGATTATGATTGGTGGAATAATTCGTCACTAATTTAGTTAGTTCAATATTTAGTAATGACTTTGATATAATGATGATATGAACTCTTGATGAACATCTAATTGAGATTATATATATATATATATATATATATATATATCTCAAATTCATTTTAACGACCTAAAATTGATTAGCAATAATGACAAAGGGAATAAGCATCCGAAGATATTTATTTATATTTGTACGATTAAAAAAATAAAAAGTTAATTATATTATTTACTCTTCTTATTTGTTAATAAAATTAGTACATATATATCAATGTATTTTATCTTTAATTTGATCATCATCTGGGAGAGAAAATTGCTGAAATGGTCCCCGAAAGTGGTACCAGATTGCACTTTGGCCCTCAATAGTGGCACGGGTAATGTATAGTCCCCGAAAGTGGCTGGAAAGTTGCAGTTTGGTCCCCAAGTTAGTTTTTCCGATAAAAGTGAGACAAAAACATAACTTTTAATACTTTAACATAGATTAACTTACTTTTGGGGTCAAATTAAAAATCCAAACCCAATTCCCCAAAATCACTTAAACACTTAAACATAGAATTTTTAAACACTAAAACTTACTTTTGGGTTACTTTATTTTCCAATTTCAACTTTCGATTTTTTCTATTACCTTTTCGATTTTTTAATTTCTTTTTAGATTTTTTTCTCGATTTATTTTTTGATTTTTTTCTCGTTTTTTTTTTCAATTTTTTCAATTTCTTCTATCGATTTTTTCCCCGATTTATTTTCTCTATTTTTTCAATTTTTTTCTCGTTTTATTTTCAAATTTTTCTCGTTTTCTTTTTCGATTTTTTCCCGCATTATTTTTAAATATTTTTATTGTTTTATTTTTCTATTTCTTTTTTTTTCTCGGTTTTTTTTTTATTTTTTCAGGATTTCTTTTTCGATTTTTTACCCATTTCTTTTGCTTTTTGGAAATCGTGAAAAAAATCACAAAAGAAAACGAGAAAAAATCGAAAAAGAAAACAAGAAAAAATCGAGAAAAGAAAATGAGAAAAAATATAAAAAGAAATTTAAAAAATCCAAAAAGAAATCGAAAAAAATTGAAAAATAAATCGGTAAATAAATTTTAAAAATCATAAAAGAAATCGAAAATAAATCGGGAAAAAAATCGAAAAAGATAACCGATAAAAAACGAAAAAGAAAAGGTTTAAATTGAAAAAAGAGTAACCACAAAGTAAGCTTAGTGTTTAAAAATCATATGTGTAAGTGATTTTGGGGGAAGAGGGTTGACATTTTTAATTTGACCTCAAAAGTAAGTTAATCGAAGTTAAAGTATTAAAAATTATGTTTTTGCCCCAATTTTAACTGAAAAATTAACGTGGGGATGAAACTGTAAATTTCGGATCACTTTCGAGACAATGTTGTACCCGTACCACTATTGGAGCCAAAGTGCAATCTGGTGTCATTTTCGGGGACCATTTCGGCAATTATATGTGTATGTACAATCTGTTTTATCACATTGTAGAGCTCTTTAAAAATATTAAATTCATGTTCTTATGTAGTCGGCGAGGGAATTAGCTAAAACATTATAATCCTCATATAACACATTTAACGTCTAACCAAAATAAATTACGAGTACTTTTTAATTTGTTGTTATCAAATATTGAGTCCAGTTTCGGTGCATCAATAATTCGGTGTATCAGGTGCATCAGGTACTCATTTAAAGGTTTCACGTGGGTACTGTACCCACTTGAAACTTCATCATTGGTACTTGTACCCAAATTGTACTATAACAATGGTACAATACCAATGATGAAGTTTCAAGTGAGTACGGTACCCACGTGAAACCTTTAAATGGGTGTCTGATGCACCTGATGCATGGAAATATTGATGCACCCAATCTTTTCACTCAAATATTACATGCATGCATATTCGGTTTGAATAATGAAAACGTTAATTAAACGAATATTGGATAGAGAGTATACTTATGCGTGTCGCTTGTAAACTGCATGCATATGAACGAAATGTTTCTCTACTACATGTGCTCCCTTTGCTTGAAAGGAAAGGTAGTTATTTATTCTCTCAAAGAACCATAACTACCTTACAATTTTTTGCATTGACATCTTTTTTGTTAGTTACACATTATATCAATGAGTAGATGTTGATGACTTTAATTTCCGTCTACGTGATGAAGCGTTGTGATGCAGAATCGTTTGTTTAGAACATATGTTCAAATTGTGGTGAATACAAACTTCACATTACTCAATTAATTAAATTAAGGTACTTCTTCAAAAGGTCTTGAGTTCGATTTAATAAGATGAATAAATTAAGTTACGTTAAACAATGTTATTAATAGAGGCTAATTACATGTAACCAATAATAAACTAGAAAACTAAGATTAAATTAATAAAGTAGTAAAACGAAAAAAATATCTTAGAATCCAATCCAACAGTACTATATATACGTAAATGACTAACCAAAACTATATTAACGAATTGTACTACTTGTAAGTACTTCGCCTCTTGGTAATAAAACTGACCCCCCTAAACCTTTAATTAATGTAATTAAGTGCCATGTTGACATACCAATATATGAATTAGTTATGGTATTTATACTTTATGTCCCCATGAATATATAATGTAATAAATCGACATAATGACATACTAATAATCTAAGAATTAATTAATCAAGTAGTGTTATAAAATAAGTGTGGGGCTATCCACAAGAGTGTGTAGGAGGGGATGTACTTTAATAAGGGATTGAAAGGCTTGTGAATTGTGATAAGTATTAAAGGGAAGGGAAATTCGAGAGGCTTTAAAGACATCCTACTTGCCATCTATTATCCATATCCATGTGATTAAACAAATTATGAAGGCCAAAGGAACCCTAAAAGGTAAAGGTATGATTCTTGTGCCTTACTTATTACTATTGTTGTGGCACCTTCTTTTTACTCTCCACATATATTGCTTCGTCAACTTTACAATCATGTTACTTGTTAATTCTTTAGTATGTTATTTATTCTTTAGGCATGATGTGTTCTATTAATATGGGACACAGATGATCAATACTTTTATCTAGGTATAACTTGATCTACCAACAAATTATATATTGTATACTTTCTTTAGATTTTTTTATTAATTATCGTTCTAATTATTTAGATATTTGCATTAATTAAGAAGTGATAGAAAACCAAAATCTTGAACGCAAATGGACGCCTAAGGGAATAGAGCCGTAGTAAAATGCAATATTATTATCTAACTATATATGAAGAGAAAAATTAGAGATTATTTTACAAGTCGAAGTTTTATGCGTTCTCCTAAAATATAGGAGATAATATAATTAATATAATTATTTATTTTTTTATAAATATACTTTACAATAACTATCCATAACTAAATCCATAAATATATTTTAACTTCATCTTTTCAAGTTTGTTTTGCAAAAGTTATAGTTATTTTGTACATCAAATTTAAACTTAGTTAAGATAAATCAAATAATACATACAATGTTACTGCTATATTTATTTATTAATAACAAAATCATATATTTAAAATACGATGAACAAATTCATATAGGTTGTACTGTGCAAAAATATCTAGTCCCGCTGCTAATGATCGGGGTGGTCCGGTGGTGGGATTGTGATGGACTGGCGGCGCCTCCGTTGGGGTAGAGGTCCCCGTCGTCGATCATTTCGCCGGAGATATCTTCGTATGCGTCCATATCAGTGAATGTGAGAGGATCTAGGGTTTAGCAGAAGAGAGAAGGGTGTTCCAGTAGTAAATCATACACAAGATTTGTGTGCAAATTCTAGTGATGGCAGGCAATTGGTAACCCGTTACCGGAACACCCGACTTGAATATTCGTCTCGTTGGACAATTATTTCGTCAATAAATAGTGCAAGAGATTACAATATTAAACTCGTTATTTTAAGGAGTGTAGTATTACCATAACGAATCACTAGTTCAATGCCTAGTTCGTCTCTATTCGTTTTCTGCAATAGCAAATTGGCGCGCAACTTTTTTATATAATGGACGTGCAAAATTAACGAAAAAATAATTATCTACCTTCTTTTCACACCTCAGACCTTATATCATGTCTCATTGATAACAATAAAATTATATTATACTTTATTGAGAAAATGATTATAATACAACTATCTAATAGATGATATATCCCTTCTAAAACAGGTCTATTATACACACACCCTAATAGTGATCTTGGGGAGTGAAATTATAATTATGACCCCCTATTTACAAACGTAACAATTGCAGGAACCTATTCGTCGTCTGACTCGAAAAAGCCTGATCGACTGCCCATATCTTTATTGAACAAATTCATATAGGTTGTACTGTGCAAAAATATCTAGTCTATATATAATTGGGGAAAGGGGAATTGAAAATTATTTTGAAGCCATTTTATTTGAAGCCTCGTGTTCTCCATATTTATACGAGAGGTAATTAATAACATTTATTTATTTTTAATAAATATTTTGTACAATAACTCCCCGAAAACTGTTATCAAATATTTTTCCTTTCATCTTTTGAAGATGGCTTTGAATATATATTATATATGTTTCACATACATCACATTTAAGCTCAGTTAAGATAAGTTAAATAATATTGTATAGAATAATAGAAATGGTATATGTATTTATTAATAGATAATCATATATTATAATACGACATGAACGAACTCACACAAGTTGGATTGTGTATAAACATCTAGTTTTATGTAATTTGGGAAGGGACTTAGTTAGAAGTTATTTTGAAGCCCCCATGTTCGCCTACAAAATTGGAGACCAATAGTCAAATTATTTTTTTATAAATATTTTGTACAATAACTATCCATAATTTCTTTCAAATATTATCAAGTATATTTTTCCTTTATATTTAAGAATTGGATTTGCAAAAACTATATATAGTTTTTACACATCAAATTTAAACTTAGTTAAGATGAATGTAATAATATTAAATATAAATGTTATATTTATTTATTAATAAATGATATACTTATAAACTAATGAACGAGTGTGTAGAGGTTGGACTGTGTACAACCATCTAGTGTATATAATGTGGGAACGGAAAATTATAGCTTATTTAGGAGCTCATGATCTTCTAAATTGTAGGAATTTAATTAATCTACTCTAATATAGTGTGGGAAGTTGAGAATTAGAGATTATTTTGAAGCCATGTGATCTCCTAAATTTTAGAAATATAATATATAAATTATTATTTTTATGAATATTTTAAATAATAATTACCCACCAATATCTCATCAAATATATTTATTTTTATTTGTTAAAATAAGTTTACAAAAATCTTACAGTATATTATTTACAATAAATTTAAGCTTAGTTAAATTGAGTTAAATAATGTCCAAATGAAATTAATGTATTTATTTAGTAATTAGTACCATGCACATGTATTTTTATAATTTACAAATAATATGTTATCATAATAAGTTTGTACAAAAATTAATCAAAAAAATATTATATATAAATACTCAATCAACGAATTCGTACATGCTAGGCAGTAACATAGTGCTCAAACACCTAAGTCACTATTTTTAGAGATCTTTCTAATCGTTTAGTAAACTGTAAAACTGTGGTTATATTAGAAAAGGTTTAGTTTAGAGGAGAGTAGTGTTGAACATCAGTCACTATAACAATTAAGAATTGCAGGGGCACGAATGTAATATTGATAAAAATAAAAGTGAGATCCTATTTAAGTGTTCGCTATTATAAGCAACCTTCATAAATGTGAAAGTAGATGGATCTAAATGATCATTAATTTAGGTTATCAATAAGGTACAAGTAGGCAAGTAGCATGATATTATCATCCGTTTTGTTATAACTTTATTATTCTTTTCGATGTCCTCCAGCCTCTTATAAAACTTGGAAACCCTTTTTTTAATTCTATTTATTGACACGGAAAGGAATTAAAAAGATTAAAAATACAATCAAATATCTGTGACTAACCCCTCCACGAAACGAATATGGATCTTGTTTCATAGTAATATAAGAAAATTATATTATGCATTTATTACATAATTATCTTCATCTTTATCCACTCTAAACTCTAAGGCATATCGTCCGGGTAAGTACGTTTAGCTATTATGGAGGATAATACTTTCTTACTCTTTTTTTTTTTTTTTTGATAATTAGCGATGAATTGTGACTACAATGATATTACAAACATGAATACAGAAATTGCTAACTAATAGAAAGTTAGAGTATAATATGTAAGATTTAGAAGCCAATTCCAGTAATCGAACAAGAACAAGAAGAATAATCGATCAATCAAAAACAATTCTTGAAGAAAAAATAAACCGAAAAGAAACTAAATGAATTTCATATCTTTTGATTATTCAATCTGATCTCACAAAGTGTTTCTACTAAGTGTTTGATCAACACTTATATACAAGAAGAGAAATTACAAAGATAGGAAAGAATCTAATCGATAATGTTACAAAACAACTAACTAATCTAACCGTTAGTTTAATCAACTAACAGCTAAGCCACGTGTCAACAAACTATTGGCTGGAATAAGGCTCCAACTAACTTCCGGAAACCAACTACCCGAGAAGCCTTATTAAAGATAAAACACCCGAGTTCGATTCCCAACTGATGCAGATTTAATTCTTGTTTTCCCAGCCGTGGCTTTCTTCTTGACAACAAGTATAAGATCATTTCTCATCACAAAACTCATATAATCTTACACTCCCCCCTCAAGATGGAGCTGGCTGAAAGCCCATCTTGAACAACATAGGCATGCTAACTGAAGCTGGCAAAGCTTTAGTAAACAGATCAGCCAATTGATCCTTGGTATGAACATAAATAGGCTTCACAAAACCATCCTTGTAGAAATCTCTGACAAAATGACAGTCCAATTCTATATGCTTAGTTCTCTCATGATACACAGGATTTTCTATCATTGCAATAGCAGATTTGTTATCACAGTAAAGCTTAACTGGTAATGCAACCTGTACATCCAAATGCTTCAGAATATAACTCAGCCATCTCATTTCACAAACTGTCACAGCTGCACTTCTGTACTCAGCTTCAGCTGATGATCTAGCCACTGTAGGCTGCTTCTTTGCCTTCCAAGAAACAAGTGAATCTCCCAGGAAAACACAGTAGCCAGTCACACTTTTCCTTGTAATTGGACACTTTGCCCAATCACTATCACAGTAAGCCTTAATATCCAAACTGTTTGGGGCAGATGAATAGAACAGACCATGACTACTAGATCCTTTCAAGTACTTCACTACATGAACAGCTGCCAACCACTGTGACTGTGTAGGTGCTTGCATGAATTGACTCAAGAACTGAACACTAAAAGTAATATCAGGCCTTGTAAAGTTCAAATATAATAGCCTCCCTACCAATCTCCTGAAAACAGAAGGATCATCAACTAAAGGAGAACTACTATCATGACTATTCCAATCAGAAGGCAGAGGAGTAGCAACAGACTTAGCATTCTCCAATTTTAAATCAACAACAATATCTTTAATGTACTTCTGCTGGCTCAGAAACAGACCATCTTTTGATCTAGCAATCTCAATTCCCAGAAAGTATCTTGCCACTCCTATATCTTTAATTGTGAACTCATGATCCAGAAACTCCTTTACACCCAAAATAGCATCCTCTGAATTTCCAGTAATGATTATATCATCCACATAAACAACCAGGAACAACATCACTTCCTTCTTCTTAAGGACAAATAAGCAAGGATCATGATGACACTGAATAAATCCATATCCAGCTACCTTATTTGTAAATTCAAAGTTCCATTGCCTGGAAGCTTGTTTAAGACCATACAAGGACCTCTTTAACTTGCAGACCTTGGGCTTTTCTTCTATCTTATAGCCATCTGGAAGTGACATGTAAATAGTCTCATCAAGAAAACCATGCAGAAAGGCATTGTTAATGTCAAGTTGATGCAAAGACCAGTTTCTTGCTGCTGCTATTGCCAAGATCACTCTTACAGTGACAACCTTTGCTACTGGAGAAAAGCTCTCAGAATAATCCACTCCCTCCTTTTGTGTAAAGCCTTTTGCTACAAGCCTAGCCTTGTACTTATCAACACTTCCATCTGGCTTCCTCTTAATTTTATACACCCATTTGCACCCTATTGCCTTTTGATCAACAGGTAAATCAACAATGTCCCATGTATCATTTAGTTCCAATGCATCTATCTCCTGTTTCATTGCCTCCTCCCATTGAGGTTTACCACAAGCATGTTTGTACAAATAAGGTTCCTTTTCTTGTGCCACATTTGTCATAAAAGCAACATGCTCATCTGAATACACAATTTCCTTAACAGAACCATCAGTAATATTAACAACATAATCATTTAACCATGTTGGCAACCTCCTATTCCTACTATCAGAAACAATTAATGTATCAGTATTCAAATCATGTTCATCATTGGTGGATAGGTTCTCAGGAGGTGTACCATTAGATATGAGATGATGCATTTTAGAATTACTGTCATAAGGGAACACAGTCTCATAAAATTTGACATCTCTGGATATAAAAACTTCTTTAGTAACAACATTAAGCAGCTTATATCCTTTATGATCAGGTGGAAAACCTACTAATACACAACAGATTGCTCTTTGATCAAATTTTAACTTTCCTGGCATAGTATTAGTAGCATAGCAAAGACAGCCAAACACTTTAATCATAGATAAATCAGGAATCTTACCATATACCATTTCATATGGTGACTTCCAATTGATTACCTTAGAAGGAATCCTGTTGGCCAAGAAAGTTGCTGCTAAAATTGCATCTCCCCAATATTCACAAGGCAATTGTGATTGAATCATAAGGGCTCTAGCAATCTGCAGCAAATACTTATGTTTTCTTTCAACCACTCCATTCTGCTGGGGTGTGTACACACATGTTTTATAGTGCATTATCCCTTTCTCATTAGTGTAAGCAACAAAATTAAGGTTAATAAATTCTGATCCATTGTCAGTTCTAATTCCTTTTACCTTTTTACCAAACTGCCTCTCAATCATGCTTATCAGATTTTTAACCACACTTAATACCTGAGATTTTTGGCTCATAAGGATGGTCCAAGTACATCTACTACAATCATCAACAACAGTAAAAAAATATCTAGTATTCTGTCTAGTGGACTCTTGATAGGGTCCCCAAACATCAATATGCAATAATTCAAACAGTATATCAGAATGTGCAATGTTTTTATTGAAAGATAGTCTCTGTTGCTTGGATAAAGGACATACATGGCAATGTTCAGAACTATCCTTGGATCCATCACTTCCTATACATTTTCCAAGAACTTTGGAAGAAATATGCCCTAATCTACAATGCCACAGAGAACTTTCTATAGGAGCATTTTGCACAGTATTTACATTTACAGTATTGTTATAAAAGGAATCACATTTCAAGACAAACAAGCCCTTTTCAGCTATAGCAGTTCCAATAATCTTGGAGCTCTTAGAATCCTGCAAGATGCATTTATTATCATGAAAAATAAATCTTATGTTCCCAGATTCAGTTAATTTACTTACAGAGAGCAAGTTATACTTAAAGGAAGGCACAAAAAGACAATCATGAACAACCAGTCCATTCCCAATAGTGATGGAACCAGCAAAGCTCACTAACTTAAAGGTGTGATCAGGCAGTTTTACTTTAACCTCATGTTTAAGCTTATATTTAGAACAAAATTTAGTGATATCATGACACATATGAGTGGTAGCACCACTATCAATGATCCACCAATCTTGATAATCAATAGAATCAAAGTATAGTTCAGTGTTACCTGCCACATGATCAAAACCTGCCAGATTCACTTCCACCTGCTGATCATTTGAACAGCCAGCAACATCCTTGCCTTTTATCACCTTTCCAAGCTCTTGATGAATCAAGTTGATCATAGCTTGAACATTCCCAGAATTCTGCTGTCCCTCAGTTCCAATGTCCATAGGAGTGCCCAGGGGTTGAACCAGATTAGCCCTTTCTTTTGTCTTGAAATCTTTATTTCCAGGCCACCAATCTGGAAATCCTTTGATCTTGAAACAATCCTTCCTTAGATGACCTTTCTTGCCACAAAAGTCACATTTTAAATGACTCTTGTCTTCCTTTCCAGCAAATTGAGTCTTTGTTCCAATTTGAGCTGCATTTCTCATAGGTTGCATGTACTGGGATGGAACTTTCTGCTGAAACCTTGCTGAAGTCTGCATAGATATCACATCAGTGTTTTCAACAATCATCAGCCTTCTCTGTTTTTCCACATTACTCACCATTCCATAAGCCTTAGCAAAAGTAGGCAATGGATCATATAACAGTATTTGACTCCTTTGTGGCTCAAATTCATCATTGAGTCCCATAAGGAATAACATCATTTTTTCTTCCTCATAATCACCATACTTCATTCCAGGCCTGAGGGCAGTTAATTCTTCCCATAGGCTTTTGATCTTGTTGTAAAAACAAGTCACTGTATCCTTTCCTTGCCTTGCAGAGTAAATGGATCTCCTGATCTCATACAATCTGTTTCCCAGACTTGATCCATACTGCTGCCTGAGCTCTTCCCAGAGAACAAAGGCATCAGAACAGTAGGCAAAGCCCCTGGATATCTCTTTTGTCATAGCATTGAGAATCCAGGAAACTAAAGTAGCATTGACCATAAGCCATTGCTCATGATCAGCATGTTCTTCTGGCAATCTTTCAAAAACGCCATTAACAAATACAGCCTTGTTTCTTGCTTGTAGAGCTATCAACATGGATCTACTCCATGTTTGATAATTGTTTTCAGTCAGCAGATCACTCACAAGAACAAGACTGGAGTGATCTGAGCTGTGGAGGAACAGAGGGTCGTTTTTGTATTTTGGAGCTTCTTGATTAGGAGCTTGTCCCGCATTGTGTGATCCTTCTGAATTTGCCATTGAATCAGTAGTTTAGAGCCTGTCGCTCTGATACCATGTAAGATTTAGAAGCCAATTCCAGTAATCGAACAAGAACAAGAAGAATAATCGATCAATCAAAAACAATTCTTGAAGAAAAAATAAACCGAAAAGAAACTAAATGAATTTCATATCTTTTGATTATTCAATCTGATCTCACAAAGTGTTTCTACTAAGTGTTTGATCAACACTTATATACAAGAAGAGAAATTACAAAGATAGGAAAGAATCTAATCGATAATGTTACAAAACAACTAACTAATCTAACCGTTAGTTTAATCAACTAACAGCTAAGCCACGTGTCAACAAACTATTGGCTGGAATAAGGCTCCAACTAACTTCCGGAAACCAACTACCCGAGAAGCCTTATTAAAGATAAAACACCCGAGTTCGATTCCCAACTGATGCAGATTTAATTCTTGTTTTCCCAGCCGTGGCTTTCTTCTTGACAACAAGTATAAGATCATTTCTCATCACAAAACTCATATAATCTTACATAATATGAGACAAATATGTCTCCAACAAGGTTCGAACCCCGAACCCATGACCTCTTACATGAAAGGTTGGGCCGGATGCCACTAGGCTATTGAGTACTTTCTTACTCTTAAGCATTAAAGTTTATTGAACTATCCATCCATATAATTAAAAGGCTATTATTCTTTTGGCTCATGAACTTCAACGAATCGATTAATATACTTCCAAACTATCCAAACAAGTTATTTTGGAGATTTTTGTCTTATAAATGATAAATTTTAAGTTTTAATAAAACACAAAATAGAAATTCAATATATACTAAATATTTGAAATCAGTTTTAATAACCAAAATACATTGGGCTCTTTTAAAATAAATGAAATTATTATAGAAAAGTAAAAATAACAACAACAATAATAATAATAACACCCCCTTATACCCCCATACCCACCCCACACACGCCATTTGTCTCAAAAATCATCCTCGTCGGAGATGGAGAATGGTTGTGGATATACATAGGGGGCGGAGAGGAGACCAGGAAGGGGTGAGATCGGCAGGGAGGCGAGGGGCAAATCGGATGGTAGTGTATCAAGTAGGGAGAAGGGGCAGATCGGACTATTACCGATCTGAAGAATTTGTTGGGTAAACCTAACAAATTGTAACTAAACTAAATGTCAATTTGCAAGGTTATTGATTATGCACCATAACTTAATAGTTAGTTATACAAAGTGAGCGAGAGTTTGTTACGTAAAAAATAATATTCTTCCAAATTTGTATGATCAATTTGTAAATAATTTGGAGGAATGATTCTCCAATGTGGAGATTATTGTATATTTATAACATAATATATTAACATTGATTTACATTATGTTACACATTTTTAATTGAATAAATCTCGACTCTAATTGAATAAATCTTGACTCTAATTGCATTTAAGGTTTACATATTTGAGTTGACTGATGACATCCCCCTCAATCTGAGCTTGGTGGGGAAGACACAGATTGGATAATGCAGCTTTGAACTTGGTACCGAGCAACGCTTTGGTGAAGATATCCGCAAGTTGAAGTTGAGTTGGAACATGTGGCACAACAAGATCACAAAGCAGAACCTTCTCCCTTACGAAGTGATAATCAATAGCAATGTGTTTTGATATTGAATGAAGCACCTGATTATAGGCAAGATATGTAGCTGACATGTTATCACATAAAATAACATGAGCGGTCAACAATGGAATTTGAAGATCTTTAAACAACATTTGCAACCACGTGATTTCTGCAGCAACAAATGCAAGCGCTCTGTATTCGGCTTCTCTGCTAGACAAGCAACGGTGGGCTTTTTTTAATATCCTGATTAATCATACTTGCAAGATACATTAGAATTCTCTTCACTAAACATAGATTAGACTCAATAGGTTGATGCATAGCTTGAAAAACTTGATTCACAATGTGATAGTAATTGAGTTGACTGACACAATTTTCCTAAAATTAGAATATTAAAATTGATTACATTTTAGTTCAAACTTGTGAAGATAAAATAAAGTAATGTAAAATGAGTTAGGCATTTTAGCCGGTTGCCTCCTCAAATATATTTATCTTTTTACGTACCTCCTAAACTTTATATCTTTTCTATGTGCCACTGAGTCGTCTTTTTTTAGCTTTAAATAATAAAATGACTATTTTACCGCTAACACTATGTGGCTTTGTACTTTCTATCTTGTCAATATTTCTTAAGATGCACATCCTACATTAGAAGTCGACCTCTCGGATCAATATATAAGATCCTGGATTACTCCCTCTAATGCCAATTTGGTTTTACAGTGGAACCCTATAGACTATTTTCAACACGCCCCACCCCTATCGCCAAAACCCGATATGCACCTGATTATAGGCAAGATATGTAGCTGACATGTTATCACATAAAATAACATGAGCGGTCAACAATGGAATTTGAAGATCTTTAAACAACATTTGCAACCACGTGATTTCTGCAGCAACAAATGCAAGCGCTCTGTATTCGGCTTCTCTGCTAGACAAGCAACGGTGGGCTTTTTTTAATATCCTGATTAATCATACTTGCAAGATACATTAGAATTCTCTTCACTAAACATAGATTAGACTCAATAGGTTGATGCATAGCTTGAAAAACTTGATTCACAATGTGATAGTAATTGAGTTGACTGACACAATTTTCCTAAAATTAGAATATTAAAATTGATTACATTTTAGTTCAAACTTGTGAAGATAAAATAAAGTAATGTAAAATGAGTTAGGCATTTTAGCCGGTTGCCTCCTCAAATATATTTATCTTTTTACGTACCTCCTAAACTTTATATCTTTTCTATGTGCCACTGAGTCGTCTTTTTTTAGCTTTAAATAATAAAATGACTATTTTACCGCTAACACTATGTGGCTTTGTACTTTCTATCTTGTCAATATTTCTTAAGATGCACATCCTACATTAGAAGTCGACCTCTCGGATCAATATATAAGATCCTGGATTACTCCCTCTAATGCCAATTTGGTTTTACAGTGGAACCCTATAGACTATTTTCAACACGCCCCACCCCTACCGCCAAAACCCGATATGCCCCCCCCCCCCCCCAAACACCATCTCCCCTCCGCCACCCCCCAAATTTGAGGGAACATCACATATAAGTTAACAGATATTCAAAAAGGACTGGAGTTTATTTTTAATTATGTAAAATATTGATAATATAGAAAGTAGAAGGGGCACATAGCGTTAGAGGCACAATAATTATTTTATTGTTAAAAATTAAAAAAAGACGACTTAGGGACACATAGAAAGAGTGAAAGTTTACGGGACACATATACTAGATAAGTAGTATAATTTAAGTGACAATCGACTAAAAAAGCCGTGAATTTAACTACTTTTATTTTTTTTTTTTTAAATTTGTACAAAAATAAATGATCAAACAAAATAGAACCAGAAGTAAATTATCTTTACTTGTGATTTGGGCAAATACCATGGCTGTGCTTTCCCAAAATTTTCGCCCATAGGCCCCATGAGCCAGACTACCCTTCATAATCGGTTTCACAAATCCCCAAACTCACATTTTCCTTTTTAGATCAAACCAAAACATTTTTCTTTTTTAGGAATTAATATCAAAAATAATACTTTATAAACTCAATTGTAATATTTCTAACAATAAATAATAAAAATTCTTTAATCGATAATTTATTAGTCCTACAACCTTGTATATAGGTATAATTATTAGGACCTCCCTGGTCCCTATAAGCGCAGGCCTTAGAATTACAATACCACCATCTTAAATTTATTAATAAATCTAGTGAGAGAAAATTAAGAATCTGTGGCGCCAGCGGTGTATGAGAAGGATGAAAGCTTACCCCCACCCCCCACCCCCCACCCCCCAACCCAAAAAAAAAACGCAAAGCTGGCATCTGCCCCTTAACCACATCACTACCCCCACCCCACCCTACCCCCTAACCCAGCCCTTTTCTCTCATTTATACAATGCCCCCTTTCTTTTTTTCTCTTGTCCTATAAGATTTGAATCCTCTGACCTTCTACTCTTCTCTCTTCAATACAGTAGAACCCAAAGAAATAACAATAGCAAATGCTCTATTTGCTTAGAGCTATATAGTTTGTATATAAGTCATCTAGAGATACACATTTGCTCTCTTTGGGTATCAGAAACTGTCTCAACAATATCATCATGGCTATATCTCCATTTCCTGCTAATGTTGAGAAAAAACATTGGTGGCTTACTAATAGAAAGGTAATAATTAGTGCTTTTTGGAATGGTTTTGTTGGAAGATTGAATATTTTTTCAAATCGCCTATGGTTTTTGTGATACTTAGTGTTCTCTTGAAAGATTGAATCTTTTCCATATTATCTATGGTTTTTTATTCTTAGTATATGTTTTTTTAGTAGATTGAATCTCTTTTGAAATTTATGTCTGGTTTTTGTGATATTTGGTATGTATTTTGTTGAAAGATTGAATCTTTTTTCCCAAATAATTAATGGGTTTTGTGATTTATTGGTTACAGATTGTGGAGAGATATGTAAGAGAAGCAAAAGCTCTGATTGCAACTCATGAACAGAGTGAGATTGCTTCAGCTTTGAACCTTTTGGACTCTGCATTGTCTCACTCTCCTCGTTATGAAGAAGCCCTTGAGCTCAAAGCAAGATGTCTGCTTTACCTAAGAAGGTTTAAGGATGTTGCTGATATGCTGCAAGATTATATTCCAAGTTTCAGAATGTCTTGTTCTTCATCATCATCATCTTCTGATGATTCATCATCCACAAGTTCATCTGAGAATTCGTCGAATCAGCTCTCCAAGGAGAGGGTTAAGCTCCTGCCCGGAGGTGATTCATTGGGGGATGATGAGAAATTGTGCAAGTGCTTCTCTGTTTCTGATTTGAAGAAGAAAGTCATGGCTGGTCTCTATAAAAGCTGTGAAAAGGAAGGACAATGGAGGTAATTGCTGTCCCATAATTGTTTCTTTTGTCGTTGAAATACTACTTTCGTCCCTAAAAGATTGTCAAGTTTTGATTTTCATTTGTCGAAATTAATAAATTTTGATGTATTGGTTAGTAAACTAATTATCATGTCATTAGTGAACAGATCGAGTACTAAATATTTCTTTAACATGTAGTGATATATTTATGTCTCATAATCTAATTGGTCAACCATCAAAACTTAAAACTCTTATCTTTTAGTTATGCACATCAGATAATTTAGTGAGCAAGATGGCAAATTTGGTCTATCTTTAATTCACTTATTGATGTTGTCTTCGATCTTGGCTGAGTTTTATTTGTTTTGAAGTATGTGTCATGTTGTGATTAAATTTTGATGTTTTGAAATGATTTAGGTACTTGGTATTGGGACAAGCTTGTTGCCACTTAGGTTTAATGGAGGATGCATTGGTGCTCCTCCAGACAGGTAAACGCCTGGCCACGGCGGCATTTCGCCGTGAAAGCATTTGCTGGACTGATGACAGTTTCTCATTTTCAAGAATCCCCATTTCCACCACCAATAATCAGACTACACCTCCCAAAACAGAGTCTGAGAACATTACTCACTTGCTAGCACACATCAAGCTGCTGCTACGGCGTAAGACTGCGGCCATTTCCGCCCTTGACGCTGGTCTTTTTGCAGAAGCCATCAGACATTTCTCTAAAATCGTTGATGGTCGTCGTGGAGCACCTCAGGGGTTCTTAGCTGAGTGCTACCTCCATCGAGCCTTGGCTTATCGGTCAGCAGGCCGACTAGCAGAGGCAATTGCTGACTGTAATCGGACATTGGCATTGAACCCATCTTGCATTGAAGCTCTTAGTATCAGAGCTTCACTCTTTGAAGCAGTCCGGTGCTTACCCGATTCACTCCATGATTTGGAACATTTGAAACTTTTGTATAACTCAATGTTGAGAGATCGAAGACTACCTGGACCTGCTTGGAAGCGCCAGAATGTGCAATACAGGGAAATTCCAGGGGAACTTTGTTCATTAGCTATAAAGATTCAAGAATTGAAGCAGAGGGTTGCTTCAGGGGAAACTGGAAATGTAGACAACTATGCTCTGATTGGCCTTAGAAGGGGGTGTACTAGATCAGAATTGGAAAGAGCCCATCTATTGCTTATTCTGAGACACAAGCCGGATAAATCGATTAGCTTCATCGAGAGATGTGAATTTTCAAATGAGACTGATGCAGATTCTGCTAGGGATAAGGCTAGAATGTCCGCTTTGTTACTGTATAGATTGATACAGAGAGGTTATACCAGTTTGATGAGTACTATATTGGATGAAGAAGCTGTAGAGAGGCAGAGGAAGCAGGCATCGGCAGCCTTACAAACAGCACAGACGATGCAAGTTCCACAACAGAAAATTCAAGAACCCGCACCACCTAAAGTTGAATCGGTGAAGACGTCTCCAACGTCATCGAAGGCCCCTACACGTGCTAGGGTCGAGAACAAGCCCGTCCTGACCACCCCAACCACCCCCACGAGACCATCTTTTGATAGGGATGTGATTAGCAACTGTAACGCGACTAATGCATCGAACTCTGCTACTAATGGAGCAGTGTATCAAGGAGTGTTCTGCAGAGACCTTGCAATCGTAGGGAGTTTACTATCACAAGCTGGTTTCAATCGTCCACTTCCGATGAAGTATGAAGCTCTTAGCTGCTAAGCGTTTACTATGGAAATAAGCATGAAAAAAGAATCCAATGATGAAGAAATTTGAAGTTATGGGATGTCAATATTGGGCGGGAGTATTTAATTATGATCTCATATATTTGTACAAATTAAAAATGTTCATCACTTCTACTAGTTGGAACAAATTTTGTTGACCTTATTATATTTTACTATTTTCACTCTACTTTATTCATATTTTGTGTTTGTACATATTAACGGTACCTATTAAACTATGGGCAGTTGAGGATGCAAAAGTGAAAATCAACTAATTAATCACTTCACCTAATACAACATAAATATGAAAATGTTTTAGTTCAACTTTAGAAAGGAAAAAAAAAGGTTCACTAAAATCTAAAGCTGAAACGATCTTTGAAATTGAACAATATTTTTTTTAAATCAAGAAAAATATAACAAATCACTAAAATGTAATTTCAAAATTGGACGATCTTTCACAATTTTGTGATAATAGTAGTATTTCAAATAAAGGAAAGCCAATTAATGCAATGAGTCATAGATATAGGGGAGGGGGGAGGTGAATGGGATGGGTGCATGGGGGAGGGGGGGGGGGGGTGTTATTATGGCTTTGCATATTTGCAGTTGAGCTTTGATATAGAAAAAGAAGGAGGTTTTGGCTTCCATCTCATGTCTTATATGCTTTCCCATTAATGCTTCTTGTCCCAAAATGTCAGTCCTATCCATCATACACTCTGTCAGCACCTGACATTCCACACAATATCTCATTTTACCCATCTTATTTAAACTAAATTAACATATAAGTTACTTATATTTTGGATTTTTTTTTCTACAAGAAAGAAAGTTTAATTCATTATGTATTGTGTTACATATCTTCAAATAAATAAATTGTAAAACAAAAAATATGTTCTAGTAGCAATCTTGTAATGAATAAGCACTAAACCAAAATAAAATAATTTTTCAATATTTTAATATATAAAGTGTTATCAACTTATCGTCACACAAATTTCAAATAATGTATCATAAGAGCAATCACACTAGAATCTCCATAAAGTTTCCCTAAACTTAACTAATTATATCATTTTATCGAATTTAGGAGTCACTTTTAGATTTTATAAAACTAAATTTTCTATTTATACTCCTCAAATCTACTATTTTTATATTTTAACTCTAAGTTAAAGATAAATTGAAATTATTTATTGAAGACACTCAAATTATTTCAATATAAATTGAAAATATAGATAATTTTTTTATTTGAAAAAAAAAAGAACAATATCCCTACCGTAATTATATTATGACTCATATAAGTTGTCCCCGGTGGAGGGCGTTGGACCATTTGTTGATAGCATGAGAAGGTGTCTTAGCTTGAAATGCATTGAATAGCTAGTTGTCTTATTTTATGAGTGTAAAGTTGTGACATGCAATTAATTTAAGCCAAATTTAGTGTTCAACATACGCAAAGCACTATATACAAGACAAGTTTAGGTCTAATGTATATATGTGTGGTGGGTGTGGGTCTAGTTACCACTCAATTCCACACAAACTCATCAACTATAAATAACTTCCATGTGAGATAAAATAACAAGTTCATGGATGGAGTAGTATTTTGTAATGAACTAAATAGACTCTTTTCATCCCAAATTTTAATCACCTTTTATTGTGGGAACTAAATTTTGAAATTTTTTACTATAAGTTATTATTAGCGGGTAACAAATAATATAATTATGTAGGATTTTGTTAGATTCGTTTTATATATGTTGTTTAATTATTTATTTTTTATAACTTTCAGGCTTGTAGAATTAGAGATATTTACGTTGGAAATCGTGTCTCGGAGACAATAAAAATTCAAATAGGACAAATAATTTGCGATGAAAAAAATATATTTTTTGATATTCGTGTACAAAATCTATCAAAATAAAATTACTTCAAATCTAATTTTTAATTTGTAAATTATTTTAGATCAAGTTAAACTTTCATTTATCAAGATAACAGATTCATGAAGTCACCGTTTAAGTTTCTGCTAGCGTGAGAAAGGACCATGAGATGCTAACCCGAAAGAGCACCTACAAGGTCGTGCGGGGGGGGGGGGGGGGTGATTTTATTTTTATTATTGATTTAATTGATATTATTAAACCTTATTAAGGAGTCATGAATTTTTTATGTAATATTATGCATCAAAATTTTAGTTTGTCTGAAAATCCAATTTTTTTTTCTTATTAAATTTTTTAGAACAGACTAATTTACCTTACAAAAGTAAATTGAGAGGCGGATTGATATAAAAAATTATTTAAGAGAAAATCTAATTTATTCAAAAATTTGATCGATTTATAATAGTTCGAGGGACCGACGAAATTAGCCTATAGCTAAGTACCGTCTGTCCCCATGAATCGGTGTTCAGTACGACCACGAAAATTTGTTACGAGCATTTATGTTGCTTTTTCCAGATTTATTGATTTTTAGCAAAGCACAGATTTTTATACAAGATTTGTAGAAAACCTGTTGTGTATTACTGGTACATATTTGTATGTTTAAGCTCAAAAAGCTTTCGACTTTATTTTTCAGACAAGCTTTTTACCTTTTAGGCAGAAAACATTAAAACTAAAACAGTCTCAATAGTAGCTCTTGAAGTGACATTAAATGGCTGATTTGACAATTCTTTAAACCTACAAAATGATCCTATCATATCACAATGTTCGAGGTGCATAGTAATTTAATTTGGTACAGATTTTTTTTGTAGAGTATTCAAATTCTATTGATCAATTTATTTCAATTAATATTATTTGACTCGCTTATAATTATATTTTAATTAATCTAGTTAGAGTGACAATTATTTTCAAATAATTGAAAAAATGAATTAATAAATTGTTTCTTCAGTTATCTCCCAAAATAAAAAATTAATTTTGTAAAAGATAAATTGGGTCGATTTTTCTTCAACTCTGTTTCCAATAAAAACTGAAAACATATGGGAAGGTATAATAAACACAAATGAATTATTGGATAAATTTAGTTAACATTTGGCTTATTTGCATTTTGCCCCCTATAGTATCGTTTTCGTTTCAGATTGCCCCCTGTACTATTAATCGTTTCAGATTGCCCCCTGAACCCCTTTTTTTTAGTTTTAAAAGATAAAATGACAATAGTACCCTTGACACTATTACAAAGTATAGGGGGCAATATTAACATATTTTAAATAATTAAAATTAAACCCCAACTCCTTCTTCTTCAACACCCCCACCCCCACCCCCAACCCCCACTCTCAAATAATTAAAGATCTTCATCACAACGAATCATTTTTTCTGATCCCACATCAAGAATCCAGTTATTTTCATGTTTCACACACACTGAAAGCAATGCAAAATACATCCCTCAACTCAATTTTTTCAAGAAAATGTAACCACTCAATATCACCACTCAATATCGTTTTCATTCAATGACTATACATAGTGTTTAAATGATAGATTTTGTAGACACCATTTCTAAAGTACCCTTGTCTGAAAATGATCCAAAAACCCATTAAAAAAAGTCCAATTTTTGATGATGGTGTTTCAAGATTACCCTTTTCTCAAAATGGACCAAGAACCCATGAAAAAAAATCCAATTTTTTATGATGATGTTTCCGAATTAGATATTTCTTGAAATGGAACAAAAATCCATCAGAAATATCACATTTTTATGAGGATTTCGTTATAAATGGTGATGAAGATGATGAATTATGGTTGAATATGAAGAAAAAAGCAAGGTCAGATATCAAAAGGAGCCAATTTTATGCAAATATTATTTTGATTCAGTCTCGAACCATGATTCTTTACATGGTGCATTAGCCAATCATTTCTCTATGAAATTAAGCAATTCAAGCCTTCCAAGTGATGTGGGATCAGAAAAAAAAAATGATTCGTTATGATGAAGAAGAATTTAATTTTTTGGGAGTGGGGATTGGGGTTAGGGTGGGGTGTGTTGAAGAAGAAGGAGTTGGGGTTTAATTTTAGTTATTTAAAATATGTTAATATTGCCCCCTATAGTTTGTAATAGTGACAGGGTACCATAGTCATTTTATCTTTTAAAACTGGAAAAAAACGGTCCAGGGGGCAATCTGAAACGATTAATAGTATAGGGGGCAATCTGAAACGAAAACGATACTATAGGGGGCAAAATGCGAATAAGCCTTAACATTTTGACTATAGTCCCTCGAAACAAAGAATTTGCATAGTTTTCGCGTATTATTTGGTTTGGAGTGCAGAAAACAAGACAGAGGAAAAGCACCAAAAAAAGGTTGTAATGATAAGCTCCACCAATGATTTTTAGTGTGGGGTCGGTGGGGTGGGGTGGGGGTGGGGATGGGGGTGGGGGAGGGGGAGGGGGAGGGGGGGTTTATGCATAGAGGGTTGTACTGATAAACATTGAATTAAAGAGCAAACAAAATTGTTATTCCCTAACTTTAATTCTTTAACTAAAAACAAAGTGATTAGATTTTAATTATGCCTGCCAAGTTACTTTGAAGTCAAAGCACTAATCTTGATAAATTAGCTTAGCTCATCTTTTATTTCGAAAGTAGTACAAATATTCCTTGAACAATTTACCTTCATATTTGTCCAAAAAAGGAGCAAACTTTGATGAACCAACTCCAAATTTTATCTACAAATGGGCATCTTTCTTAGTAACTGAGTCAATAATCTCTTTATATTTATATTATCGAGGGTCAGAGCCCCCTCCCCCCTAATTTAATTGTAGTCCTTAATTGTTTTAAATTATTTGAATCTCTCGGAAAAGAATCCGAGATGAAAATCTTGACACAATTGTCCACCGCCGGTTACCAACAGACAAGTTTGAAATTGCTAACTTAGAGCATGTACATATACATCGACTGATATTTGATCCGAACTTTTACTATGAGATTTCGGTAATTGTAATTCTCATCGTTAATTCTTAAAAAAATGTGTATTGATTATTCTGTAAAATGTGAGACCATATGATAGTCGAAGGCCATTCTGCAAGAAAGTACAATAATGCAGTCGAATTTATTAGGCATAATGCCGATCGTAATTATTTTATTATAAACATTATGAATAAAATTTAGTATTAGATTTTTAGCCGTTGGAAAGATTTTCTCATACATTAGGACAAATTATGCAGCTGCAGATCTTGTATCCATTTTGGCTATTTCCCTGATTTATAGACCGTTAATAGATTTTTAATGAATCGTTAAGTAGCTGTATTAATTAGTTTAAATTATTAGATTAAATTAGTGAATTAAACAGATCTAGATAGGGAGCATTTTGAACTGCAAAATCATATGGGGGTTTAGCTGGATATGCAGAAAGCGTTGGCTCTTTGCTCCACTATTATCATCTGCAACTCTATACATTTTGCATAGGTACACATAATTCTAATTTGTCAGTATTAAATGAGTTAATATTTTCAAATATGATGTATATCTATGGACTATTCACCAAAAATTACGTTATTCGAGAACTTCTCAGGGTCAAATAATTTTGTATATTTTCAATCACATAGTACAATGCAATCTACATGCAAAAAATGAAAGGTTTGATCGATGGTGTAATAGTTAGTGTTGTTCGCCAGTGGAATCGAAACATGTACCAATAACCCAGTTTGAAACCCGGTCACCTGAGACTCGGATTGAAACATGTATCAATAGTCCAAGCCGAAATTCAGACCCAGGACCGAAACAGGCGTATACCGAACTCGACCATTAACTCGATTGCTTTTTTTTTACTAGAAAACATGTAATTATGTAAATCATCAATACCTTAACTTTTGATTTCTATAAGCTAGATTGATTAATTCCTCAATGAGATGTTGAGTAATATTTTAAAAAATATAAGTCAAATAAAATCCTCCAAAAACTAAGAAATGCATGTGATGATGTGAATGCCGTTTGGAAAATATGTGGAGAAACATGCATTCATATTGCAGTGGACTATGGTTTTGTCTAAGTAGGGCTGCTAAAACCAATAATAATAAACCTTATTTTATAAGAATAAAGCCAGTTATATCTCTTTGTAACTCTCAATTGTTTGCTCTGACCAAATCATATGACTTTATTAATACATATTTTAAACATAATACATATAGATTAGTGCTTGTAGATCTCCTTTACAGTGCATATTTTATTTTCTTGTGGCGAAAGGAAAGGTTCCTTGTATACTTTATCGTGAAAGGCTCACTTGCTATTTATTGGTGAATGGTGAAATACTTTGATGCAAATTGAAGCACTCTTTGGCTACAATTATGTGTAAAAGGCAGGCCGGGTATTCGGGTATGGTCGGGAGCGCGATTGTAATCGGGAGTTTTAAAATTTTCAAAAATGTGTTGCTAACGAGCAATAGATAATACGGAGTAATTAAAATTGAACAAAAATAGGAGAGCTGAAGAAAATCGAGAGATTAATAAAAGAGCACGTGATGTTTGAATGTTTGGTGTAATGAGAAGAGGATAGGTAGTGGCCAGATATGATGATGCCAGTGATGGCATGTGAGGGAATCATGTGCTATTAAACTTTTGGAATATATTTTTAATTATTTAATTAAATTATATTTAGAGTTCTCCATCTTAAAATCAGAAGTATGATTGCAACTGTCGAATTGGATGCCTAAAAAACCTCTGACAAATTCTTATGTTATTCTGAGGGTCAGAATGTGAAAAGGGATAGGATGATGAGGTTCAAAGATAGAGTTGGTAAAGAATAAAGTAATCCATTGCTCACTTTTTTTTCTGTTTATTTATTCTTTCTTTGTCTGATTTCAACTAGTTTTTAGGTCTCAGATCTGGTTTTGAACTCAGGATTACGTTGCTAATTTAGAATGATATCGTTATTAATAGATTGGGGGAAAATCAGATTTACTTATTTGAATTGCCATTTTCAAGTTTTGGTCAAAATGACATTGAATTATAGACGCCATATGTATATAATCAATATTCTCTCAAATTTACCTTAATTGATTTTACATTTTTCGAAACATAAATTTAATTATCAATTACTTTATATATAAATAATAGTAAATTATAAAATAATATTATAAAAGTATTTGAAAAGAAAATCAATTATATCATTTTTGATATTTTTCAAACGAATGAAAATAAAATATTTATGCTATAAATTTGGTACGAATTCCTAAAATGTTAATTAAGTTAAAATGATGAAGCAATAGATGTTGTGAAAGTGCTTAAATTTGGTTAATATGTTAACCAAAATGATGAAACCACGCTTCCGAATTGGTCACATGGCTTGCACGTTAGTGAAATTTTTGAAGTTATATTCATGCATGACCGATTTAGATGGATATGACTTAGATGGATATTTATGAATCAGCAGAATGAAAGGAATACACTGATGTAGTATTCCAATCAGCTATCTACTCTAAACTGGATAGAGCTCAGGTTCATCAAGTTGCTATAGACCATTTTGGATTTCCCTTAATGGTCTGTGTAGGAGAGCTAAACGCTTGCCAAGGCTCTTTGTTGAAAAGATTCTTTGTACTTGAAAATGTAATCGAGTTTGATCACAGACAC
The DNA here is from genome assembly GCA_003412495.2 of Echium plantagineum. Classification (NCBI taxonomy): domain Eukaryota; kingdom Viridiplantae; phylum Streptophyta; class Magnoliopsida; order Boraginales; family Boraginaceae; genus Echium; species Echium plantagineum. The sequence goes on from CM016565.1 coordinate 17,313,968, forward strand.
TCGGATGCTTATGTAATGTAAGTAAGGTTTCACATGTGCTTGTCAGAGTAATAGTCACTCAAAAGATGATTCCACATTTCCACTTATTAATGATATTGGGCACCGATAAGAGGACCCTCTAGGGGTGCCTTATGGCTAGAGATGGGCTAACCCATTACCACTAATAATATGATCATAATTTCAAAATAACTTATCTGGAATTCTGGATAAGACATCAGAACTATCAATGTAACAACTGATAACAAGAAATTATTTCCCAGGGGAGTTGCTGAAAAACAGGTGAATTTTCCGGAATAGACTACAAACTCAGTACCCCTTCTCGTCTAATTAGCAAGAATAACAACAGCTTGAGATACATAATCACCAAATTAAATACAACATAGGACAAGGTTTTGCTCAACTATCATAGAAACAGATGTCTCAAGCAATGCAGCTCTCGTCACCAGCAATCATTGTTCCATTACCTGATTACAGAACATAATCAAGGATGAAGGCATCTATTTGGATTGGCCCAGGAAAAAATCTGATACACAATGATATCTATCATAAATCATAATTATATCACGCCTACGAAATATTACAGAACAGCTATTCCTCTTTGTCCGATGAATATCTGAAAACGAAATATATATACAATGCCTGTCATCTAGATTAATTTCTCTTGCCTCTAGGCTTTTTAGTTGGAGTCCCAGAGGTTCTGCATTTCGGGCAAAACCAGTCATCCAGTGGAACCTCACTTAGGGGTGGATCACAGCAATCGATGTGCATACCTGTGCCACAACCAGACGATCCGCTTTCATCGCCACAAATTAACATTACCTCTTCTCTGTCACGTGCTTTACAAATTTGGCATGCTATATCACTCTCAGAACTGATGTCTTCCGGCAGAGGCGGATCCTCTACAATCTCTTCTATACGGCTTTCTAAGTTTTTAAGTGATCTATCAGCCCAAGAATGGGTGCCATATTGCACATGTTTATCAAGGGAATACCCAGGCTTACAAACATAGTCTACAAGATAGTCAGCTAAAACACAAGGTATTTCATGGCGCAAGAAGTCTTGAATCCAAATATCCACATGAGGCATGCCAGGGCTGACAATTGCAAAATCGACACCCGACTCAAGGAAGCGTGTGTAAGGAGGAGAAGTTGCCAAAATAGTTCCGTCCCCAGCCTTCACAGCACGTTTGAGAGTATCCTAATAAAGAGAGAAGTTACATAATATATAAACCAGTACTGATGGAGAAGCATATTGACAGAAAACAGTCACATGATAAAATTTGCACCCAAAAAACATAGTAGGCATACCAATGGAGGTGAAATGCATTCCCCATAGACTATTATACGCAATCCGTAAAATGCGCCATGACCAGTTCTATTTCTTATGAGGCGCCACTTCTGTGGAGCAACTAAGTTGATTGATCCATCCTCAGTCAAGCTATTCTTGTGCCATTCATATGCATGCTCGTCCAAAAACTTTCCAGCTTCATTACTAGCAGTCAAATAGTCTGTCTTCAGAATCCACCTGGAAAAGAAGAAAAGGTGTAATAAGAATCCAGTTGTCGGATGCAATGCTGAGCATGATCTCAATTATCATGTTTTCTCATCCAATTAAAAAGAACGAAATATGATTGCTACAATAAGAACTATTGACAAATTAAATGCAACAAAAGAGCTCTCAAGTAAACCACTATGTATAGAAAATGTATAAATCCACACCTTCCTGATGCTGCAGCAGCGAAGAACTTCTCAGTTCTTCTTATTGGATCTGGAAGAATTAAATGTGTTGCTTGATATGACCAGTTATGAGAATCTCTACAAACTCTCCCTCTCAAGCGCTTTATGACTTGCTGGAACTCCTTTCTCTGGAACCTGTGCCCACTTACCAAAAACCACATTGGTTCTTTCTCTTTTGTGGCATGTTTTGCTAGCCCTGGGCAATGATTAGAAACTATACCCTTCAATTTTGATGGTGCAGGTTTTTCCTTGGATTTTTCACTCCCTTTTCCCATGTTAAGAGAGGACGTTGGCTTCTCTTGACCTGGCATCTTGGTTTTACATGAAGTACTTGAATTTGTCTCTTCATTTACAGTCTCCTTATTGTTTACCAGCACCTTCGACATTTTCTCTTGCATCTCTCGGTTATTTGCAGATATCTTCACATTTTGATGGTTCTTTGTTTTTGTTAGCTGGCGTTTTCTGGGATTTTCCATTGTTTCAGCTGCAGTATTTTCAACTGAAGTTTTCGTCAGTGCATCTCTGGAACTACACGCAGTATTACACTTACTGTCTCCTTTGTTATGTGCCACTGTCTCATTCATACCAATATCCTGGTCTTCACCTTTTGTTCTGCCGCAGGTGATTAATGGATTTTTTTCTTTCTTTTTCGTCTTCCTATCGTTCTTTATCTTTTTAGGCATTCTCTCTTCTGTAACCTTATTAAGTACAACTTTTTTCACCTCTGCGTTCTCCTTTGTTTTCGACAAAGGACGTTTCCTGCCTTTATCCGTTCTTTCAGCTGTAGTATGCCCTTTCTCATTTACTTCTTCTGTAACACTACAGACTGCAGCACATTTACCGTTATCTTTGTTAGTTTTCATGAACTCATATCCATTAAAAGATTCATCATTGTTGCTTACTGCACCAGAACCACTTGGTTCTTTCTCGGATGTGATAGGATCAAGTTCGTCTTTATGGGAAGCCACATAGAACACATCTGCTTCATCCTCAGGTGTTTCAGTTTCATCATCTAGAGGTATGCCATTAGTAATAGTTTCAGGGTGCTCTCCAATATTACTAGTTTGAATGGTTGTGTTAATATTCTTATCAGCTGATGCATTAAGAAACTTGACCTTCTCTAGGTAACAGTCTTCCCCCTGTTTTTCTCCTGAACTGATGTTGGAGATAGAACCTTTCTTGTTCCTGGTGCTCCAATTTCCAAATCTTGAGGAACCCACGACCTTTCTGGAGAGCATCTTCTTTTTCCCCTGCTTAGGATTAGAGTCTGGACCTACTTCTTTGGACATGTTATCATTAGCCAACTCTCTAGAGTTCCAAATATCTTGAATCATGTCTCCATTCGAAGGGTCATCCAAATCTTGCTGATATGCAGTACAGGAGGTAACTTTAGAAGGAGAGAAATGACTGACAGTCGTATATGGACCACTTGTATGCGATGATTGTGCCAACGCCTCCTTTTGTGATTTTCCACTATGTACAGATACACCAACTTTTCTTTCGTCTTGCAGATCAACGGTGGTGCTCTGTTTTATATGCGAAAGATATTTGATAGGAGTTTTCACAGCAGAGCTAGTTTCACTTTGTTTCTCAATTGACAATGACAAATTGAATCCATCACTCACATTAAAAGTATCTTTGTCTTCAGTCAAAGTACTCACCGATTTGCTTTTTTTTACTGCTGAGCACGTAGGTTGAGCAACTTTCGCTGGGCTTCTACGAGAATTACTCATTTTGCTCAATGTTGATGGTGATTTCTCCGCAGTTCTAGAGCTTGAAATGAAGTTATTCGTAACCTTTTCAGGAGTAATAGCTGTAGTGTACCGATTTAAAGGGGAACCTGATGCCTGGCCAAAAGTATGGGTCTCAAGTGCATCAGGCAGATCACTGTTTTTATTCCAAATTCCTTCCAGAACTGATGTTGAGCAGCTGGTGTTTGCCTTTTTCTTGGTAACTGAAGGCATACCATTACAATTATCAGGGCCTGCTGAAACCATACTTGCATTTGAGTATTTATCGTTTCTCAAAATCTCCAATTCCACCATTGAAGGGTGATGAGGACTTTTCTCGATTCGCAAGTTTTGTGGACTCTGAACTTTTCTACAACTCGGGGGTTCAGTTTGCACATGTTCCTTCTCTTCTTCGGAGTCCTTTGCTTCAGCTTCCATTATTTCCATTTCGTAAGAGCTGCGAAAGTGAAATTTATATCTACATGAACAAAATCCTTCATAGTCCATCCTCAGCTATAATTAAGATAATTAGTTGGCAATGGAAAATGTAGACAACATGAGGTTATTATTCAAACTAGTAAATCTTACATTGGAGATCTTCTCTGTAGAATTTAGACCACCATGATCATGGGTTTATATAGAATTCAATATTCTTTTTATCTGGATTGATGTGCTAAATGTACCTTTTATTGTAGTTGTCTTCTGAAAGAATCTCCCATGCCCTTAAACTGTGTAACAAAATTAGAAGGAAAGAAATAGATATCGATCAAACTGTATTGAAAGGAGGGTCGAATGGTGTAAGGCTTCATAAATAAGTTAAGGGAATAACTCAAGAAATAAGGAAAAGTTGAAGAAACTATACTCACCAATCTTCCAACCAATAATGATTAACCAGCTTAATCTTATCAATCCTTCTGGCGAGTTCATACTTCTCCCCTGCAAATTGATTTATGATATCAGAAGAAGGCATGACAAAAGCAATTCACTTCAGAAGAATAGTTTAAGAATGCTGAACCAAGTATAGACAGTTAGATAAAAACTTTTTTAAACAAAGCGAAGAAATAAGTTGGCTTTTTCAAATTGAAAAGATTTCATGTATATGTAGCCATGACCAATTCAATATTCACCAGAGCCTAACTACTTCACCTCTATGGGCACTAGCGAATTGTTCGTTCTATTAATAAAATGATGCCAGACTTAGAAAATGAGTGAAAGACACATGACCATTAGCATGTAAGTATCCAACAATCAACAAGGCAAGAACGAGAAAGCATGATACCATAATGAAATTGTATGGCTGGCAATCTAGTTTAAGTGTAGATAACTTTAGGTGTTTGTTTGGATATAATAAAAGCTACAGGGACATTCAAGTACTATAACCACCTTCAAATTTGAAGCACACGAGATGTGTTATTTTGCTGGCTACCAACGCCTTTGAAAAAGCAGCACCCATTAATCCTACCATTGTCTGATAAAAAAAAGTTAAAAGTTACAATTCTAAGCTTTGAACACAGGCCCCTAGAGTTGTGCTAGGTAAATATAAGTTACGAACCATAATGTCATCTCGATCATGCCGTTGGTACCCAGTTAAGCAAATAACCAAAGATTTGGCCCCTGGTATTCCATTTGGATTCCTTACAGGTCTGTATATGATCTGCGTAAGTTAAGAGTACATAATTAGAGACCTCTGTTTTAGCGATAGAGACATCTACATCTTGAAATAGATTAACCAATTGTTAATCCTCTCAAGTATAAAGAAGCTATGAAACCTACTAACAAGGATGTGAGCTGAAAGATCGCTGCAGGCGACATATAATGGCCTTGCTCCTTATATGCAATTAAGTTCAATAAGATGTTCACGAAGATTCAGTGAATACTCTGATAATAGCTCCCAAGTCATCGGCCGAGCTAAATAACTAAGAAACTCTATCATAGCCACCGGATAGGCCGATTTACTATTTATCAAACGCACTTCTCTAACTCGCAAGCACTATATGCAATGAATCGACATAATTTTACTAGACAAACTCACAGGTGTTACATCAACCACCATTCCCCCATCGAAGCTATGATCAACCCACAAACTAGTTACCACTAGCTTCCCATCTCTTCGAGCAGCAACACAAATAGGATCATCCTGCAACCAAACAATCTTCAAGATTGAACCAATATGACAAAAGAACTATTTCGAATAACAAAATTAATAAGATTTGTAGCAACAATTTGAGCCTACAACCGAAGAATCGGAAACAGTCTTCGAAATTGCTTAAAATACAACAAATATAGCAAAAAAAACTAAACTAATTTGTTTAACAAATTCAGTAAGATTAGTACCACCAATTTCTGGCCAGCAATCAAACAATAATCTACTTATCTCCACGATCAAATAAAATACACAAAAAAGCCACATAACAGCTGAACTACATCGCCTAATGAAAACAATAACATTAATAACAACAATTTGGGGGCTAAGAGGACTTACATAAACAACAGTTTCCACAATCACATGAGTACAATCAGATCCGCACCAACTCTCCTCCACTCCACCCCCTTCCAATAGCTTCAACCGGATCTAGACAAGCGTCAATTACACAATCAACATAAATAACCCCTAAAAGTATACTGTCTGTCCCAAAAACATTGTTCGGTTTATAATAGTTGTGAATTTGATAGTTCATTATTAAAATTTTGAATCAATTATTTTACATGTGTATAATATTCACTGCAAAAATATTTAATGCTACTGTAGTATTTATCTTAATATTAACATTATAAACCTGATTCAAAACAAAATTATCTGTTTCAATTAAGGCAACAAACTTAGTTACATTCGAATAGTGAATAATATTAAATGCTAGTATTTTCAATTTAGGTAACTATAAACATGATAACGCTGATTCAAATAGATGTTATATATGTTAATTAAGGTAGCAAACTTAGTTCATTTTGGATATTACAAAAAATGCTAGTATATTTAATTAGTTAACTACAGACATAATAATTTTACATAAAATCAATGTTAAGTGCGCCCGTGAAGGTTACAAAATTTGCCTTTGATGACTGAAATTAAACCGGACAACCTTTTTGGGACACGACATAAAGGTAGTAATATAAACCTGGTTTTTGCGAACAGGTTGGAAGCCGAAGAGGAAAAACCGGACACCTTGGAAAATCTGAGAATACAGTTGTTTTTCGTCGTCATCATCCATCGGAGAAAAAACTTTAGAAACTAAATAAGTAAATAAATGGTGTTGACTTTTAGAAATTAGAGGTTCGAAATTGGAAAATGAAGAAGGGGATATGGAAATGAGCAAAAGCTTGCGGAGGAAGGAGGAAAACTGAAGAGCTTTGGAGGTTTTTGTTTTGATTTTTGAGGCTCTGGCGGGAACCACAAATCCACAATAGTGTGTTTTTTTTTTTCTTTTTTTTTTTTTTGTAAATTAACGATGAGGTGAGTTTCGAACCCACAACCTTCTGGTCACTGGCAAGAGCCTTTTCCACTAGGCTATTCGATTGACTCTAAATCCACAATAGATAGTGTTTTGAGACTTGAAATTATCACTTTGTCTTCGATTAAAATTTCGAACGGCTTTGGTGGACGATGGATATTTTTCATTTGGTTTTGTGGTTTTTTTTAATTCTATTGCATGAAATTTATCTAATTGGTTTTTCAAATATATCACTAATATTGGGTAAATATTAACTTGTTTCAATTAATATTGGTTTTGTGCTTAACCATTTGATCGATCTTTTATTTTGGACATACAAAAGTGCATGATGAAGAAAAAAATTATTTTATAAGTCATGAAATACATGCCACTTGATTAATTACTCGTGGGAGTTGTTTTTGTTTAATAAGTAGTAAATTGTACATAAAATAAATGCCTAAATCCAAAAAAGTCACATTACGATTTCTCATTTCCCGAATTACAAATTTATTTATAAAAACTACCTACTACTTATAAAAGACTCCTCAATTTATTTATACTTTGTGAAAATGTTTTATTTATGTTTGTCTTTTTTAATGTGTAAATAAATATATGCAGTGTTTTTTTAACATGTTGTATATTTTATGAGATTTAATATATGAAATTGTTTTTCATTAAATAATTTTACAATATTACAATGTAATTTAGGTTGCGCACAAATAACTAGTATATTTTAAACATTTAAAAATTAAATAAAAGATATCACATATATATACTTTTTTAAACAAAAAAATGTATAGCTTGTTTAGATTTATGCTAAAACCACAACAAATTAGTTTTGTAAGTTTTGATTTATCTGAAATCATTTCAGCACTATCTTATTTTACCAACCAAATGAGTTAAGTTTCAATTCGGTTTGACGCATTCTTTCGAATGGAACCGATAGCATTTTTTTTTTTGTAAATTAGCGATGAGGTGAGTTTCGAACGCAGACTTTAGACTTTCTGATCACTAGCAATAACATTTTCCACTAGGTTATTCGATTAACTCGAACCGATAGCATTTCTAAATGGGTAATAAAAAAAAAGCTCGTCAGGTTTGGAATTAAATACAAATCAAAGTAATTTTAGTAATAGATATTTCTAGAAATTTAGTTAGGTGAAGAAAACCCATCTACAATTAATAAGCAACCCCAGAATCAATAAATTCATCAAATAATCAAAATTACCATAAATTCATCAATCGAACACCAAGCACACAAAAGATTTTTTCAGCCATTTGAAGAAGGTTTGACTATGGGCTGGATGACAAGATTTGTAACAGCTGTGGCGTTTTTAGCCATGGGAGTAGTATTCTCACCTGAGACATTCGGGTCAAAATCGGAAGGTCAACATCCACCAAACCTCATCTCTTTTATCAAATTAGCTCATCTCCTCGCTTTCTCCACCGCTTGGGGCGCTGCCCTTTGGGTCACCTTCATCGGCGGCATCATCATGTTCAAGTATTTTTCCTAAATCCTTGTCCAATTTTGAATTCTGATTGTTTATTATATAGAATTTTAATGGGATGGAGGGAGTATTAATTTCTTATGTTACCTTGTCTCAAGAAACATCATCCGGTTTTGATGTTTGATGATCACTAGTGAGTATTAGCCAGAACTAGTTGTTTGTGCACACTCTTCGAATTCTGTAATCACTTTCATAATATATGATTTTCAGTTAGCTTTTACATGATAGTTATGGTGATAGAAAATGCAATGGATGACAAAAAAAAATTATGGTATGAGGAATGAATACTCACTATATTTAATGATTTTGGGCTTTTTATCTCATAAAAATGCAAAAATTAAATGAAACTTGCTTAATTGAGATTGATGATCATAAACATGCTAGTTGATGATTTTGGCAGATAGCTACTGTAGAATATATAGCAACTAAATAATTATACTCTATAATGTTTTTTTCTGCAACAATGAAGTAGGACATGCAGCTTCAAAGGTAACTTCTACTTACCCCTTCCGCAATTATATATAGGGTATATTACCTAGTAATCAAAATCGGACGCGAGTTCAAAAGTTACACTGAATCACTAAAATCCAAAAATAGACAATCTTTTAGGGATGGAGTGAGTACTATATTTGGCATCAGATATACGAAATGAGAGTTTCTTTGTGTAGATATAGGGAGTACTACTTTAATTATGACAATAGAAAATCCATAGATCAACATTTTGGGATGGAGTGAGGGAGTATTAATTTATTATATTGATTGTGAATTGGGGTTTTATTTTCTTAAATTAGGAATTTGCCAAGACATATGTTTGGGAATTTGCAAAGCAAGATGTTTCCTGCATACTTTTCTATGGTGGGAGTGTGTTGTGCAATTTGTGTTGGGGCATTCGGTTATCTTCACCCATGGAAAACCTCTTCATCTTCAGTGAAGTATCAGCTAGGATTTCTCATTGCTGCCTTTTTTTTCAACCTTAGCAATCTTGTTATCTTCACTCCCATGACTGTGGAGGTAATTCGTTCTGCTTTAGTTAATCTACGAAGAGTTGAGTTCTACTTGATTAAATTGCTATATAAAGGCAGTGATAAAGGGACCAGCAAAAATAATTTCTCCATGTTTATATGAATGTTTTACTTTATACTTATAAATAAACATTAATATATCTCTGTACCTTTGAAGTGGCTACCCCCTAAGTGGGGTAAGGGGGGTTAGATGGAATGCTAGTCAATGATGATATACTTGGTGCAAATACTAAATCCAAATGAAACAATATGATACATTGTCCTTACGTTGTGTCACTATTATTTAGGAATGTTTAGTCGCACTAAATGCAGCTAACAGGAACCACAATGAAGTTGAAGTTGAAGTTCTCAGTTTGAACTTCGTGAAGTGACAATTAATACGAGGGAATAGACGAAGATGATAACTGAGCATATACTGATAATATAAATCAGTGAAGCACATTAATTTGTCAGCCTCTTATCTGTGTTGGGTTATAGGCTTCTTAAAATATTGTGTTTAATGGATTCATAGTTCTGTATTTCTACGTTTAGATGATGAAACAAAGGCACAAAATTGAAAGAGAAGTGAACATTGGGGAAGAAGTTGGGTGGACTAAGAACCAAGAAGTTGCAAAGACGAATCCAAAGCTTAAAGCCATGAACAAGAAATTTGGCATGATTCATGGCTTATCTTCTCTTGCAAATATTTTTGCTTTTGGGACCCTGGCCATGCATTCATGGTATCTAGCTGGTAAGCTTAGCTTGTAGATTGATGCTCGGTGCTGCCATGCTTTGTCTCTAGGAAACTCCCTTTCAGACAGTTAGTTGTTGGCAATACAAACAAAAATTGGTCCTATGCATTGGAAGCCATCTGAGAATACTTCATGACCTCCTTGATGAAATGATATGCATATCTGAACTACAATGACTATAATAAATCTGCTGATATTATCTGTGCATGCTCATGTTTTCGCTCTGAGAAATGGCACTTTTGCTCTACATTTTATATTTCATTATTATTTGCAGTGAATAGTTTTATTTCTCCATAAATAGGATGTCATGGACCTTGAAGTTTACAACATGTTTCTACTGTTAGCAAGTTTGCAGTCTTCATGATTTTGGCGGAAAACAAAAATGCCAAAAATCTTAGAACACTCGTCATTGAAAGCTAATCTTTTACATGAAGAACTTCGAGCCAAAATTATCTTTAGGGCGTTGTAGATTTGAAATTGGGTGCATCTTTTCTCTTCGATCCCTTCTTGATTGCCCCTTCTTCCGAGATTGTGTCTTTACCTGAGGAGGATACTGCTTGATGTTTCTCTTAGCTTGGAACTTGTAAGTAATGGCCTCATATTGTGTAACATGACACGTAAAGGCAAGTCATAAAATTTACACTAATTCTGAAGTCCCTTTATTTCTAGTGCTTAATCTCGGATGTTGATCCTTGTATATCAACATATTCAAATGTCTCACAGAGACTGCCGTCTATGCGTGACATCAAGATGCTCCAATATTTCTGAGACTCATCTAAGTGTGACATGAGCATGCTTCAATGTCTTTGAGAGACTTTCGTCTAAGGGGGCGAAGGAAAATTGGATTGTAAATTTTGGACATCTCATATAGGTTATTAGATTTATGTTCTTAATTTATTGGCGTGAATATTGTCATATTGGCAATAATTGATTGAAGCTAGTATTCATGTGTAATCTGTTAAAAAAAATGTGGTGTAGCACCAGTTATAATTTCAGTAAATCACTTGGTGGATAGCTTCTTAAATCACTAATCTGCTTTCCAAAGCACCGCTCTTCAAAGTTCAAACAACTCATCGTAGAACCCTTTTTTTGAAGTTTTGGTGATCGCATTCATCAATATGACTACCTATAACACGATGTATTTTAAAAGGTAAATATTCTTTGCCATATCAGAATATTACGGAACGGTGAAAATAATTTCTCAATCCATTATTTCTTAGCCACAATTTTTTGTTCTATTTCTCCTAACGCGAGGTGGAGATTATATTCAACGAACATATCACATGTTGAAAATAAATATTAAGCCTAGTAAGCCAAATCTTAATGAAACGCTCTTACAATTGAAATCTTAAATCAAATTTCTTAAAAATTGAAAACTCCCAATTTTTGAAATCTTAACAATTAAATACATGAACATATTTATAACTTGATGTGGGGGTAAATTGACCGGGAACTGAGTGGTGCTTAATTTTTCGGTTGAGTAATACTCCCTCCGTCCCTAAAAGATTGTCACATTTTGACTTTTGTTAGTCAAACATAATAAAATTTGATCATGAATTCCCATTAAACGATAAGAAATAATATAGTCTTGTGGGACCTTGTTAGATTCGTCTCAATATATATTTTTGTAATATTAACTTTTTATGATTTTTTCTCATGTATAATAATAGATATTTATATTTTAAATCGTATTTTGTTGACTACCAAAAGTCAAAATGTGACAATCTTTTAGGGACGGAGGGAGTAATATTAGTTTTTAGTGGTATGAGTTGAGAAGGAGACGAAGAAGAAAACAGAAAACTGATTATAAATTTTAGGGCAAATGGTACAGGATATCATTAACGTTAGATTTATTTATCACATTTACCATTAACATTTACGTTCGTGCCAAAGACATCACTCATGTTTCTATACTACCTAACCCGTCTACTTTTCGCCAATTTTGCTGAAATCGCAATTTTAAGCACAAAAGTTAGAAGGGCAATTTAGTCGCGACACTTAAAATTATACCTGTTTCGTTTTCAAAATTGCATCTTTTCAAGATTATACTTCTTAAATTTTGGGGCTTTTCAAAAATTGAACATGTGCCGTTTCTCGAAAACTTCAATTGATGGCCAATTAGGGGGGAAATGTAACATCTAGAAGTAGTTACTAATAATTTAAAGTGTTGTGACTAAATTGTCCTTCTAACTTTTGTGCTTATAAATGCAATTTCAGCAAAATTGGGGAAAAATAGACGAGTTAAGTAGTATTGACACGAAAGTGAACGTTAGTGATAAATGTGATAAATAAATAAAACGTTAATGATCTTCCGTGTCATTTACCCTAAATTTTAAATGAGGCAATTAGTAATTTGAATTTAGATTAGGTGGTGAAATTGGAAAAAGAGGTAAGGATTGTCTTCCAATTTCCCCCCCACCCCCCTCCTTTGTTTCACTTGGTATTTTGGTATGAAATGAGACGGAGGACTCCCTTCGCCGCCTCTCTCTCTTCACTTTCAGGTGAAACTTCAAAGTCTTTAACATTTCATCAACTTCTTTATTATCCCCAAATGTTTAATATTTTAGCTTCACCTTTCAGGTTGTAAAAAACCCATCAACATTATTCGCATTGCTCTATCAAAAATCAACTTATTTTCCACCATTACTGAAACTGGAAGCAGGTAGATTCATGTGTATGTGTATTTCAATAAATAAATCATCTTTAATTTCAATGCAAAATATATAAATCTTTTGTTTATATCAAATAAGAAGCGTTTCAAGTGGTCTGTACGAAATGATTGTACTTTTAAGTAGTTTGCTTCTAATTGTTTTAACCTCCCTTACTGTTAACTTGATAATTTGGGTTTAAATCAAAGTCATGTGTGTCGATTGAGGCCCCAAAGTTTGTTAATTTTGATCTTCGACCCTTGAAAATCAAAGTGGAAACTTCTTGGGATTAAGGTAGTATTCGCAATGTAATTTCTTTGTATATGTTGGACTATTAACACTGTTATGATGATTAATTAGTCTTGACGACTTAGCTGCCTAATTGCTTCAATATCCTTGTTCATTTTTACGATTTTCGAGTTATTATTATCAGTTCACAACTGTCTTTTATGCTAAGAACTTGGAACAAGGGTGTCCAACAAGAACATCGTAACAATTGTGGTTGGTTTGTTGGCTGGATTTTGCCTCAAATTGGGGAGGCTTATAGATTGTAATACATAAATGGCTTAATCGATGCATTCCTGTTAAGAGGGAAAGGAAAGAAGTCTGTTCAATTTTCTTGTAAATATTGTGTCTATAACTAGGAGTATTATATTTTCTCCTCTGAGATTTACATTGGAATTTTAGAAGCTCGAACAAGTTTGTAAATGACAATTGGCTGTAATGTAATGTTCAGTGAATCTAGCCTGGTTACATAGTCTAAAAACCAAAACACTCTCGTGTAGACTTTAGATTACAGTTTATGTAGCTAGCGTGATCTCTATTTGAGGTAGATTGAGAGAAATGGGATAAATCTGTTCCTATGATTTTAATGAAGTGTTTCACCGTGATCTTAATGAAGTGTTTCACCGTGATCTGTATACATGTTAGCATATTTAGTTTATTCTTCTTTTAGTGTTCGAACTTCATAATTAATGCATCTTATGTCTTGCATGTGATAGCTCCCAGTGCCAAGAACCTCATAGGTTAAAGCTATCTTCAACTGCTTTCACCGAGGAAGATGACTTCTCAGAGCTGGGCAAACCAGTGATAAAAACTGGGTTATCATCGGAGATGATGACAAAGATTCCTCCATCACTGGAGTTGGTGACAAAGAAATTTTCAACCTCTATGACTGAGGACTATAACTTTTCAGAGCTGAGTGCACCTGCAAAAACAAAGCAGATGGCATCATTGAAGCTGATGACAGAGAAACCAGATCACTTTATGGAATTTGTAAGTAATTCATGCGAGTTGATTTGTTCACATGCCATGCTTCAATTAACATCATAAGGTTCCTCTTTGTATATTGCTGTTGAATTAGAGGCTCATAATGAAATTTCTCATTTTGTTACCAGAAGCCTGCCCCTACAAAAGACATGTCTACTAATAAGTTGTCGCAGGAAAAAAGCTTGCCCAGCATTAAGGATATTCTCTTAAGTCTTGACGAACCGCCTAACAATGTTAAGACAAATCCTGTGGACCCTGCTGTTGCCACAAGAACAAATGAGAAAAATCAGGATCGATCTCATATTAATAAAAAGGGTATTTTCCGGAACTCCGTTGCAGTTCAGAATGTGCCAACTACCTTTGGTCTTTCTACTGTGGTTGAAGCGATTTCCAAATTTGGAAAGGTTGGTTCTGCTTCAATGATGAGAATATCTTCTGGATTTTGTTGTAGGATTACATTTGAGGTAGGGATTTATATTTGAAATGTTTATATGTTTACTTTTTAAAGTTGTTTCCACACAATATTTTACTGAATAATGAAATTGTTTAAAGAGTGCAGAATCTTCGAAGAGAGCAATATTGGCAGGGAAGGTTACCGTGCTTGGCAGTGACCTTTCTGTTTGTCCTTGGTCCAAGCCACACTTTTATGACGCTCCTCATGATAGACCAAAGAATGTTACCATAAGAATACTTGGCTTAAGCCATGACACGCCACTTGAAATGATACTCTCCTTTTGTAAATCCGTTGGTTGTTTAGAAGGTGTGGCAGTAAAACAATGGAAGGCTGTAGATGCAGTTTTCAGAGTTTATGGTGATTTGGACGTACAGCATGTACTTAACATGTAAGAAACACTCGTATCATCTTGTTCTGTGTTGTGCTCTCTATACTCATTTCTGGTTTTATTGTTGTTGCAAGATGTTAAGTTTCCAATAGTTACCAGCATAGGACTGCTTAAATATTACTACCACCTTCCAACATTAAGCCATATTAGTAATATGAAGTACATTGCCTGCTCCTCTTTCGCATTTTCTAAAAACTGGTTAATGTTTCTACTTTCTCGTTGCAATGTCTTCACATGTGGAATCTTTTGTTGCATGACTGAAGCTCTATGTATTTGTTTCATTTACTTTGGCAACAATATACCACAGGTTGAATGGTGCCATCATTGGTGAGCGTCGCTGCTCAGCTAAGATACTACATGAAGACGATAATGATCCTGCTGTTAAGCCTATGAATCAGCCCAAGAGAGATGAGATGGGGTTACAAGTTAGCAGTCAGCTCAAAGAACTGAATGATCAGTTGAACTTGCAGACACTGTATGCGGAAGATTTATATAACCTGCACCTTGCGATTATGCACCTTGAGAGTCATTCTGGAACTTCAACCCGTAATTCATCATTGGCTAGTTAAAATGTGCGTTGAATAGTGTAATCGACACCTTCCTTCCCCCCCTTATTGTAGAGAAGAATTGCCTCTACTGGGAAATTGGGAAAGATCGCGCCTGAACTAAAGATTGTGCTAGTTCAGGCGCCTGTATGAACTTTAGCCTAAATTCACCTGGCCCCTTAAAGTATTGTCACTTAATCAGTTTAGTAATTGGTGATTAATTGTATATATCAAATTGGGGACTCGAGTACTAGAATAACTCAAAGAAGGGATCCGTCCAATATTATATGGCAAAATTTGATTTCTAATGAAGGACAAAACCGTAATTGTTCATCTTACAGACTTTTGAAGTTTAAAAATGTTTGGACACTTTTAATAGACGTCGTTGTTACGTACTAATGCAATTTTTTTAATGCTTTGTTATGCAGTCGATGAAATTTTTATGACAACACTACCCATAATAATTTTGTGATCCATAAAATTAAATGGGTAAATGACATCCTGGTCCTCCAGATGTGAATTAGGTGCTTTATTTTTTTCTATTACCACTTCACATTTACGAGTTTCAACTTATATGCTTATACTTGGTAGGGTTCTTTTTTTTTTTTTTTGATAATTAGCGATGAATTGTGACTACAATGATATTACAAACATGAATACAGAAATTGCTAACTAATAGAAAGTTAGAGTATAATATGAGACAAATATGTCTCCAACAAGGTTCGAACCCATGACCTCTTACATGAAAGGTTGGGCCGGATGCCACTAGGCTATTGAGCCATCGGCTACTTGGTAGGGTTCTTGACGCACGTCATTGCCATGTTATTTCCGGCTTCGGTTGGACTTCGGTTTGGGCCATTCAAGATTCATTGAAGAACTTTTTTCATTTCTTCCTCCGTAAGAATGTGAGATTTTTTTTAAATAAAGGTTATAAATATTTATCCGATAATAATATTAAACGAAGTAAATGAAAGTCTGAACTTCAAATAAATAGTTTGGTCTTCTATGACTAGGGCTATATACAAACCTGAAAGTTCGGCTTGGCTTTGGGCATTCGGCTCGAAAAAGCTCGGTTCATGCTCGATTCGAGAAAGCAAACGTAGAGTCGAGCCGTAGTTTTGGATATTGGGCTCGCATCGAACCTGAGCCGAATATTAAGTGAAAAACTCATCCTCGAGCCGAGCCTTTTGTTTTGAAGCTCGTCTGAGCCGAGCCAAAGTTACTGTTACCGGCGAGTCTAGCTAGAACCCACCGCTATTCGGTAGGGTTCGGCTCATTTACAGCCCTATCTATGACTGCTGCTCGAATAAACTTTTGTTCAATGTGACTCCAATCCACGTAATGCATGAATTTTGCTTTTAGGATGTGACTTTGATCCCCGAAGTCCTCTTGAAATGACCGAAAATCCTACATAGTGGATGCAAGAAATAGCAAAAAATAGGAAAATTTGTAGAGTGAGTGCTGAAATGCTCTGAAAAAAAAAGTTCCGCTTCGATATCATTATGCTAAGAGCCTTGATATAATATGAGATGCAATACTAGTTTTATAAACATGATTTTCAAAATAATTTTTTTGAGAAACACATTTAAGAAACTTTGAAGTGCTTAACATTTTTTGTCAAAAATAAATTTAAAATATCTAATATAATGCTTCAACTATGATTATTCATGAAATTTCAAACTAGGATTGGTGAATAACTTTTTTATTTCGTATAAGCTTTGCATATGTAGTTATTTTTTTGATGTCTTTTAACACTTTTGAATCTTCTTGATCCCTTCTTTCATTACTTCATGATTGTTTCATCATCAATAAATAATCGACTTTTTATTTTTAAAATCCTAAATTACTAGTGTGTAGCTGATCCTACTTCTTCATTAGTATGCTTGATCTTTAAGCTTCTCAATAATAGAAGTTCATTGTTTCGAAGCTTTAATTTTATGATGCTTAATATATCAATGATTTTACATCTAACAAACACCTTTCTAACATGCATATGTAATAAAAATCAGTGAAGCACACTTGTTATATACTCCCTTCAATTCAAATATAATGGCCTTTTAGACATTTGAAAATCATCCAAAAAGAGTGATTTTTACATAAACTAAAGCAAAATATATTATTTTTACCCTCAATACTCTTAGTTTTATTAATTTTTTTTTCTTTTGTAAATTAACGATAGATGTCATGTGAGTTTCGAACCCAGAATCCTTTTGGTCACTAGCAAGAGCCTTTCCCACTAGGCTATTCGATTAACTCCTAGTTTTATTAATTGAAGTTCAATATTAATGAATGACTCATGAATGTTTATGTAATTATATGAGGGTATAGAGGTCATTGTGAGAATGCTTTAATGTCTTCTTAATTTGTGCGAAAATTCTAAAAGTCCACTATTTTTGGATTGAAGGAGTAGTAAATTACATTTAAGTCATCATTAGTTTTGTCGACACCTCAATAGTCTGGTGACATTTAACCTAATCTTTCAACAATGAGTTTTTGAGGTAAACTTTGTTAGAGACAATTTGTCTCATATATTACTCTAAATATATACTCTCAGTTAAAAACTTATGTATTCGTTCTTTGTAATATTGTTATATTCATTGATTGATAGTTCACAACTTATGTATTCGTTCTTTGTAACAACTTATGTATTCGTTCTTAAATTCCGGACCTTTGTCTTTTCGGAACTGTTCCGGATTTCGAATTAAAGCATGAAATTGGAGAGTTTTCAATATATATGTGTTGACTGTTGATTAATGATTGATAGTTCACAACAAATTTATTTTACTGTCAACCTTTTATGAAATTTCTCAAAAAAATTGTTTACCATTTTTTCTTGATTAGTTGCTAAGATCTTGTTCAGTAAAAATTGATCATTGAGAAAAGATTATTCTTAGTTAGTTTAAGTGTATATATCATATATTACTTATATATGTTTTCAATTTCAAAAAGTAAATCTATTTTCATGCTCTAAGTAAAATTCCGAAACAGTTCCGAAAAAAGAAGCTCCGGAATTTAAGAAAATAAAAATCAAATTCTCTTAATCTTAATTAATAAAGTTCAACTGTCTACATTCCTCAATTCATTAGCATTGAAGAAATTATTGCATATGGTGGGCATGCCCCATCTTTTCTAGGCTAAACAATGGCACGAATGAAGATGTACTATCAATTGATGAAGAGATCATCTGCCCACCCTTTCACACCAACGAATTAATCGTCGGCACGTTACAATGCCACCATAACTATCTACTTCCTAAACTAATGAGTACCTCAAAAATTGCTCTAAAACTTCTATTATTATACCAAGTTATACAAGCATTCAATATATTGGTGGTGATTAGACTACACTGTTGTGATTTGTGGCCGATAAATAGACCTTTTCAATTATTGACAATGATAATCATAACGTTTTAACTATTTCAACAGTATTACTTTTTTTTTTAATAACGGAGAGGTTTATGGTCTCATCGGGCAATACGATGCTAGCCTGCAAAACACCGCAGCCACATAAAGTTTAATCAACAATGTTACTTTTTTTCTAATAACGGGAAGGTTTAGTCAGTAGTATTACTTTCTAATTGAGCATGTATGGGTTCTTCTCTCTACACATCACCCTTTAATCCACTTCAAATTTATGGTATTCTTTGAACTTTGGGCTCTCATTTGAGATAGCTTGATCACATCATTTGACCCAAAATTTTAGTTAAAAATTTAGATTTAATCTTTTTTATCTTGTTGGAGATAATTTATGTCATATTATAATACTATTGCATTTAGAGCCAACCCTCAAGCAGGTTTGGGGCGCTCATACTAGACCCGTACTCATGATTGGCCCTCAAGCATGGCTAGGGGCGACTGTATTATACCTGTGTTTTAAAAAGGCCTCAAAATTTTCAAAAATGTATTATAATGTATTCGTTTAAATCTCACATTAATACTAATTTTTTTTCAAACAAGACTTAAGATTTTATTATTTCTTGCATATCAAGTCTTATTAATAATGAGTTACTAAAAATTGAAACTTTATCATATGTGATTAAGGGGCTCAGTTTCATTTTTACACTAGGGCCCGAAAAAAATTGGACCAGTCTTGACTGTATTCATATTTTTATCGCTAATTTATATTAGACTTTTTAAGCACATGAACATCCTAAATCATTTCAAATAACCACCTGAACTATCCAACATTTCAAATAGGCACATGAACTATAATTTTGTTACCTAAATTTTTAAAAATGAGGATTTTGAGATGTTGACTAACATTTGACTTCTAAACAAGACTTAACTCGAGGGCAAATTAGTCATAGTGAAAATATTAGTTTTTTGAAAAGAAAAATCGCAAAACTTAAGGTGTCAAACTGAAAAGAAGAATATTTAACTCGATTAATATTTAATAACTAATTTTTATTAATTAAATAAAATAAAATATTATCTTCAACCTTACGCTCCATTCCTACCTCTCACCCTTATCCTTACCTCATGCCCCCAACTAGGTAACCCCTTTTCGACTCATAATTTGCCCTTGTTGACTAATTACATATTTATCGGAAAAGTTTACGAAATAAGATCATATTTAGAAGAAGAATAAACAAATGAAGCTATGATAAATACGGATAAGTAAGTAGTATATGAGGTGAAACATGAATAATGGTCACATCTGTCAACTGTAAAGATATACTCCCTCCGTCCCTAAAAGATTGTCACATTTTGACTTTTGGTGGTCAAACATTATAAACTTTGATCATTAATTTCTCATTAAACGTAAGAAATAATATAGTCTTGTAGGACCTTATTAGATTCGTCTCAATATATATTTTTGAAATATCAACTTTCTATCATTTTTTCTCATGTAGAATGATAGATATTTACATTTTAAATCGTATTTTATTGACCATCAAAAGTCAAAATGTGACAATCATTTAGGGATGGAGGTAGTATTTTGTAGATATGAAGACAACAAATCTACTCAAATACCAATACTAATAATCGAAGTTCAATCATGGACAAATTGCAGCCCTGGGTCGACTCAAGAACATGTAAACCAGACTATAACTTAGCACATTGCACTTCTGCTTCAATGGTCACATTATAGTGTAATCCCAAGTTGATTGTTAATCTATATTCATAAATGTGATTGTGATTGTTATGTCGCCAAAAACCATTTATTTACTCATAATTTCCCATCAACCACCCACCCAAGTGGAACAACACCATTAAGGTGCTATCCCTAATTTATTTTAGTGGAGAAATTTTTAATAGAATTTAAAGATACAATTTCAATTATCAATAAATTTGTATATATTATAAAAATATTTTATAAATAAATCTATTATTATATCAGTTTTGTTATTTTCAAATTATTGAATAAAAATAATTAATGATTAAAATTATACTCGAAAAACGTGAAAAGTTTGTTAAAATGAATGGGAGGTGGTATCCACAATGAGGGTGATATTGTTGACATTGCATGAACAAAGTCCCCATCATATATAAGAGTCCAAAAAGAAGGTACTCCAATCTTTTTCACATAATAAGCTCTTTTTCAAAGAGTGGGTCCTATAAATATAAACAAGAATCTTATCTGCCCATCTGGATCTCAAAAGCATACCAAATCTCTAATTTTCCAAAGCAATTAAATTACATTTTGTAGGGAATTGAATGGAAAAAAAGCCCCATGTGATGTCCTCATGTAACATGAAAGTGGAAGGTGAAATTTGTTTGTTAAATACTCTCTGCCATCATCACATGATTATTGTCTCCCCCACATGCATACTGCTAAATTTGTCCTAATTTATCGAATAACTTTCAATAATGCCAACAATTATTAATTGTCTAATTAAGGTCGTCTAAAGGTTAGACATCTCTCGTTTCACTATTGCAAACTGGCCTTACCAATAGTACGGATCCGACTACCCTTCTTACAACTTGAGTTCAATCATAGACTTGATAAGATTTAATTGGAAAAGCTCACACTTCACCGTTCAAATCGAATCTCGAACCATAGTTGTCTACGGGTTCAATAATTATATGATAGCGTTGGGTTGGCTCGATAATTACTAAACCAGGTGCAAATAAATGTATTTGAAGTAAATTAAATGGCCAATTTGTTACTTGTATAAGGAAACAAAAAATTAAACGATAATACTACAAATAATTATCATATAATAAAATCATCATACTCAATTCGATTCTAAACATAGATTGAATATATGAAGCAGATCCATAACAATAAAGTGAAACAAGCTTCACTATAATTCTAACATGATTGACGCCCAAAATAATGGCCACAACATAATAATCTTTAACTAAATTACTAAATCTACTTTAAACAGAATATATAATACTACTACAACATCAAATAATTTACAATGATAATTAATATTGATGTTCCGAATTTTTAATTTTTTGTTTTACCTGGATGAAATTGGGTTTAGTGATTTTGTGAAACCACTAAGGGCACCATACCCTTTAGAACTAAAGCCTAAGCAACCAAGTAGCCCTTGTCTGTAGGGCAAAAATGTCTTTCTCTTCATTTCTTCAGCTTGGGCTCTGTTTGCTGTGTAATGCAACTCATGAGCTGACTTTGCTACTCTCCGTTTCGAGACGCCGTTAGCTGGCTTCCCCGTTGACTTCTTTGTTGAACTTCGTTGACTATTTAACTTCTGCTGTTTACCATCCCTAGAAGATGACGGAGTTAAGGCTGGTGACGTTGACTTTTTCTCCTTCGGGGTGAATGAAATCGTTGACCAGAATCTCTCCTTCCCATTCGCTCTTCCTTCACTCTTGCTTCTGTGTAACAGATCTTTCAGAAAAATCCATTTTCTTGAGTTTCTTGAACCGGAGGAAGATGACCTACAAAAATGGCGAAACTAGAAATTTTAAGTAATTTATTTTTATCTAGTTTGTTATTATTTTTAAAGCATTGTCGATAAATAATTACTTTATCACCATGCTTAACGATTTGCTTATTTTGACTACTAACCTAGAAGACGAAGCGGAGCAAGACGGCGTCGTTTCAATAGAAGGGGTTTCTCCATCATGGGTGATCTTGACATTGTTAAGTTCAATCTCCAAACAATCATCTTCTTCATCACACTCAATTTCGTTGACTTTTTCAGGAAGCCATTGGTAATTTTGACCATTTCTAAAAGGTGACATAGACCTAGCTTTCCTATGGACACCTTTGGTCCGTGACCTCACATCTCTGCCACGTCGGACACCATTTTTGTCTCCTTCACAAACATCATCAATCAAAGGATCTAGCTTCTGAGGCCTAAGTAAGTGAGAAGAAAGCTTCATGGGTCGAATCTGGCCGTTCAAGAAAAGCTCATCAGCAGAGCTCATCACCAACCCATTTGTAGTTGAACTATTTGGAGAGAATCTTGAGGAGAATTCGAACTCAAACGAGCCTGGAGATTCTAGAGTGAGGAAGGGGATTTCATAGTCATTTGATGAGTACCCTTTTTGTTCCTTGGTTGAGAGGTAATGCATGGGGCTTGCAGGTGCACTAAAGAAGTACCCTGAAGGAGAACCACCATTTCCACGGCCGGGACTCGACGGAGCACTGACGTAGGGGGTGGAGCAACCACTGTCGAGATCTTCACTCAGGCGGTGAGGCTCTGGAAGCACCATTATTGAACAAGGAGGGGGGGTGGGTGGGGTGGGGCAATGTTCTTGGTTTAAGGAATAGAGTTTGTGGTTTCTGACAAACTATGTATGAATGGTTGGACAAGCAATTATTGTAGAGAGAGGGGGGGTGGGGGGGAGGGGGTGGGGTGGGGTGGGGGGGTGAAAAGAGGTGGAGGAGAAAGCATGCAGAGGGATAGTACTCTGTTTCTTGAAAATTGAAACCAGTGTTTGCTTTTTATAACGTTATGCAGAGTAATACAGAGGAGTAGTTTTTTTTATTGTGGAGGAAATTAAAAAAAGGAGTTACGTGCCCATAATTTTACAGTATTTTTGTAATTTTAATATCATGGAAGCACGTGTGTGTCTAAGGGATCTCTCAATCTCTGTGTTGGAGTATTTTATTTTTTTATTAGTCGCATTTGTTTTCCGATTTTGTTCGATTAAGTAGGAGTCTGTTTATGATTCGTTTGGTGTAGTGATAGTTTAATTGGTTTTCCTTCAAAATATATAAAATCTATATAAATACAAAGATGCATAAAGAGAGAATCATTATATAGTCACATTCCTATACGGGTATTGAAGGATGCTTAGATATAATGTAACATCTTCATGGGATATTATATTAACTTGTCATTTGTCTACTTTTGTAATGAGATCAAAATGTACACACATGTTATTTACTATAAAAAGTAATTTATATATAGACATATATATTTAGTCATATTTTTATAAACAAATGTTTGTTTTTGTATAATGGTAGTCATACTTTTATACACACATGTTATCCAACAACTCTCTTCTTAATTTTATAGTATAAGATAAAGGGGATAAGCAAAATAGCGTAAGAGCATTCAAAATAGCATCTCAAAATGTTTCATTATTTCACTCGTAAGGAAGGAAGGATCACAATATGTTAAACTGGTGCATTTTTAACTTTCCTATTGTGAGTTGGTCCACATCAAATTTGGAGAGCATAAGTTCGCAAGGTGAAAATTAAGACTTCCCCATCCAAACCCCAAAAGTCAAGAAGTTAATAATTCGGAGAAGAAAAAAGTGTTGAAAGAAAAAGAAAAGAGCGATTTCTAGGGTTAGAATTATACAAAATGATTATTTAATAGTGATATTAGGTCATTAAGAAGAGAAAGCTAAGTAGTGAAATTTGATTTAAAACTAACTTTATTAAGTACTTTAAGGTTTTATTAACAAACAGATTTAATTAATTAAATATTAAATTAATTAATTAATTTCATTTATAATTTTTGTATTAGTCTCTCTCTATTTTAATATTTAATTTATAGTTTATAGTTATAATTTTGTTGGGCAGTTTGGATAATACCTATTACATTCATAAATTTTCACATTGTGTATATATTTATTATTTATTGCACATTTGAATTGCACAAATTTTATTTTACTTTGTTGAGATGCACTTTTAACATTGAAATTTGTTATGTTTCAAAATAAATGTCTATATAATTTTTTTTCAGTACTCCCACTATTATCTATCGATTAATTTTAGAGTAACTTTGAACCTATTAGTAACATAATTTACTTCATTGTTGTCAATCTTGTATGCCTGTTGCTACTCTAATAATTCGATCGATCGACTTCTTTTGGACCGAGCAACTTTGTCTAGAAGCTTACATCCGTACATAAATCTTAAATAATTAAATATGCAAATGTAAACTTGTTAAATGTTACTACCAAATTAATAAAATTAATCCTTACACCGTATTTGTTATTACTTGTGTTGGCACATTAACAAATGAGAGTGTCGGTTAGTTTAAGTTAAAAATGTGTGAATATGATCAGCAATGACATATTGCATGCGTCATTTTCCTTGATTATGGGCTCTCACCTTGTTTATAATTTTTGGGATCCAAGTGATAATCAATGAGGAGAGACACCTTTTGCATCAAGAACACAAATCTAATAATTAATTAAGACTAATTATTTACTTGAGACATCTCAAACCTCTTTGTTCCAAATCTGCATGTAATAACCTAACGCAATGGTCAATTGGTCATGCCAACTTGGGTGTAAACTGGCTACTATAATTAAATTAAAGATTAAGAATGCACTAATGCTATTAGGAAACAACAGTGTTTTACAAAATCATAATATAGTATTGTAAGAATGTAATGGTGTTTAATATCTAAAGATCACCATGCCTTACAAAAACGACTAATAATACAAACTATTTCATCAATGCTCATATTAAGAGTGTCCTAATGTCTTTATTATGTCAACACATCTTGCTCTAGTGGCAAGCATGCTGACACCTCTAGCGGAGGTCTCGAGTTCGAGCCCTCTTGTTAGCAAGGAAGTGGTCAGAGAGAAGAATTTCTCTCACTAGTTTGATGCTAGTTGCCTCTTTCCTTGAATTTACGAGTTTACGAATTGTACCGATATTTGATGATTGTAATGTATTATTCGTAATAATAAAATCAAAGGATAACCCCTTTAAAAAATAAAAATAATGTCTTTATTATTAGTGTCTGTTTCATTTTTCATATTTAGTTTAGGTACTTCTATTTTTTGCACCGTAAGGACGAAGTAAAATTTTTGCTCGACAATGGATCAATAAAATATTGTAATATTTTTCGGAAATCAACTAGTGTAGGATGTCTCTATCGTCTTAGAAATATTGTCATTAGAGATTTCAACGAGACAAACAATGATGTTATGTTATATTCAACTTGTAATGACGATTTTAGCCAAAACATTATTTTATTTGAGTATGGTCATCTATAAAAAGAACGAAAAAATTTGAGATATAAAATTATAATGACCATTGATTATATCAGAACAAAATTCATTACTTGAGAGTAAAATCTTTCAAAATGATAACACTGCCCTTTCAGGTTAAATGATCTATTCATCTTCTACACCATTTTTTACAATGGTGTAAGCTTTAACCAAACCACCCATTATTTGGCAGTTCACATTGAATTAACACCAATATAAATATTATAAGAAATTGAGAATATAGTCAAACAGATATATACTACATCTTCATCAACAATTGTTGTAATCAAATAGGAATGTTAATTGATTCCCAATATTTCTGCGTTGGTCTAGAACGACCTCCGAATTGAAATGGAAGTATTACTTACGTTGGATGTTCTTCCCGACGGGATTTTGGAACGATTTACATGTTAGATTTTTTAGATAATTAGAGATGAATATGAGTTTCGAACAAGGACCTTTTGGTTACTAATAAGATTCTTTTTCACTAGGCTATTCGATTAAGTCCATTTTCATGTTAGACTTAAGCTTCGATTACTGATTACTCATTCCAAACTTGTTTAGTAGGTTGGTTATTCGTGTCTGTTAACGACAAAAGTTGTCACTCATATTGTATTGTTGAACTTTTGTGATGCTAAATTATGATCTTTCATGATTTCACACCTAGCCGAACATAACCATCTATTGGACTCTTTCCTCAACTCGTTTGAGCTTAGCCCACTTTAATTGGATACACCGTACACGTTCACAATCCCTAAGGCCAAAGGGACTGAACATAAACGAACTACACCAAAGCCCAGTAACAATGTCAAATTAATCTTGCAACTTGCTAGCCAACTTTCGAATTCAGATTACAACTTCAAAAATATTTCAAAAAATTAAAAGGAGTATGTTTCCACACCCTTCACAATTCCACGACTTATGAGCAAATAATCTTCACATTAGAGTGTAACATAAACATGACAATGAAGTATATTGTAGAAATATAAATGAAGATATTTTATTGATAATAGTTGTTGTATAACACAATATAGAACACCTATATTTATAAATAAACACTAATCTAACATAACACTGGGGCTTATAGGCTAGACTTACTTGTTAGCCTAACACCCTCCCTCAAACTCATGGTAATTTTATATAATTTCCATGAGTTTGCAATACAACAATAATAATAATAATAGTTAAAAAAAAATCATAAATAAATGCGATAATCTTCAATGGGTAGCTACAACCACCATTCGCTCAGTCGATGCATAGGTTCCTCCGTCAGAGCATAT
Source organism: Echium plantagineum (assembly GCA_003412495.2). NCBI lineage: Eukaryota > Viridiplantae > Streptophyta > Magnoliopsida > Boraginales > Boraginaceae > Echium > Echium plantagineum. Next base: position 17,341,083 of record CM016565.1, read on the forward strand.
AAGACTTCCTCCGTCGGTGCATATAGGACTCGCCAGACAATGCATATCGGACTCGTCAGACAATGCCTATAGGACTCGCCAGACAATGCCTATAGGACTCCGCCAGACAATACGTAATTCGCCAACAATATTTATGAGGAACACCATTCTTTTTCAAACATATCACATTATCGCAATTCTTTTTTTTGTTTTTTTTTTGTTTTGAAAACACAAACTAGATCTGAAACAAAACAACTAAATAAAATTAAGATCTAACAAAAAGTATAGAAAAATAAAATAAAATATTTTAAATCCCATCGGTGAGTATCACATAGTAGAAAACTCATCGACATGACAATGAAAGTTATATTTAAACCTCAAAAATCGATAGACTCCTGTACCATCTTTAAACAACCTACACTACTCCATTAACAATGGGGGCTCCCCATTCCAATATTCTCTAGACAAGCCTTCAAGGAGATCACGAACATTCTGAAAACTATCATCCTTGATATAACTTGCTCGTGAAAATTCCTTAGGACACTTTGCTGCTAAATCTTCGGAAATAAATCCAGTCCCATCTGTATGAATTAGCGGTTTCCCATCTTCATCAACGATAATATTGCTCATCTCGTCCTTGCAAGGTATATCATCAATTATTTCAACATTAACAGACTCGAGATTAATTGGAAGCTTAATTGTCTTTGACAAAATTAAAGAAAACATGGCCATATATTTAGCCATGTTATGTACCATGTAGAAATATAGAGGGGAATATTTTATGGATAATACTCATTATAGTGAACAATATAGGACACCTATATTCATAGTTAAACACTAATCTAATCTAATACTGCAGGGTTACGGTTAAGAATATTGTGGAATCGATAATAATATTATTGAATAATGATACATATTTATACAGAAAGATGTCTACCACTACAGGCTAATATAGTCAACTAATGAGTAATGATCATTAATGCGAATAATGGTCAGTAATGCTAATAATGGTCACTAATTCTATATAATCAATAGTCACTAATGCAGGTAAACATTAATCTAACCTAATATTGCGGGCTTATGGAGTTAATCGAATAGCCTAGTGGAAAAGACGCTTGCTAGTGATCTAAAGGACCTGGGTTCGAAACTCTCATCGTCTCTAATTTACAAAAAAAAAAAAGAAGGCACTGCGGGCTTATGGGCTAGGGTTACTTCCCGCCCATTAGCCTAACATCGATAATAAAAATTTAGATGTGTGGGTCATCATAATTGATAATTACGAGAATCAAGAGATCTTGATTCAAACCTTGTTACAAATAAATCGTTATATGTCTTGTATGCTCTCTAATTGATTGTTAGCTAGAAATTGTATTTGTATTTCCATAACTAATTTATAAAATAATAATAATAACAATAATTATAATTATGGGAACCATTAAGACTCTAAAAAACTAAAAATAATTAATATATATACACAAAAAGTAAACAACAGTGCAACCAACTGGCAACAACATGAATGAAGTTACATTTGCAAAAACAAGAGGAGCAAACTAATTAATGGTGGCCCTAGACTTTGATATTCAAATTCTATTTTCTTAGAATTCAAAAAAGAAACACATGCAATAACTCAAGAAGAAGCAAGAATCTAATATCCATGAACAATTTGAGAGCACTTGTTCTTAATCCATCTAAAACTATTTTTAATAGAAGCTTTAACTTTCCCTTCAATACTATAAACTTTATACTTCACAATCCTCTTCCTTCTCCTCATTTCAGGATCATTTAACTTCCATGTTTTCGACGACGAAGCCTCCTTATTCGTCTTCGGTGCCGCCTCCGGAGTGGGGTTATTAAACCCTTTGCCAATCACAATCTCCGGCCTCCTATCGCCGTCGCCTACTGCCGAGAAACTTGCCCGGAAATCATCCATAAAGTTGAGAGCAAAGGAGGATACTAAAGAGGGGCAAATTTATTTTGTGGGTATATGTATTTGGTCTATGTCATTTATTTTGTGGGTATATGTATTTGGTTTATATCAACGAGGCTAGGAGAATATGAATGTGAAATGAAAGTGGCCAGGTGCTTTTGTGGGTGATTGTTGAACAATTTTAGTTTATAATAATGGTTTTAGTAATTATGTATCGTGTGCATAAATAATTTTTAAATAAATATATTTGTTTTAAATGTTATTATAATTATATTTGGATAATTGATCATTTTTATAATAATGATAAAAACTTAAAATCAATGTTTACTTTTAATTTTTTTTTGAAATAATTACAAGTAATTTCCAAAATATGTCGTCTATGCAAACAATCCAAAAATATTAAACTAAGTAAAGATATTGAAAAGCTTGGTCAGATTTTACAGAAGTTAGCTGTAATATTGAGTTGGGTTTTGAGATTTTTATGTTAGTGGTGGTCTCAGTACTCGATGTCAATTTGTTACAATAGTTTTTATTTTTTTATTTGGATTATCGAACTTTTAAAATAAAGAAGTGGAATGACTCCAAAGGCAAAGAAATACTACCTAGTAACATAGCTGGATTTGTATGTCCTGTTAACCTTAATTTTATCGTTTATATATATATGGGTTAGTGGCTAGGGATACCAGTTGATCACTTATATTTTAAGTGGTCTCGATTAGTTACTTATGTTTTAAAATTGTTTTCAATTGCCTTTCCGTCAAATTTTCCTTCTGGTCAACGACAAGTCAACCCACGTGCCTAACATGTGATATTTTTAAAAGCATTTTTGTCTATTAATACCTAAATTAAGCAAAAAAAAAAATTAAATTGAAGAATCATATCATACAAACTAAGAACTCATGAATATTCCACTATCTGTTAGAATATTGTGGAATCGATGTCTGTATTATTGAATAATGATACATATTACCACTATGAGCTAATATAGTCAACTAATGAGTAATGATCACTAATGCTAATAATGGTCACTAATGCTATATAGTAATGGTCACTAATGCTAATAATGGTCACTAATGATATGTAGTCAACTACTGAGTAATGGTCACTAATGCTAATAATGGTCACTAATGCTATATAGTCAACTAATGAGTAATAATCTCTAATGTTATATAGTCAACTAATGAGTAATAGTCACTAATGTTAATAAATATACAACTAATGGTGTAATAATTCTAATACACCTCTCAAGTTGGAGCATGAAGATCACAAATGCCCAATTTGGATAGTAGAAAACTAAAGTGGTGCTTGCCAAGTGCTTTGGTGAAGATATCGGCAAGCTGCTCGGAAGTGGAGACATGGGAAGGTCGAATAGTGCCAGCAAGTACAACATCACGTAGAAAATGACAATCAACCTCTATGTGTTTAGTGCGCTCGTGAAAAACACGATTCCCAGCAAGATGGAGAGTCGACTTGCTATCACAGTAAAGAGTCATCGACTTAGGATGCTTGACCCCAAGACTGAGCAATAATCCCTTGAGCCAAATAAGCTCGCAAAGAAGTGAGGCCATAGATCTATATTCAGCTTCAGCGGAAGAGCGAGCCACTGTAACCTGTTTCTTGGTTTTCCAAGAAATAGGTGAGGCACCAAGGTAAACCAACCATCCAGACAGAGAGCGTCGAGTAAGGGGGACAACTCGGCCCATCAGAATCACACCATCCAGACAAAGTCAAATCACAATCACGCGTAAGAGTATGCCTCGGCCATGACACCCTTTCAGGTAACGAACAACTCGTAAAGCAACATTCCAATGGTCCTGAAGAAATTAAGAGATAATATGCACAGACTACGCTAGACCAGGACGAGTGAAAGAGAAATTGATCAAACGCCCAACTAAACGACGATATCGCTCGCCATCTTACAAAGATGGACTCATCGAGCACCCCAAACGATGGTTCTGTTCCATCGGAAAGGGTGCAGGTTTACACCCAAAAGACCTGCCTCTGCGACAATATCCAGAATGTATTTGCGCTGTCAAAGATAGACACCCTCTTGGTTCCGAGCAACTTCAATACCAAGGAAGTATTTGAGAATGCCCAAATCCTTCATGTGAAAACACCTGCTCAAATATTGTTTAAACTCACGAATAGACACAACATCATTAATAGATATAATTAAATCATCAACATAGATAAGGATATTAAGCTGGATCGAGTCTCGATGAAAGACAAACAAAGAGTAATCAGAGTAAGACTGGCGAAACCCATAGTCCCTCAGTGCCCCTGTGAGTTTAGCAAACCAGCAGCGAGGTGCCTGTTTCAGCCCATTAGGTGATTTCTTAAGGCGACACACTACACCAGGTGTCTGATTGATAAAACCAGGAGGGAGCTTCTTCATGTAAATCACCATGGAGAAAAGCGTTATGGATATCCATCTGATAGTTCCCAATTGTGAGCAGCAGCAACAGCAAGAAAGACACGAACAATAGTCATTTTAGCAACCGGGGCAAAAGTATCGGTGTAATCGATATCATCTATCTGATGGTTGCCAAAAACAACAAATCGTGCCTTGAGTCGCTCTAAACTCCCATCAAAATGATACTTGGCTTTATAAACCCATATCCTTCCAAGAGCCCTCTTTCCAGGAGGAAGCGGCATAAGATCCCAAGTGCCATTATCCTAAAGAGCCCGTATCTCTGCAAACATAGCTGCCCGCCAGCCCGCCAACCCGCATCTCTCATGGCATCCGGGAAAGAGCGAGGTTCTTGATATGTTGTAATAGCTACAAGAAAAGTGCGATGTGCGAAAGAAAACCGGTTACAGTTCACAAAATGTATTATAGGAAAAATATGTACCTGAGGTCTTAATCGAAGCAGATGAACAAAATGGGCGAGACGGACTCATATGATGCACTGTATTCGTGACATAGTCACGGAGCTTCGTCGAAGGCATCTTCATTCTTCGCCCCCTTCCAACCTCTTCCAACATACTAACCGGAATCACAATCGCCCCCTCGGTAGCCTCGGGGCCAGCGGAAGGAGCAATATCACCCCTTGCGCCCCTACATCCGCTGCACCACTTACAACAGGTGCGATGCTGCCCTGTATTGCGTCGGCAACACCAGGGTCATCCTGGGCAGTTCCAACGCTGCCCTGTGCTGCCTCGGACGAACCAGGCTGGTCCTGGACAGTTCGAGCAACCCCCTGGTCCACTGGTACACGGCTGGGTGTGGGTTGTATAGCCCACAAAAACACATTTACGACTTCGACTAATGAACTTATCGCCTTTAATATTTTAATTGTGAGCATAACATAAACATCCAAACACCCGCAAATTATCAAGATTAAGAGGAGCACCAAAGAGTTGTTTATAAGGAGTTCTATTATTATTCAAAGGCAAAGGTGTCCTTGAAACCTTAAGAACTAGCAACATTCAAAATATGCCTATGCTTGTGTTCCACTATACCATTTTGTTGAGGGGTACCCACACACGAAGTCTGAAAAATTATATCCTGACTGAAAAAATAAGTGCTCATACCATTAAATTATGTTCCATTATCACTACACACAATTTTAACAGAAACACCAAACTGACGTTCAATCATAGCAAAATACTTATTACACATAGAAGTAACCTCCATTTTATCAAGGAATAGGAAAAGCCACACAGTACAAGAAAAGTCATCCACAATTTTTAAAAAATAACGAGCGCCACAAGAAGAAGCAATATGATAAGGGCCCCAAAAATCACAATGTAACATCTCAAAATAACATGAAGTTTTTTTTGTAAATTAGCGATAGATGCGAGTTTTGAACCCAGGACCTTTTGACCATCAGCAAGACCCTTTTCTAAGATGGGGGTGATTTTTTATTTTTGGTGTCTATAATCTTATTTAGTAATGGCAACTGAAATATTATGAAAAATTTTGCCTCTAAAAAGTCATATTTTCAATACTCGGAGTCCTTATAGCGGGCTGAGCCCTTCTGACTAACTTGTCCTCGGTTAAGAAATTTTTAAAATTTTAGAATATGAGAAATTAAAAAAATTGTGAAAAACGAACGTTCAGGTGCCTATTTGAAAATTACAAAATAGTTCAGGTGCCTATTTGGGGTCCAGGTGCCTACTTGTTACAAAAAGTTCATCAGATGCCTATTTAGAAATTAAAAAATAGTTCAGGTGCGCAGATGAAATTAAGCCTTAAGCAAAGTAAATTAATTGGTGATAAGTAGCTGTTATTGAATCAACGATCATAATCAACAAGTCCCTTGATCCAACGGTGGAGATCAAACACCTAAGCCCAATTCTTCAAGTGCCGCCCATATTACTCGCACCTCACTCTCCTCCGAAATTCAAATTCCGTCCCCCTCTCAATATATAGAATCATCACCCTACTCAATACTCATTTTTATTCACACATTCTCATTTAAACTTGTCCCAGTACTCGTTAAAACTCGACTCGTCCAGGTATCCGTTTTCCGAAATCTTTAATTCAAATTGTTTTTAGTTTAAATTGATTTTAGGGTTTCATATTTGATTTTCATTGCTTAGTGAAGATGTCTTTGAGGCCAAATGAGAAGACGGAGGCACGACGGAGCAGGTACAAGGTGGCGGTGGATGCGGATGAAGGGAGGAGGAGGAGGGAGGATAACCTGGTAGAGATTCGGAAGAATAAAAGAGAAGAGAGTTTGTTGAAGAAGCGTCGTGAAGGCGTTCAAACTCACAACCAATCTCAGCCTCCTCGAGTGAGTAGTTTATTCTAGATTATTTTTATTCTTTGATTATACTATCTACATCAAATTTGATTTTCAATTTTTGAAATTAACAAATTTGATCATGTTAATTGAAACACATAACATCGATTAAATAAAAATTATTTTGTTAATGATATGCTTCGTTTGATATATTTTTCATTAATTTTTCCTACAACATAATAAAAAAGTTCGAGTTCAAACTTTAAAATGTGGAATCATCAAAATAGAAAAATTACAATCGTTTCGAGATGGTGTGACTACTTACAATTTGTAAGCATGTACTGTTCAAACTACTGGGTATTGTTGTAGAAAGTAATATTCAATGTGTTTTATACGCATTGGATTGGTTTTATTAGTTGATTAGATATTATTCAAGATCTGGTATGGTGATTGGTGAATGATGTGATAAATGTACTCTATTGGTCTATTGCAGTTAGAAACTCTTCCTGTGTTGGTGGCGGGGGTGTGGTCTACTGATCCTAGCTCGCAGCTTGAAGCTACGACTAAGTTCAGGAAGTTGCTTTCCATAGGTTTGTTTGTTGGAATTTTGTTCTTACTGATGCATAATATCATAAGCCCAATGGTGTAGATTATCCTTTATGTCAGTCAAATTTGTGGATAGTTAATTGTTACTTGATCGTTTATGTTTATGTAGAACGAACCCCTCCAATTGAAGAAGTCATACAATCTGGGGTTGTTCCTCGGTTTGTGGAGTTTCTTGCTAGAGATGATTATCCTGAACTACAGGTTTGAGCTAATTTAGATTTCATCTCTTCTGGCACATGATTCAGTTTTCGTCTCTTCTCTATTTGTTTAATGCCATTGATTTTTTCTTCTTCTTTTTTTGTGTAGTTTGAGGCTGCATGGGCACTCACCAATATTGCATCAGGTACTTCTGAGAACACGAAGGCTGTCATAGACCATGGAGCTATTCCTATTTTTGTGAGACTCCTTGGTTCCTCAAGTGACGATGTTCGTGAACAGGTACAATCGAAGTGAATGTATTGGTTACTTTAACAGATTCTTCTTGTATTCTTAATGACATTCTGATTAATTTTATTCTTATTTGTCATGTGCCGAATTTCTTATATTGATGTTGTTTATGCCACTTACCTGACAGGCTGTTTGGGCTCTAGGAAATGTTGCTGGAGATTCACCTAAGTTTCGTGATCTTGTCCTTAGTTTTGGCGCCTTGGCTGCTTTGTTGGCACAATTTAACGAGCACACGAAGCCGTCTATGTTGAGGAATGCAACTTGGACGTTGTCCAACTTTTGTAGAGGCAAACCACAACCTCCATTTGAGCAGGTTAGATATTTTCTCATTCGGAGTTCGAGTTCCTCCATCTCATACCCAGGCCTTCTTGAGGACTAAATATTTATGACAACGATTAAATAGGTGAAACCAGCTCTGCCCACTATTGCTCAACTTCTTCACTCAAATGATGATGAAGTCATGACAGATGCGTGTTGGGCATTGTCGTACCTATCAGATGGTACAGATGACAAAATTCAAGCTGTCATCGACACAGGGAAATGTCATCGCCTGGTTGAGCTCCTAAGGTAAGTAAACATTGCTGTTCCTGTATAAGGTTTGAATTTACACATATCATCATTTAGTTCTGAAAAAATGAAGTTGGTGGTAGGAGCGCCTTTGCGAGTTATTGTCTTCTTCATAACAGCTGATCTTCATTCTCATTCTTTTGCAGTCATCCTTCAGCAGCAGTCCTAATTCCTGCCTTGCGCACAGTTGGGAATATTGTTACTGGGGATGACAGCCAGACTCAGGTATCATATTCTGATTGCATATGAAGTTCTTTTCTTTTAAGTCTATGTTATGGTTCAAATGGATTCTACATGACGAGCATATAATTGATGTTCTGTAAACATATTATATGTTGTTGTGACCATGTACATGATTAATGAGCACAACTTTTTACAATGCATATTTGGCCACCATAATAAACTGCGTTTTTTTTGATGTTATCTGCTTTGTGCAGGTTATGATTGACAATTTTGTTCTACCTTCTCTTCTTAACCTATTAACTCAAAACAACAAGAAAAGCATAAAGAAGGAAGCTTGTTGGACTCTCTCCAACATCACAGCCGGGAATAGAAATCAGATAGGGGTGAGTCATGTTTTCTATTGGAGCTTATTACTTAAGAGGATGGTTTTTAATATGTACTATTGGATTGTTAGGAAGTGATAGCCGCTGGTATAGTTTCTCCTCTAGTTCATCTGCTTCAGCATGCTGAATTTGATGTAAAGAAAGAGGCTGCTTGGGCAATTTCAAATGCAACATCTGGTGGCACAAATGAGCAGATCAAGTATTGATTCTCTCTAATACTACCTCCTGTTAGTAGTTATGCTTTTGTTTAGGAGTTGAACATTTGTGTTGTTGCAGGTTCTTGGTTGATCAGGGTTGTATAAAGCCACTGTGCGACATTTTACTTTGTCCTGATGCAAAAGTTGTGACAGCCTGTTTGGAAGGGCTTGACAACATCCTTGAGGTTGGAGAAGCTGAGAAGAATCAGGGTAACTCGGGAGATGTGAATGTATATGCACAAATGATTGATGATGCTGAAGGTTTAGAGAAAATCGAAAACCTTCAGAATCATGACAATATTGAAATATATGAGAAGGCAGTGAAGATCCTCGAAACCTATTGGGTGGATGATGACGATGAAGAGCCTTCAAATGATACTCAGCAGTCTGGATTTAACTTTGGAGGAAGTGAATTGCCTGTTCCATCTGGAGGATTCAATTTCAATAATGTGAGCTCTTCCACATGACTAGTAATTATTTCCTTGTTTCTTCTCCATTGTTGTGTTCCTCCGATGTGTCTTCAACTTTAATTGCTTGTGGAGTTGAAACGAGAACTTCTTTCTGTGCATTTCATATTTTTGTTCTTGTGTAATTGAGATGATAACTTCGTTTTATGCAATGTGGAGACGGACATTTCTTTTCATCTTTGTCTAATTGCCAAAATATTTGATGGTCTCTTTCGTTGCAGGGAGTCTAGGTATGAGGTGGGAGCGATCTGTCGGCGTGGTTCTCCAAAGCAAGTCCCTTCTCCATTTATGGCGGCACCCTTTTTAAAAAAGTATCTTTCTCAATGTTTTGAGGCTTCCTTTGGTCACTATTAGTTCGCTATTATGTGGTACGAGGCTCCTCTCGCTTTTCCTAAAGTGTTTAGTATTGTTGAGTCATTTTCATACAGTTTCGAAAATGGCAAAGAGATGCAAGTAGATTCATTCTTGTTTTCTTGAACTTATAGTAGACGTTAATGAATTTTAAACTTTCTTTTCTCTCAATTGAAATGCAAAGTTGCAGTTGAGCATACGAACTGAAGTATTTTCTCCCTTGCTAATTGAGATCGTCATATTTCTGTCTTATATCATTAGGTGCTAGCTTTAATTAAAGTCCCTCAAACTATATACAGCATATACGGGGTTTAAAAAAACTATATATAAACGTTAGTGATGTCCGATGCCTTTTGCCCTTAATTTATTGAACGAGTATTTTCAAATTAGTCTTAAGAGATGACATGTTTGTTATGCTTGCGTTGGAGCCAGATTTAATTAGGATGCATATATATATATATATTTTAGATGGATGCATATATTGTTAGGTACGGTTTATATAAGGCACACAATAATCATGCACAAAACGTAAGTTTGATACTTTAGCTGATAGATTTTCTCATTTTGGCACCGTATTTATAAAAGATCATTATGTCATTTTGTTTTTCCTTTAATTTTCACTGTTTTTGTTTTAGCTTGAAGTTTTATTTCCTATCCAAGTGTGCAAAAATCAAGGAGACATCATTAATACATAATTTGCTTATCTTTTCATATTTTTTAGATCATCACAATAAATGCATAAGTTATGTTTCCATTGTCATCCAATAATATTTTCATATTTTAATCTCTAATTTTCAGATGATATATTAATAAAAGATTCTTTCATTTTCAACATTTCTTAGTTTCTAACAAAGAAAAGCCATCAAGAAAATTAATCTCAAAGTATATATAGTACATAATGATTATTTGAACATTCAAATAGTTGATTCTTTAGGAATTGACTTATTTTCTAGTATTCGTTTTAGTTGCCTATTACTATTACCTTTAAATCTGGTAATCCTTTTATTTTCGAAAATGAATATTTTCTGGTGCATAAAAAAGAAAAGATTTGTTTAGTCATAACAAAATAAAATTATTTAATGATAATCTTGACAACCTTAAAATGATTTTGATATTTTATATATACCGAAAAAGAAAATATAAATCATGAAAATACTCAACTTATAAAACTTAAAAGTAATAGATTCAATTGACACAGTTAAAGTTACAAAATAAAGCATAATTAAAACCATCTAAATAATGTAATTTAAAATTCATCCTTAAAATAAAACATAACGATGCTAACATACAAAAAAAGTTGATTTACAGATTTCTTTTAGAAATGATTATTGAAATATAAAATGATTCTTGTAGATTTGTGGAATAGTGGTAATAAGCGTGTATGAGAGTGACAACTGATAACCAATTTTTCCTGAATTGAAGCTAATGAGTTAAGACCTCAACCGGGACAATCAGATTAATTGAAGAATACAATAAGAATATATCATTATTTCTTACCAAACAAAACTTAAAAATGCAATCAAATCTTATTTCATTATCGCCTATTTTATTCTATTCCTTATTATCAAACACAACACTAGTATATGGTAAAAAAAGATTTTGAAGTTACAATCATTTTTCGCAACAGTGAATCCTGAAAAAGGAAATATGGCCATAACCACACTGAGATATGAGAACACTCAATTAAAGGAATAAAACCACTTCAAATCTTTTGTACATTACTCGTCTACTCTATTCGCTTCAAATTCTTTAACAAAAATTACTTTTTAATAATAAATGATTTAGAAATTTAATATACTCAACTATTTTTTTTGTTTTTTTATCACAATTATTACATTTGTTCTGAAGATTGTGTAATAAATTACTCCTTTGATTACATATATTAATTTCTCTTAAACTTTTCATGATCATCAAAATATGATTTAAAACATAAATATTTTCTCATTCAACACAACATAAAAATTATAATAAATTAATATTTCAAATATATATATTAGAAATATCTTTTCGGTTACACGATCAACCTTTAGAATATTAAGATAGCAGTATATAGTCCAATTGTAAAGTCAAATTCAGTCAACGACTGCTTCTGTCCCCCAACGGTCCAGATCTCTTGAGGGAATATCGAGATGGAATCTCAAGGGTAGCTTAGTAATTTGCTACTGTCCCGACTTTTCTAGGGTTTCGTGTACAAATGCTGACTGGTCTCTATCAGATATCTCTGTTTTCTTTATTTAGATTAAAACAACCTCCAAATTTCACACAAAATCACACTCCCAAAATCACACTCCCTCCACCTTTTTCCCCATTCTCTTTCATCATTTTCCATTTCACCATTCTTCATTTTATTTTTCTCCTCATTGTTTCACAATATTTGTCGTGTTTGCTGCTACCCATTAATTATTTCTTTTAGTATTTCTTTTACACATTTTTTTTTCAGTTTTCAAGAAATAGTGATTGTGATCACAAAAATGGATCTGAACCAAGATAAGGTTAGTGGGTGATCACTTACACTACTAAATGCTCCTTTTAGTTGTACATGTAATTATATTATTTATTTTGATTTAATCACACAATGTTATTTGGAAATTAATGTTTTTCAGAGATCAGATATTGTGAGTAGTAAAAAAAGCAGCAGTCCTACTTCAACAACACAGATTAGGACTTGCACTGATTGTTACACAACAAGAACCCCATTATGGAGGGGTGGTCCTTTTGGCCCTAAGGTATGTCTCGATGCCTCGTAAGAGTCTCCCGCCTAAATAGGATAAGAGTCGGGTATTACACAACGTTAAATTTAATTCATTTTACAAAATCATATATTATCTTTTCTCATTTGGACAGTCACTCTGTAATGCTTGTGGGATCAAGTATAACAAGAAGAGGAGAGAATCATTATTTGGGTTTGACAAAACAAAAAATGAGAAACCAAAGAAGAAGAAAGTGAAGAAAGTTGTGAAACAACACCATACTAGTTCTGGGGGTAAAAGTGGAATCAAGAAAAACAAAAGAAATGAGATTTTTCACAAATTGAAGATGAGATTAATGGCTTTGGGGACTGATATAAGAGAGGAAGAACAAGCTGCAATTTTATTGATGGCTCTTTCATGTGGATCTGTTTATGCTTAGCTCATTTCATCAATTCTTGAAATGATCATCATCACTAATATGGATAAGCTAGCAAAAAAAAACAAAAACCTAACATTTTATGCCCCAAATTTTACCTACCAACTACATTAGCTAGCAGGGAATCTTCCAATTTATTGGACCAATTTTAACATCCCCATGTCTAATTTAGATCTTTTTTCAGTGTTTAGTTTTGCCGTTTAAGGTTGATCAATTGATGTAATAATTAATGCTGATTTCTTGATTTGTGAGCATTTTTCTTGTTTTAGTGAGGGTATTTTTAGTGCATTTTGTATTTTCTTTTGACGTCAAAGGCCTTTGATCATATCGGATATAAATTGTATAGATTGCTATAGATAAAATAGAGGTGAATGTGCTTTTGCTGGTTTGAAGATTCAAATTTCAAACGTATGTTGAGTGAAATTAAGCGTGTAAATTAAAATAAATTGAACCAAAATATTGATTGAATGAAAGCCCCACCGTGCACATACACACACACCAAAAAAGAGCCTAATCTTCTGGAAACATTGTAGGGAGTAATTGATTTTCAAATTTGTTCCAATTACCAATGAGTGCAGATTAAAAGAGGGCGTTTTCTTATGTAATCCCTTCACTTCAAAATGCAAAAATGCAAAGAGTATCTTTTCCAGATAGAACTGTATTCAATGATTTTAGGTTTGATTAATCAGCCAAATATCAATTGATAATAAATTTAATCAAAGAAAAATTTAATTATAAAATAACATTCAATTGATAATTTCCCACATTATATATATATGGTAATGTTTATTGGGGAGAATCAATGAAAATGGAGGAAAATTTAGTATTTTTTTAATTTTTTTCTTTACAAAAATTATTATCAGTAATCCACCCTCTTTATCTCTCATCTCCCTCAAATTTTCCCTCCTCCCCCAAATTCTAGTGGTGTATTTGTTTTGAGCATAATCAGAGGAATGGAAGAGAATTTAATATTTTATTGTGTTTGAGAACTAAATTAATTTCTACTTAAATTTTTTTTATCATTAATCTACTCCTGATTCCCCTCAAATTTTATCCCCTCCAAATCCGAGGACAATAAAGGAGAATCACATATTTCATTCTATTACGTTTGATTCTCCGAATTTACAATTATGGTACCCAACCAACAACAAAACATATTCTCACTAATTCTCTGTAATTCCCTTCCTTTTTGGACAATTTTAAAAAACTCTCCTCCCTCTAATTCACCTCGATCCAAATACACCATAGAAAAATAGAGGATAGTAACATATTCTCTTTGAATATCCTATAATTCTTGTAGTTCAAAATTATGATATTCAAACAATAATATAATATATTCTCCCTATATCCCGCTATTCCCTTATCCTATAATAATTTTAAGAATTACCTCCATTGATTCACGAGGATTCAAACACTAAAGAAAATGATACTCCCTCCATCCCTAAAAGATTGTCACATTTTGACTTTTGTTGGCCAAACATAACAAAAATTGACAACGAATTTCCACTAAACGATAAAAATAATACTCCCTCCGTTTTTTTTAACATATTGTTTGGGTTAGAACTCTTATGTTTTTTAAGATAGTGTTTACTATTTTCCATGTGATTTTTCATTATACTTCCTATTTTATCCTTAATAAAATAGTATGTTTTATTGACTTCTCAACTTTCAAGACATTAGGTAATAGCTTTATGAGAGAACCAATACAATTAAATAGGGGTAGAAGAGTAATACTTTTATGTCTTTAATAAAGTAGATTGTTGCCAAACAATAGGTTAAAAAAACAGAGAGAGTATAGTCTTGTGGGACCTTGTTAGATTTGTCTCAAAATATATTTTTGAAATATCAACTTTTTCTAATTTTTTTGCATGTAGAATAATAGATATTTACGTTTTAAATTGTGTTTTGTTGACCATCAAAAATCAAAATGTGACAATCATTTAGGGATGAAGGGAGAATAATTTTAACTTTCAAGTGCATTATCCACGTTTTTATTATTATCTCTTTTTTCCTGATCCAACTTATTCTTTTATCTTTTTAGATGATTAGACAAAAAGTTTCGAGTAATGATTATGATTACTGATTTTCTTAATAAACATAATGCCCCTTCTACAATATTCCCTTCAATCCATACTTTATTTGTCTAGTTAAAAATACTGATTTGATTATTTATTCATCCCTTAAAAACTGAAACCTTTTATCGTTTTTTCATTTTGAGCTTCTATAAAACTGTTCAATTGCTAAATAACCTTTTGGTGTGAAACTAGCACCAACTTCAAAATTTGAAATATATTCTTTAATGCGCTCATACAAACAACAAATTTCGGGCCTTTTCTCTTTCATATACTCCCGTTGGGAAAAGGATAATTTGAGGGCAAATCAATCATTTAAAGAACACAAATATTTTTGAATTAAGGATATTTACAGAAAAGTGAGACTTGGGCTTTACTTAAAAATGCAGGTCGTCCAGCAAATGAAGATAATGCTGATGCAATGATGCGATTTCTCAACTCAGACACGGAAGATTCAATTTCATTTGGTATTTTAGGAATTTTATGCCTTTGCTTCCTTCATATCGTCTCCAAGAACAGGGGCGGAGGCCCCCTTAAGTTTTTCGATATTATTTTTTTTATATACAATTTTTCTTGAATTTTTGGATATATAATAAAAAATGTACGTAAAATAAGTGAAGATATAGTTTAGTTGGTTAATTCATTTCTCTATAAAAGGTAGAGGTTTTGGATTCAAGTCCTTTAAGTTTCATTTTTAACATAATTTTGAATTTTTTTCAGGTATTTAACTATTTTTTATTTATTTTGCCTCCCATTATTTTATTTTTCTCAAAGTTGACCTCCTTTTATTTTCATCTCAGTTCCACCCCTTCCAAGAAGATGCCTAGTAAGACTATTTTTCATGTGTCATGAACAACCCTGAAAATTTGGGATTTTAAGACATTTGATATGGTTTCTGATTGAGACCTTGCAACGGTCTTATTGGGCTGGGGTAGGTTGAAGAAGAAGGAAGTGGGGTGGCTTGGAGGAGAAAGGGTGACAAGGGTAACACAGTCATTTTATTTTTAAAATGCAATATAAATGATAAAAATTGACTTCAGAGATCAAATAGAAAAGATAAATAATTCAGGGACACATAGAAAAGATAAACATAGTTTAGGAGCACATAGAATAGTGTAACGCCCCGCCCCCCGAAACCGGGTCGGAACGTTATTTGATTTGATGGACTGGCCTCAGAAACCATCACGGGTCTCTCCAGCACGTTTTGTCCTCACTCACGTGCTCACCGGGACACTTCCCAGTGGGTCACTCATCCTAAAATTACCCCAGGTCAAGCACGCTTAACTTTGGAGTTCTTCTGAGTTGGGCTACCGAAAAGAAGATGCATCTTGATGGTATGAGTAGTACCTATCAAATCATATCAAACATATCACATCGCCCACCTTGGGCCGGGTATTACAAATAGATAAACATAGTTCAGGGGCCAACGGCTAAAAAGCCAAACTAAAAGCAATTTATCACTTTAGCATACAGTTTAACCTGTGCAAATTACATTTTTATATATAAGATCGTTAAATGCACAATAATTACGGATAGCTAATCTCAGGACATATAAAACATGTTAAAAAATACTACATATACTCATTTGCTTTTAAAAAAAAAATGAATTGGTTAGTCTTTTATATATGGATGGTGGGTAGTTATTTTTATACAAATTTTTAATTAGAAAAAGAAGGAATCACCATGTGGCTTTTTGAGTTTTAGACATTATATATAACTAGTCGTTTGTACACAGTCCAGCCTGTGGGAACTTATTCTTCTTACTGAATTTCTTTTTTGTATAACTAATTAGATATTGATACAAACTTTATAACACATATATAATATATATATATATATAAAGATCATATATACAATTTCAAAACAGAATTTGAAGGAACATAAATACATCAGTATTACATACAAAAATAAACAATTTTAAATTACTTGATAAATAGTTAAATGGAAGTTTTTTTTAATATCAACACATGTCACTTCATGATTGGCCATATGAGAACATGGGGCTTCATTTTTTTGTAAATGTAACTTCTAATTCCCCCCTTCCCCAATTATATATAGAGTAGATATATAGAGTAGATATTTATAATATAAAATAAAATTTATATAAATATCTTATTTATTTTACAAGATCTATTAATAGAAATTTAATTTGTTTTTTTAGATAATAAAAATTTAACATATTTTTCAAGGTTATAAATTTTAGACTATATTTTGGTGATGTGGAGGAAAAAGAAAAAGAAATTATTTTGTAAAAATATTCTTTATTGTGAAGTGTAAAAATAATTGAAGATCTTTAATGATGTAGTGAAGGAATAATCAGACATGACAACAAATATTTGATTTTTTTGAAATGCAAATGTACTGCATTAATACTATAACTATTTCTAATATACTAAGGTTTAGTTTTGTAAAATCCAAAACATCCAAAAAGACAAAGAAAGTTAGAAATCTTTTGGCTTATTTTTTTACGGTTCCTCAAATATATTCACTCTGGAATAAAGGTATGATCTATCAATCTTTTCAAATAAGAGACTAAAATATCTTATTATCTTTTACAAGTGCCCCTAATTTGAGTTTTATTGGCAACAATTGAGATGAAGTAGGGATAAATTCGGAGTTACAATAAAACTAGAATTTGAAAACTTGAGATTATGGTGGAATGATTTGAAAAAGAAGAAAAGGAAAGAAAGGATGAGCTAGGTATTTTGTATCTGTGGTAGCACCCATACAACGTCAAAGGTTTATACCACTATTCTAATGAATTAAATCCCAAAATGTCAGGTTTTGATTTTCAAATTCAACCTATTTCATAAGTTAATTGTTTAGAAAAAATTATGTTCTTATAATAGTTAATTATTTATGAAATTCAATGTATTTTTGTTTTACTTTCTGACTCTTGTTTTAGAGGTTTTTTATTTATTTTCAAAATATTATGTAAAATATAATAATAATTTTTTTTAACTCATTAATAAAATATCTTTCAGCTAACCAATCAAATATTTAAAAGGGGGAGAGTAACATTTTTAAACACATGGTGGGGAACAAATCCTAAAACTATGGTCGCCCTGCTCCCACATGATCACACAAGCCCATACTCCCCATGTCTCTCTCGGTCTGTCTCTATTACAAATCTTTGTCTCGTGACCCTCGTCCAATTTTAAAAGCTACTATGAATATTTATTATCTACCAAAATATGTTGTTTGATTGAATATATTTTACTAATAAACACTTTTACTTTTCTTGAACAACTTTTTAGTCATAAACTATTTCCATTTATCTGTTTTGATATAATATAAAACCGACAATATTGAATATGATATTAAAACTATTTTGATGAAATTGTAGCAAATATAGAATGCATGTGTGGACATAAAAATTGAGACAAAATAATTATCCTTAAAACAGAATTGCAACTCCACAAATAGAGCGAACTTCTGAAATAATCTTCAATATAGTATCATCAGTTTGCAGTTTACTTACTCCCCACATGCCAATAGTGACAAATAATGCATATATAACTTTAACTATTTCATTATATTTTAACGCCAACAGTCGATGAGAGGTTAAACTCGGGAATATGCATTTTCTTTAATACAAACTCTTTTTTTGTGTTAAAATTATGAACTTTACTAAGAACAAAAAATGAGATTAAATCTTTAACAAACTCATTTCCACCATATCTATCTGATGCGTAAAAATATATGAAATGTGCAAGATGCACCCAGATGTCGAAGTTCGGTTCCTGCGAGGCTACCACATGTTGCATTTGGCAAAGGCAACTAACAGAACACAGCAGTGAGCAAGTCCAAACGCCATTTGAGTTTATGATGATGCAGAATTACACTATCAGAACCAAATATAGGCGTACCTTGTAAAGCAAAGACGTCGGTACCCGATGGTAGCGCTTTCAGGCTATCCAAGGACTACCCTATGGTGTTCCTCTAACGACAATGGAAGTACTAGAGCATTTGCCGTGTAGAGCCATTCTCTGCCTCGCTACTAGCCTTAGATTAGCGAGCGCATAAAAGGTTTTCGAATATTTTCCATTTTTAAAAGCATTCGGAAACTTAACGATTCTAGGTATATAAAACAGATAAATGCGGTAATCATCAAATTTCAGTGCTTACTTCAGTCCTTGTACTAGTAAAACAGAGAAAGCTGAAGTTTCTATACTGGAACAGAGCATATATAAGATGACCAGCTGATGACAACAAACATAAGTACAACAAATTACAAATATTAACCAACAGCGATATATTTTGATATAATTTAGAAGAATATTCAATCACATATTTCATACTTCATCTATTTTTTATTGATTAAATAATTAATCTTGTAGACATCAAATAAATCATATTCCAAAAAATTGTACCGAGTAATATAATATTATCAAGGGTAAGTCAAGGATGCAATATTGAATTGACAACATTTATAAAATACAAGAATTCCCAAAATTCACTAAATAAAAAGCAATATTCACATAAATGGTGGTGGTGTTTGCTCATCATCCATTTTCTCCTTTACTCTGCATATTCTTGAACCCTGACTTACACATAGAAAATATAAAGGTGAATCATAACAAAATATATATTGATGGTGTCAAAGAAACAAAAAAACAAAAAGAAAACAAACTTCAAATGTAAGAAATGGGTGGGTTTTCAGCTGAATTGAGTAGGATCTAAAAGGAGGTGGTGGGCTGTAATAGTAGTAAGGAAAATAAGGAACAATTGGGTTGGGTGGAGGAGTTCGGTAGTAGTTAGTTGGAGGAGAATAGAAACCGCCACCGCCACCGCCACTTCCGCCACCATATGCTGGAGAAGCATAGTATTGTGGTAGAGGGGGAGGGGGTGAGTAGTAGTATGTCCCGGAAGAAGGTTTAGAGGGTGGTGGAGGGCAGTAGTAAGTGGAAAAGGGTGGTGGTGGAGAGTGGGTAGGTGGGGATGGGGGTGGGGGTGGTGGGGAGTAAAGGGGTTGACATGGGTTGTCACAAGATGTGCACATTGTGCATTGTATTTGATCTTTAGACATTGCTTTTAAACTTGACATGGATTCAGACATGGTGGCTAAAGACAACAAGAGTAACACAAGGAGAGTTTGCCCGTACGAACATAGTCTAGTGGTAAAGATCCCAAACAACAACCGAAGGAGAGCTTGATGAGATTGTTTAGAGGTGGCCATTTTACTTACAAAAGGGTATATGATTTTTGAGTTAGTGAGATCAGAAATAGGTGTATGGGATGGGGTGGGGGGTGTGTGTGTGTGTGGGGGGGGGGGGGGGGGGGGGGGGGGGGGTAAGTAAGGTGATGTGTGAGAAATGTAAATGTGTTTGAATTTGGTGAGAAAAGTTGGCAGGAAAAGAGGAGGGTGTAAGTGGAGATAAAGAAGACAATGATAGTGGGGTTGAAGAAAAGAGAGAAAAGTTGAGAGATGGAGTAATAATTAATTAAAAAATGCATGTGTGAAAAAGTTATATTATGATCTAGATATGTAGATGCTCCAATTTGAGTAATTAGTAAAATAAATTATTGTGCTAAAATGAATTTGAAATGAATAAATTGTCCATGTACATCAAAATCTCATTTTATCAAAAAATGCGTGAATAGTTCGTTTCGTACACAACACCAAACGAGAGTAATCGAAAACAATCAAAATTAAATTATAACGATTGAACGCAAATAAATTAGTTTAAAATTTTAAAAAAATAAAATTAAAAATACTAATAACAATATCATCAAATTCAAAAAACAAAAAACACTGGTAGATATGATCACCATTTACAAGGCTCCAATATGGTAGGTGGATTGAAGTTAGGTTAGTTGAAAGAAGCTTCACTGATGCATGCTCAGAGTTTGCCGGATCTCAATCAATTACAAATTTGGCCGGACTCCATATAACATTATAGATAATTCAAATTATTTAAACATTATAATCAATAATTGAAAAGATTTAACACGTCGACAGATGAGTAAATGAAGCCCGCTTATGATGATAGCAGAGCAGCTTAAATTTTGGTTCAACATTTTGTATCTATGTATTTCTCCTATGACCAAAACAAAATTATTAGCTCACTAACCATTAATTTAGCTGATCGAGCAATTTGTGTGATTTCTGTATGAATTAAAATGAGTTAACGTTAAAATTTATCATAACCCTAATCCATTAAATCCCTAAAGCAGCTCAATTCGTCCTGAGAAATGGTAAATTGATTGGATTTTTTCAATAACCTATACCAAACAATACTCACTATAAATTCTACACCCTTCAAGTCGTTAACCCATACGGCAACACCTTAACACCACCATCTACTCTTCACACATCTCCAACTTTCATCCGAAATTGGCTGCCGTACCCCTCTCTCTGTCTCTCCAAATGAGCTATTTTTCTTCAATTATTGATTTCAGCTAAAAAAGTACGTGTGAGCGGCATATTTGGCGGTAGCGTGCGGCGGATTTGGTTGTGGTGGTAGGATGATTGTTCAGAAGAAGAAGGTTCGGGTGATGGCCTGACGGGGATATGGGGGGTGGGGGGGGGGGGTGGGGGTGGGTTAAAGGTGGTGCTGGCGTTTGAAATTAAATTTGACCCCTATACCTTTTTCATATTCAAACTTGACCCCCATTTAAACTCGGGTTGTTCACGATTCAGTTTGGCGGTTTTTGTCCAATTTTCAAACCAACCCAACATTGGCGGTGTTTGAAAAGTGAAACCAAACCGACCTTTTCAATATCTAAACCATGCTGTTCGGTTTGAGTGGTTTGACGGTTTAGCGGTTTGGCTTGCGCGGTTTCATACGTCTAAATTATTAAGTAAGCAACATAAAAATATATTTGTAACTTCACTAGTTCGAATTTAGATATTACCTATTCAATAATTAAAGAAGGTCAAAAATATGATTTAATTCTTACATCAATTAATAGTGAAAAAAACATACAAAAGTACTAGAGTAATAAGTTAATATGATGTTATAATTTTGTACTCTTCCATTCATATATTGAAGGGCTAATGTCGGAACCATCACTTATGTTTGGTAAATATAAATTAAAATTTCGTCCCATTTGATTACACTGTTAAATTTCTATTAACTCTCTGTCAAACTGAACACAAGATGAACATGTGATAATTTATCAAGGGTAGTTTAGTAATTTAACATTTGCGTCTTCTCTTTTGTTATATGTAGCAGAGAAGACTCAAACATGTGCTAATTTCCCAACTCCTCCTCTCTCAGAGCATGCGTAACAAATGCCCTAAAACACTTCTTATTTCATATTTAGGATAGCGAAAGTAAAAGAAAAAAAAAGCAAAAAGGTACTCCCTCTATTCTACTTTAATTGGCGTTTTAGAAATGACTGCCAAACTTTGACTACAAATTATTCTATATTAATTCGTCGGTAAAATAAAAAATCTATATAATTGAATAGTGAAAAATATAATAAATTTCCTACTTATATTAGGATATGAAAAATATGATTTAGTGACAAACCAAGTTGAATAGTTCTTGCTAGCAAGTAGTAATATACTCCTAGTAGTAATAGGATCGTTCAATAATTTGAATAGTTCTTGCTAGTAAGTAACACTAATATACTCCTAGTAGTAATAGGATCCTTCAATAATTTGAAGACCAGGATGTCTATATAAACGTCGTTCCATCACTTCCTAATAACCACGACCTACAAATACACAATCTCTTCTTTCTTATTCTCCCTATATTTTTCTCTCTAATTTGACACAAATAACACACGACTATGAGAATGGCATCACTAAAGGGCTTCTGGAATCGAAGCGGAGGCTACTCAAAGCTAACCGGCTCAACCACCCAAAGGCGGAAGACTAGCCGGTTAGGATTAACTGAAACTCCAACTGCCCCTCCGAGTTCTCATCGGACGATGAGAACTCGAAAACGTAGTAGATTGAGTTGGAGGTTAAATCGAACCCGCAGACTGAATTTGAGTAAACTAAGCTACGTATACTCGCCCAAGAAATTCTTGGGTGGGTTAAGAGACGCGTACATAAATTTCATGAATAAATTTGCGGACATTAAGGTGATCGCAGATGGGATCGGGGGTGGTTATGGTGGGGCCAACGATGATGGATTTGCAGCAAGAACAATGAAGGAGTACGATGAGCAGATGATAATTAAGATGTATAAGTCTATTATTATTTCTCAAGGCCAGATGGTACAACACCGTGATGCACCAAGAATTGCCGCTTAGCTTTATTCTACCTATGATAATTGAGATATTTGTATTTATAATCACTCAAATAAATAAAAAAGATCTAAACAACATACTTCACAAGTTCACAATATGTTTTGGTGACGATCTGTTTATGGTTATTACATGTTTAAAACATTGTATATCCTAAATCCAAAAGTATCTTTTTCGTATAGTAGATTTTTATGCACATGCTGCTCCAGATATAAGTATTACGGTATCACATTGATACTAAATTGCGTTACCGTTATGTGTATTTTTACTATTCTATATTTTTATTTACAGTACTATTCAACTGATCTAACATTTGGGTCTCATCAAACGTAATTCATTTTTTTCATAATACCTTATAAAAGTTAGCATTAAATAAATAATAATGATGAAGAACACATTTATTTATTATTTGAGGCTGACAAAACAACATAAGCATTATAGTAAGTCAGCAATACATGAATAATGATATATACCAGTTCAAGTTTGAAATTGCACACTTAATATCAGATATAGATATTTCGCAATAATAATTAAACTTATTTAGTTTCCACATAAAATAGCATCAAATGACTTTAAGATATATAGTCGTAACTCGTAAGGATTAAAGGCACAGATCACACATGTTTATTGCCGCGTAATCTTTTGATCACACATATTTTCTTTTGTTTCATTTGATCACATAACTTTACAAATTAACATTAAGTGCCATGTTTAGTAGGATGATATCGGTTCGCTGCAAACCGACAAAATCGATTGAACCGAACCGAAATTTTACCGACTTGGTTGAGAAAAAAATCACACCGAACCGAAACGGTGCGAAAGAATTCAAAACCGACCCAAAATTTTTGGTTTTCGGTTTTAGTATAAACCGAACCGCAACCGACTATTTATATATATTGTTTAAAATATTTATATTTGTGATATGTCTTTATAGTTGTACTTAATTATGATTTTTTTTAATATTATATCATTTATATAATTCATTAGATTAAAATTTAATACTGACGCAATGGACGAAGTGTGAAGTATCAAATACCCACTTTAAAAATCCATTAGCCGTTTTTGTACAGTCCAACCTGTACGGTTCATTTTTCTTATAATTTCTCTTTTGTATAATTAATTAGATATTGTCAAAATTATGTAACATATATATAAAAATGTAAACAAAAATATCATGTACAATTGAAAAATATATTTCAAGAAATAAAAGTAAACCACTATTATATACAAAAACATAGAATATTCAAAAAAAATTAACTAACACGAAGTTAAAAAATAAATAGAAGTTATTTTCAATTTAAACAAGTGTCAATTATTGATTGATTATAGAAAATCATGGGGCTTCAAGAATAAATTCTATGTGACCTCTTCCCATATTATATATAATGTAGATATCTAATATACTCACTTTAAAACCTAATTGTCTAATACTAAATGAAACCAATACGCAACATCTTCAATTTAACTATGCGCTTTTGCAGTTTCCATCTTGCGGCGTCCATGTGAAACAACCTAACAATTAACACCTAAGCTTTCTATTTCTCATTATGTGTTACATTGATATGAACTATTTCTATTTTATTTTTGAAATTCCTGTGGATGTGTAGACTCTATTTAATTTGAAATCGTTGACTCTTTTTTTTTGTTTAAAAACCGACCGAACCGAATCGATTTCGCCTCAAAACCGACATCAACCGAACCGATTGAAACCGAAAGAATTTTCAACCGACTTGGTTCGTGTAGTAAAAAAACCGATAAAATCGGTTTCACACAAAAAATGGGAAAAAACCGACCGAACCGAACCGATAACATCCCTAATGTTTAGGGTTGTTAATGAGCCGGTCCGAGCCGGTTTTGGACCAAATTGGTTCGAACCGTAAATCAAACCGGTTGCAATCGCAAATCGGTTCGTTAATAAACCGGTTTAAACTTTTAATTCGTAATGGATTCGAAATAAAATCCATTCGTTAATCGAACCGTTTAAAATAGCAAAAAATTGGCTCGTTAATCTGTTCGAAATAAGAATCGTTGGCTCAAATCGCTAATCGTTTCGATCGTAATCCGGTTTCCACTCGCAAATCGCTTAGTTAGGCTATGTTTGATATATCTTTTTTAAATAAAAATGAATATGATAAACGGTTTTAACGAGCGAGCGAACGCGTAACGAGCGATTTGAAACGAATTACGAACGAATCGTAACCGGTTCGAACTAAAATTATATTTTAACAAAATTAATTTTATAAACGGTTTTAACGAGCGACTAGCGAGCGAGTGCAAACGATTTACGACTTGTAGAAATGAATCGTAACTGGTTCAAAATTCGAAACAAGCGAGCAAACAAGCCGGTTTTAACGAACCGGTTTGCAAGCGATTTGCAAGCGGACCGATTGGATAGTAGGCCTACATGTCTCCACCCAAACGTTTTGGAAGCTAAATTAATGGGGATGCTTACCTTTTTTGTTGATCTTGTCAAATAATTTTCTCTCTACTCATATGTCAATCTTTAAATTCTTCACATCAGGTTGTATTAATTTTCTCCCTGAACAATTCAATACCTCCTTAATTTATTGTGTTGAACATTTTTTTTTATCAGACTCCGTTGTTTCTCTTCCTCATAACTGAGTATAGTTTATTGATGAACCGACAAATGGGTTGACAGACTACTGCAATTTGAAGTAGTATAGCAATCGATCGAGACTACTTCAATTTCAATTACATCTAGTCCATTTTACATAGTCACTTTGTTTTTTATTAACAATCTTTAATGAATAATTGATTATTAATTTTACATATATGAGAATTAATTTAAGAATCAAATAGTATTCAAGTGGATTTCTTAGTCAACTATTGCATAAATGATATGCAAGCAATTGCATAAGAAATGGTTCAGCAGGGCTTTAGTGAAATTTGAATGGACAATTCGTTGGAAAATATTTTTGTAATATACTCTCGACCAATACTCAACACCTTATTTGATCAAATGCATATGATTTAAAATTGAAAGTCGATGGCCGTTCTAACAAAATTAGCGTTGCAACGAGAGTTAATTATCAATTGGATTTCAAATAATTCGGCGAAATTGCAGTTTATTAATCTCAAGTAGTTATATTATTGCTGATTAATATAGTTGAATAAGTGTAGTACTATGTTTTTTTTCCATTCAAACGATAGAAGTTACAAATAGTCATTTGCTAAGAAATATATCACATGCTTCGTCTCCTCGACTACTGCTGCAATGAACACTCGTTTCCCGTAATGTTTGAACTTCGCTTTCTGATGTGAGTCCAATCCCCGAAGTTGACTTGAAACGCCGGAAATCCCATGAAATGGATGCTGGAAATTGCCAAAACGCCTGAAATCCCACAGAGTTGGGTACTGAAATGTTGCACAGGCAGCCACGAAAACGCTGCAAAGGCAACAACGAAAGAAAATGAAGTATGTTTAAATATACTCTTCTTCAATATTCGAACCCGAGACCTCTTGGAAATTAAAGAGGCTCGAGCCCGATACCACTAGGCTAGAAACCTTGGATAAGTGTAGCATTATGTTGGTCTTCGAAATTGATGACAAATATTGCACTATATCTCACAAATATAATGAAAGATGACATAATAATATAAATAATTGATTGATTGAAATATATATGCAGATTAGCTCCATATTTATAGTTACAATATAAAATATATATGGTATTACGATTTACGAATAACTTGATAAGCAAATTATTACTATAACTGATATGAAAATAATAATAACTAATAATGATAATGTCTTCAGAAATCTTCTATATTCATTTCAACAAAGTTAATGTGTAAAACACGTATAAGTACCACTGTAAGATATTAATCCGCAACGATCTAATTATATGATGAGATTAAATTGATAATTATCGCCCCACACGAAAGAAATTTCCTATTACTATATGAAAAAGATGATTTAGTGACAACTAATTTGAATAGTTCTTGCTAGTAAGTAATAATACTAATATACTCCTAGTAGTAATAGGATCCTTCAATAATTTGAAGACCAGGATGTCTATATAAACGTCGTCACATCACTTTTTAATCTACAAATACACAATCTCTTTTTTCTTCCTCAGTATTCTCCCCATATTTTTTTTTCTCTAATTTCACACAAATAAGTTAACACACGACCATGAAAATGGCATCCATAAAGGGCTTCTGGAATGGAAGAGGAGGCTACTCAAAGCTAACCGGCTCAACCACCCAAAGGCGGAAGACAAGCCGGTTAGGAGTAACTGATACTCCAACTGCCCCTCCGAGTTCTCATCAGACGATGAGAACTCGGAAACGTAGGTTCGGTTGGAGACTAAATCGCACCCGAAGACTCAATCTCAGTAAACTAAGATACATATACTCACCCAAGAAATTCTTGGGCGGGTTAAGAGACGCGTATATAAATTTCATGAATAAATTCGCGGACTCCAAGGTGATCGCAGATGGGATCGGGGGTGGTTATGCTGGGGCCAACGATGACGGATTTGCGGCAAGAACAATGAAGGAGTACGATGAGCAGATGATAATTGAGATATATAAGTCTATTATTATGGCTCAAGGCCAGATGGTACAACAACGTGATGCACCAAGAATTGCCGCCAGTTAGCTTTATTTATTTTAGCTATATATGGTAACTGTAATTATGGCGTTTTTAGAGTATTGTGTATGAATCTTGAATAATGTTGCAATGTTTCCAGTTGATAAAATTGAATAATCGATTGTTTGCAGTAATTAAACTATTTCAGTTCACTGAAATACAAGTTATATATATTCTGTGTTTTCTTCCGGATTTACACATACATTAGTACATGTTTACGTTCTTGCGGTTAGACCTAACACCATAGTCTAAACCAATAGCGGACGTATGTACGTTAACGCATGTTCACCCGAATATTTAAGTGTTTTAAATATTCACTTCAAAATATAATGTCAAATTTAAATACCTAATTTAAAATAACTAGATTTGCTCGTGATCTAATCGATTATACGCAATTAAGATATTGTTCATCGGATCGTGGGAACAGGCTAGCTAGCTTTATGTTCAACTGAAGTGAAAACGACAATTTACCTATATGTGATCTAATATATTCGATGTGCTAGCTACTAGCTTGGATTCCTTTTACCAAATAGTGACGTAGATAGAAGACAACTTGTATTTATAATCTCTCAAATAAAAAAGAAAGGTATATGTTTTACTCCTATTAATTTGGTGTCAACTTTTTTTTATGGTTGTTACTCTATATGTTTTAAAACATTCTATATCCTAAATCCAAAGGATGACGTTTTCCTTTCTAATTTATTCCTTTTTAAGTCAGCATTATCCAATAAATTTTAGTTGATTTAATTTCAAATATAATAATGAATAACATATTTGTTGATTATTTGAGGCTGATGGTACAAATAATGGATATATACTACCTATATTGTAAGATAAGAACCATTGTTATCTTAGTGTTAATAACATTTGACGAAATATTGATGAGCTAATAAATAATCGATATTTACTACCTATATTGTAAGATAAGAACCATATTTTTCTTTTTAATGATAATATTTTGACACATATATATTTAATTAGACAATTGAGGCGATTCATCATTATTACGACATTTACTAAATCAATGTCAACTACTTTAGTAGAGGACAAAACTAGATAAGCATTATAATAAGTCAGCAATAATATATGAATAATGATACCAGTTCAGGTTTGAAATTGCACATTTGACTCTCATTTATTGATTTAAGAGCATTCACATTAGTTATTTCAAAATATTTTTAAAATACATATTTAATCGTCATTTTTATTATATTTAGAAGTTAATTTTTACATACATACTTTAGCAGTTTCCTTATTATTCACTCCAAACTATAAAAATAAATATTTTGCATATTGTATTAGATATTTAAGATAAAAATATTTTTTTAAATTATAAAATAACATATTACATATGGATGTTGATTGAAAGATATTTTTAATTTAAATTTATATATGATAAAAAATATTTAATTATTTTATATTTATTTTTTATATAAATAAAAAAAGAGAAAATGAGAGGAAAAAAGAAAAATAACTTCCATATAGGGAAGGTATAAGTTTGAGGAGTTAATGAGGTGTATGAATAATTTTTTAGGGGTTTAACTTATTTTAGGGAAGTTGAAAAAGCAACAATTTTGTCATTTTTAAAATTTTCACCCCTTATTGTAGCTTTTAGAGGTGCTGATGTGAATGCTCTAGCCTCTAACTAACTAGCCCTCCCCCCCCCCCCCCCAAGGAGATTTTGCAAATTTTTAGGATGTCAAGAACTCAACTTATAGAGTCAATCGAATAGTCTAGTGAAAAAAGCTCTTACCAGTGACCTTAAAGAACTCAACTTATTTATTTTCCAATTACTTGCCACGTAAACACAAAAATCAAATGACCTTAAAGTAGACATACCGTACATACTAGTTACTATATAGTACAATATATCTAACCAATATATCAGGTCAATAATACCATGATGTTCCTACTTGCTAATATTCGAGCGAATTGCATAAATAATTTCTGATACTGTCACTAAGTTGCAATTTGGTTCTTAATAGTGGCAGTGTTGCATTTTAGTCATCGAAAGTGGTTAAAAAGTTGCAGATTAGTCCCCACGTTAAATATTTCATTAATTTTTAACATCAACAAGCGATGAGAGATCAAAGCTGGACCAAAAAATAAAATTTTAAGCCATATCCTTTTTAGTGTCTCATGAAAATTCATTATGAAGCTGAAATGCAAAATTTCATTAGTTTCTAACAACAAAAATGAGTTTATGTCTTCAAAAAGAATAATTTTTTGTCCCAAATTTAACCTCTCATCGCATATTGGTGGTAAAAGTAAGCGGAATAGTTAACATGGAGACAAATATGCAACTTTTTGTCACTATTGGGGACTAAACTGCAACTTGATGATACTATCGGGGACTATTTGTGCAATTCACTCCTAATACTCCAACCATTTTTAAAGTTTGTTTGACTTTTTATGGTCATCGCACGACTTAACAAATACTCCCTCAGTCCCTAAAAGATTGTCACATTTGACTTTTGTTAGTCAAACATTACAAAATTTGATCTTGAATTCCCGTTAAACGATAAGAAATAATATAGTCTTGTAGGACCTTGTTAGATTCATCTCAATATATATTTTTGAAATATTAACTTTTTATAATTTTTTCGTATGTAGAATAATAGATATTTATGTTTAAAATCGTGTTTTGTTGACTACCAAAAGTCAAAATGTGACAATCTTTTAGGAACGGAGGGAGTATTTACAAACTTGCAGGCATAAAATTAACATTCCAAAAACTGTATTGAAACAAATTTAACAAAAGTCTACATAACAATAATGCTTTTTATTATCGGTTAATCAAAATTCAAGATTTAAGTTTTTAGATTATGATTCTAAAAATAGAAATTAAAGGAAGTGACCGAAAAAGTAGTTATACTAATATCGGTGCAAATTCAATGCCTTAATAGTTACACTAGCATCACATAGTTGGTATATATAATATATTACTCGTATAATTTATTGCTTCTAAAGTCGTCTTATTGACAATATAACAAGATGGGCCTTATTACTACAATTTCCCCAATTTCATATATTATAAACAGTCAAACAGATGCAAGTTGATACAAGAAGAAAGCGACCTTAGTTTATGTAGTATTTAGGTGATGACTCACATATGCCATAATATATGTATACTTAATTTGACGTAAAAATACTTTTACTTCACCATATATAATACGAGGTAGTACTGTAATACTAATATATATATATATATACTACTTAATAGGTTCCGGGAAGGCACGTAGTGTAGTTTGTAGCAGATGGTGTTGAATTGGTTATGAATTAATGAGGACTGGTTCATCAGTATATGGCCTGGTCTAGTCCTCATTGGCTCATTGCTAAAAGAAAAAATAATATTTATAAAAATTCAACATATTACATATACATTATGAAATACACGGCTTAGCTTCAATATATCCGGTCATGTTCATCTTATTAGAACGCAATATTATTATGTTAGATTTATTGTATTATATTATCACATTCATGTCAACGTTGTGATTAACTTGTCAGCAAATGTGATTTCATAAAAGCGTGTTTGGACAAAGTATGTGTTGTTTACTTACTAATTCTCATGTTAATGTTAATAGGTACGACGAATTGCTACAATGCAACATAGACAAAGTCTTTTCCACTGGCTAGGCTATCCGATTAACTCTAATTTAAGCCTAATTTTTAAGTGACACTACAATGCAACAGATAAAACTCTTTCAAGTAATATATATACAATCATGCAAATTCTTCAATTTAAAGTGGCAAAATATTAAATGTAACTGATTGTAAGTTGTAACCTAACCCATCTTTAACAAAACATCTTGAGTTCACCTAAGACAATAATATATCTACTTGATAAACAAATTAAAGATGTAACAAACGATATGATTCGGCACGAATTAACGCTAGATCATGTCCAAGTTGTATCATCATGAGACTGTATTTGGTCCCAAAATGAGAGATGATGTTCTTGAGTGAGAGGAAAATATGTGTGCATATTATCACCATTGTTTGTCAACATAATGTCCTGTGATGATTCATCAAGGAACCTCAGATCGTCAACTCCCTAAATATATCAAGGTTAAAAAAAGACATATTAAGACCAAAGTGTATATGTATATTAATGAATTTTCTTCGAGTAATTAGAAATGAATATTGAACAAAAAAATAGTAAGGATATACATCTACTTACTAAAATATACAGAGTAATGTAGTAAAATACCATTATTATTTAGCTTGAATGTAGATTTATATTTTATTATATATAACGGTTTAGAGTAGTTACGTAATTTATTATGGTTATACTAAAAGTCCATTAGTAAATAATTAACAAGTAAATGTCATGGTCAATTTTGTAACATCAGTCACCTAATTTTTAGATCAAATATTACCCCCTTCTCCTTTCTTCATCTGTTCACAACACCGACAACTTTTTCTTATAAGAACAACCGAGGGTGATGATAGTGTGGGGTGGTCGTGTTGGTGGTTGTTATAGTAATGTTCTTTCGAAGAAATAAATGTGTATGTGATAATTTAAATATTATGGGGAATATATGGTCGTATTTAGACCCAAAAAAAAAAATTGGATAATATTTGTGTACTTCACTTATATTATTGACCGGTTGTATTTAGCCAAATTTTTCCTTATTTATTAATATTGTAGTTTTTTTCAACCTAAAATCTTTGTTAATACTTATTGCCTTTCACACTTGATATAAACAATTCAACCATGAAATTGATCAACTAAACAATATTGTAAGTTATTCAAGTTAATTGATGTGAACTAAAAGAAAAAGATAGTGTGAGCTTACTTGTTGTAAGTGAAGCATGGTTGTTGGATGAGAAGCAATAATATTAATATTAGTCCCACAAAATTGTCCATCATCTATGGGCATGCCAACAACTTGAGGTTCTTGAGTTGACCCATAATCATAATCAGGGAAGCTATTTCTTTCATTTGCAATATGCTGGTAGGTGTTAGTAATATTCACATGTCCTTCAACTTCATCATCAACAATTTTTTTCTCCAATGAATCAATTGGTTGAAATTCTTTGCCGCCAAAAGTAGCATCTATGTTACAACTAGTCATCTTGTTGAATTTGCAATCTAAATGATCACTCTTCCTTCTTACATACAAACGGTATTTCTGAATGATTGAAACAAATGGGTGAAATCATAAAACAAAACATGTGTGATCAAAAGGTAATGTGGTGATAAATATGTGTGATCAACGTGTCTTTAATTCTATATAAGACCAAATAAATCTTGAATAAATCTAGTAATTAATATTTCTTCCATCTCAATAATGTAACTCAAAAGTAGTTCAATTTCAAACAAAATTAGTCAAGTTAATGGATTCTTCAACGAAGAGGTCCATACCACTTGCTACATACACTTCAAACATTTTTATATCTAAACGAGTATTATAACAAATTACTTGAAGATATTAAGATTTTTTACAAATGACTTTTTTACCAAAATATTTATTTCACATCGATTATATATTTCTTAAGAGTTAGTTTTCCAAATGATCCCACATAATAGTGCACAAAATTAAATTTTGGTCTTAATAGTGGACAACTGTAACTTCAGTCCCTAATTGTGATACAATTGTTGTACTTTTGTCCCCATATTAAATGCTCTCGTCTAAATTTAACAGAAAAAATTAAGTTGTTATGAAGACTTAAGTGCAACAGGTGCGTCACATATCGAGAACTAAAGTTCTACATTGCCTCATTATTCGGCATCAAGAATTATGTGTCATTAATGAGGACGAATGTGCAACTCATACCATCATGTGTGACCATATTCACAATGAACTCCGATCGCTTAAGTCAACAACAAGAAAAGCATAAGAAATAACTCAAGAGAAGATTATTGAATAACATCAACAGATTTGATAACATAATGAGAGTTAATTACTGGAATGGTCCTAGTAAATGGGGATCTGATGCAATTTGGTCCCGTAAAGGAACATTGTTGCGAAATGGTCCCTGAAAGTGTGTATAAAGGTGCATTTTGGTCCACGATCTGTTAATATTGATGATTTTGGGGCAAAAATAAAACTTTTGAGAAGTTAATTACCTTAATAAAATTTGGGGGGACAATATGACTAAATTAACCCTTGATACACTTTCTTTTCTTTTTCAATTTCTTTTTCAATTTTTTTTTTAAATTTTTTCAATTGCGTTTGCTAGTAAAAGAGGTTCTATTTTGAGAGTTGTTTTAACAAAAAGTTTTGGTTTTTGGCAAAAATGTTAGAAATAAAAAAAGTTCGATTTTCGTAGTTTTTTGGCTAACAACTATCAAAATAAAAAAAATCGAACATTGTTGCCAAAATCGAACTCTTTTTACTAGGGAAAAAATAAAAAGAATTGAAGAAAAATTGAAAAAAAAAATCAAAAAAGAAGTGTATCAAATGTCTTGGGTTCGATACTCACCTCATCGCGAATTTACAAAAAAAAAAAAGTGTATCAAAATATCGGGGGTAATTTAGTCATTTTGTCCCTCCAAGTTTCATAAAGGTAACCAACATCTCAAACATATCATTTTTGCCACAACACTTCACTATTCACGCCGAAAACCATCAATGTTAACGGATTATGGACCAAAATAATGTCAATTTCAAAGAAACTACACCAAACCTCTATTTATTTTATTTATTGGAACCATTCCAGCAAATGACTCGATGCTATCATATACTATAAGAACATAGAAATTACCTGGAGATGACTAGCAACATTTTCTCTTTTGAGACCAGGGACATTCATAAGCTCTAAGATCTTCTTGGGAACCGCATCTAGTAATATTAACATTTAAACTATTATATGAATTTCAATAATAATCTCTACAAATCAACATAGATAATCATGTAATAATAACTTACTTTGGAGACCCATTTGATTGACTACATCAACAAATTGTTCATGAAGCTCAGCAGTCCAAACCATTCTTGGTTTTCTAAATGATGATGAAGACACTATTTCACCACCATCATCAACTTCATCAATTTGATATTCTTCTTCATTATCTCCATTAAAATTTTTGTTATTGCTACTTTCACTATTAATTGTATGTTTCAAATCATCTAACTCATTTGTTAACTTGAAACTATTATTTTTGTGGCGAACAACATGTTGCCATATTAGCTTCACTTCCTCTAGTTTCAGAGGTTTCACTAAGTACCCAATTGCTCCTTTCATCATCACCTTCATCACCGTTTCTTCTTTATACGTTTTTGACGTTACTGAAAAATCAAATATATTAAAATCGTCAAAATTCGATATATATTTCATTCTAGTCATGAAAACTTATATCCTTTAGTATATTAATTCTTTACGAGTTAATGGTCTATTTAGTTCCGATTGCGAGAGAAAATTAAATTTTAGTCTCAGATAGTTATATTGTTGGAGATTAATAACCCTCGAAAGTTGCACAAGTGTAACAATAAATGATCCCATAAAGAGTCAAATGTTGCATATGGATCCCGGTAAAAAGGACGAACATATAACATTTATCATTTTCAAGTACTATACTATAACACTTGTACCACTTGCGAAGAGTAATCTGCAATAAAGCGATAATTTGAGTTTCGAACCCCAGACCTTCTGGTCAATAACAAGAACTTTTTAGGTTAGGTTATTTGATCAATTGTATTAAACAAAACAATTTAAAGAAAGAAATGTTATGATATACAATTACCTATTACAGGCGAGCTTATATGTGTGACTATCTTTTGGAGAAGTCGGATTCCATCGTTGATACCAGTCATGCTGATATCAATCATCCCGATATCAAACTTCCTACTGCTTTCTTGTATAAAACAAAATCCATCACTAGCTCGTTTGCATGTAATTACTATATGAAATAGCCAATAGGGAAAATGTATTAATTAATTAGTGAAATCTAAAATTTAAATTTATTATTCAAATAAGTAATAAGGGGTATAAAAAAGATGTCTCAAGCCAATAATGTTCGCGTATTAGACGAGTATGAGCTATAACACACGAGTAAACCATGTCATACTTCCACGAAAGTGTCGTAAAACTATTAACAAAATGGTACATTATGAGAGGAAAAATGTGAATATATATGGTGATTTAAAATATTTATTGAAAGGTTTATGTTGAAAAATCATAATAGAATAAAGAAAACAATGAATTGGGAGATATAATCTTCATTTCACAATTCAACAGGTTTGACATAATATTCAATATTCAATTCAACAAGAAGTATGTCATCAGTATGTGTATTATCTAATTTTAATATAAAAAAGAAAAATTAAACCAATAAATTGTTGAATACAAATTTATTAGTTAAATCATTGAAATGAAAGACGTAGGTAAATAAAATTAAAAAACCTTGATAATGGCAGGAGTGGAGCATATATTCAAGCGTTGGATCATCTCCAATATAGAGAACCCTAAGACCTGCCGGAAAATTGTGAGACATTATGAATCTTTTTCTGTAATTTATGAGAATGTGATATAATAATAGAATTGAGAGACTTATATTTGACAAAAGAGTTGGAGAGAGTTGAGAAGAGAGTGTAGAGGAAGTTGAAAGCAATAGGACTCTTCCTTAAATGGTGGACTATTCTTGCCTTGCCAAAAAACTTATAGGCATAGTCGTAGGCATAGTATTATATATACGGTTATCTGTTTGTGAGGCTATACGTACAGTACAATTTAGCCAATTTTTTGGTGAGTTGGAAGTCGATGTTAGGCAGGTAAACGAGTTGAACCCTGCCAAACTGTGTCATGGCTCAATTCGGCTCGCAAGAAGAGATTCGAAGGTTTGATTCGAGTTAGCGACCGAAAGCAAAAATTTGAAATTAGATTCGGTTTGAAAAATTCGAAGGTTCAAGTCTCGATTCGAAGTTCGTACAAAATTTGAATATTCTTCATAAATAAGAAAAATGAAAAAGTAAAATTAAATGTATGCAATTCAAGCCAAATCGAACCTACGGTTCCAATTAGGTCGAACCCTAAAAATGAGGTTCGAGCTCGGTTCGATGTAGTTCGACCAAGCTCGAACCTCATTTTGAAAATGATGTAATATACCTTCTATATATAATTATATAATTGGGGGAGTGGAGAATTAGAAAACTTTTTGAAATTCGTGTTCACATTAATTATATATTTATATTATAGGAGTAATATTCATTAAAATATTTAAATTGTATAAATATTTTGTACATTAGCTATCCAATAACGTCATCAGTTATATTTACCTTTCTTTTTTTTCAAATGGCTTTGCAAATATCTTCTATTGTTTTGCACGTTAAATATAATATTAATTAGGGTGAAATAATTAATATTACACAAAAATATTATATATGTGAATTAATTGCAAATCGAATATTTTACATATGATGAACAAATTCGAACATGTTGAATTATTTACAAACATCTAATAGAAATAACTGCATAAACATAGACATTATAAAAAAAATTATAAAGATAAATTATAATTAAAAATATAATATATTTTGAAACCAACGCTATATAAATGATTAAATGGGTTGAAATGAACTTAATATAACTTAAAGTTTGCATAGAAAAATTTACATCAATACTATTGATTACGTGTTTGTTTTAATTCATACAAAAACTATGCAATGACATATAAAAATGAAGTTTACTATTCCCTCTGTCGCTAAAAGATTGTCACATTTTAACTTTTGTTGGACAAATATTATAAAATTTGTTCATGAATTCGCATTAAACGATAAGAATTAATATAGTCTTGTGGGACCTTGTTAGATTCGTCTCAATATATATATTTGAAATATTAACTTTTTATAATTTTTTAGCATGTAAACTAATAGATATTTATGTTTTAAATCTTGTTTTGTTGACCACCAAAAATCAAAATATGACAATCTTTTAGGGACGGAGGAAGTATTATTTAAGCAAAGTACAAAAATGTAGTTTCCGATTTGTGTAATGTACGGGATCGTCGCTTCTTACTAGAATATGTATCGAATGGTAATTTATTTAGATGGGTTGGATGGTCCTTTGATGCTTGAAGTAGACATTTTCCCTTCTCTTTATTAGGATCTCTCAATCAATACGTTTTCACGATTGATCTTAATACTGCAACTTTCTTCCATATCGAAATGATGCATGCTAGATAATGGTCCCTTTCATTCGATCTCTCCACCATCGGATGAATCCTCCTCATCACTCATCATGTCACTATAACATAAAACAATTGACATATATATTCTAAAATTTGAAATATACTTTTCGTTTTTTTCATAATCAAGAACGAAACATAAACTGGAGTAGTTAATCGAGTTGTCTAGTAGAAAAGGCTCTTACCAGTAACTAGAAGGTCTTGGCCTCTTGGGTTCGATACTCACCTCATCGCTAATTTACAACAACAACTAAGTCAACAACAACATAAAACGAAACATAAATCGTATACTACAAGGTAGATTTTAGTTTCACAACGCACAGTATCTTCCTCGGTAGAAATAAAATGGTCCAAATTATGAGTCCATAAAATATTTGCACCCCATTAATAACAAGCTAAGAAGGGTGGAGACGAGAGTAATTATTACAAATTAAAGTCCATGTCATTCTCGTACTAGATACATCATACTATAGTACATTAGTACTTGAATCAAAATGACGACGTTGATGATGTTCGCAAGGTATAACATCTCTAGTAGCATTTGTAGTAGTTGATTGGACGTAAGGTTTTAATTTCCTGTGGGCAAATAATCTTTTGATGTGGATATATTATTTTCCAATAGCTATCGGAACACTAAATTTAGAAATTTATCTGTTTTTACACACGTTATGTTACAGAATTACGTACGTTTCTACATTTTTATTACTCCCTCCATCCCTTAATGTAAGGGCCATTTTCCTTTTTAGGAAATCCCTTAATTAAGTCTCATTTGTGAAACAAAGTGTTGGAGGGAAAATTTAAAATGTGAGAGGAATTTGAATTTTCTTAAAATGTGTGAAAAAGTAAATGGTTCTTATATTTAGGGATGGAGGGAGTATGTATCACAAATATTAATATTAATTCCTTCTTCAAATAATATCATTAGAAATCTCCATCTATAAATTCATCTAACACGTAGTAATAAGTTATTCGTTCTTACATACATTGCTCTATTTCATCGATAAACTTTAGTTTGTAGCTCTTCATACACTTCTCTCCATCTCTGTAACCTCTTCAAACATTCAACCACTCATACATACATATAACAAAACAAACACTACAACATTTCTCACTTAGACGACACTCCGACACTCCAAAAATTGCGTGGAATCTGTTTTTGTATGTGTCGTTTATTAATATGCACGGGTCTGGGGCGAAGGCGATGATGATTAGTATATATAAATTATGTTTTGACAGAAGAGAGGGAGCCCAACCTGCCATTTAGCAAAAAGATTTTGTTAATTGTGGGATGTGCTTTCTCTTCTTCTGCCAAGAACCAGAGATGTCATACTTGATAAATATTAAACACAGTAGTAAATACATTTGTGCATCTAGGAAATTCTTGTTTGTTTAAGTTATTACAAACAAAATCTCTAACAAGAAACTAGAAACATAAAAAACTGAGAAATCATGAATTAATTGTAATAAAACAAACTTGAAACATTCTTGATCTTGCTTTAAGGCTCATGAATATCATCAAAACACCAAAGATCTATACAACCACATCCAACAACACTTTCTTGTCCAGCATTAGGCTTCAATGAAGACTGCCCATCAAGATAAGGAATCTGATAAAACTTCATGTAAGTTTCATAAGCAATCAACTCCTCTGACATCTTCTCCACTTCACTTTCTTGATCAACAACCTTACTTCCTTGTCCTCCGTCTCCTCCTTCTTCTTTAACCACCCCCTCGACTCCGGCCTCGGAGATCTCTTTCGCTGGGGGTGGTGATAATGAACCAATCACATATTCAAGATTCCCCAAATCACATTCATGAATGGTGGTGTGGTTTTCTTCATTGGGGAAGTTGAGTTTTGCTTTACTGCCTCTGATTATGAGGGCTTCTTTATCATAAGCTCTCGCAGCTTCTTCAGCAGTGGTGAAAGTACCAAGCCAAACTCGGACTCCTTTTCTTGGATCACGAATTTCAGCTGCCCATTTCCCCCATTTACGTTGCCTTATTCCTCTGTATATATTTTTCCTCTGTTTCTTTATTTTGCACTCTGAATCCCCTGAAACTCACATAATTGCTTTATAAAATACCAGGGAAATTCTTAAATTAGCATTTGGAGCCAAAATAAATAAAACCAATGGTAAAACTTTATTTTCATAAAAAAAATAAAAGGTAAACTATATTTTGTAATAAAAATGAGTAGTTACAATGTAAATAAAATACGGAGTACTACACATTTAACAAAAAGGACCCGCGTGGTCGCGTTATTCTAGCGGCATGAACGTTGTTACTTGTAACGATTTTATTCTCGGTTCGATTACTTGTAATGACAAGGATCGAACTTTTCAAAAAAAAATTTACAGTACAAGAAATGATATACAAATGGATAGGGGTGGGGAATTGGGAAAGAATTGGCAAATTAGCTTACTTGCTGCAATGAATTGTGATCTTTTTTGTCTTTTGGGTTCAGGCTTGGGCTCGAAAAAGGACGAGTCGGGCCAGAAATAGGCGGACGAGTTGATGGACGGAATGATATCGGAGATGAATGCACCGCCACACATGCTTGTTTATCAATTAATGTTGACTTCGAGTCAATAAAGGATATGAAATTATGAATTATTGAAATGAAGAGAAAAGTTGAGCAAATGAAATCGATGGTTGCTTGATTTAGTAAATTGGGTTTTGTATGGGTTTAGTAGTGAAGAATTGAAATCGAACGCGTTTATATATATGGTATTTACTTGGTCAACAATTTAACGACTAAATATTCGGAGTAGGAATATAAATCTATGTGCTCAATTGCTTATCACCTTATGATAAGCCTTTGGCTTATTTTTATTTTGGACCCTGAACTATTACGTAAGTTTTAAATTGGACCCTGATACTATCATAAGTATCAAATTGCCCCTTATAGTACGTTTTGTCTCATTTTGCCCCCTCAAATGCCAATTTTAGATTGACTTTTGTTTTTAAAGAAGGGTAAAGTCGGATTATCACATATATCAAACCTTAGCGGCATTTTTACAAATAACTAATGATAATATCAGGGTCCAATTTGAAACTAACGTGATAGTTCAGGGTCTAAAATAAAAATAAGGCTGAGATTTATTTTTAATTTAATAAGTTTTGTTATTTGTGAATTGTGCCCAAAAGTTTAATATATGTGCTATTTCAATTTTGCCTTTATTTTAAAACGAAATTACATCATATTTTGGAGTTTTGGGGAGTAAAATAAGACAAATTATAGTATAGGATTCAATATGAAATTTAGAATAGTATTAGGGTCTAATTTAAAAATTTCATCATAATTCAGGATGCAAAATGAAAATAAGCCTAAGCCTTTATGATATGATACGATATGAATCTATGTGCTGACCTTTAGTAATTAAAATCTAGGGGGGGGCTAATCATGGGACATGGTTTTACCATCCAAATGTATTAATTAGGACATGGTTTTACTATCAAAAGTATAATTTTTTTTTTGTTCACTACAAAGTGCATGTGCATGGTCAAAGTTTGGAAATTCTTAACCCCAAAAAAGTATTATTATCACTATCTATTGAGAATATATGACAAAATTTTCAAATTTTAAATACAAAATTAGAAATAGGAATTAAAAAAATGGAAATGAGGAAGTAGCTACCGATGCACAACATGACGTGTGCGAAGTAATATTGTGCTAAGTTAATACGGAGTATATTATTTAGTTGGTGCTCAGTCAAACAATGGTAATGCATAAAATTAAAAAATGCATGAAGTAATTCTTACATTTGGATAAGTGTTACATGTTTATTTGTTAAAAAAATTCATAAAATTTCAAAAAATAACTACTAAATCTCTCGCTCTAGTATTATTGATAAGGGAAGATAATATAAATATATATGTGCATAAATATCAAAGCTCAAAATTTATATATAATCAATAATTAAATATCGGAAGCATCCTACTCCCTTCAATCCAAAATAATTGATTTTTGACTTTTTGAAATTGAACTTTGACATCAATTACTAGTTATTACTTATTCTAAAACATACTAAATTTATATAGTTATATTCACCTTTTAAAGTACTTTCATAATATTAATTTTTAAAATTCATAATAATATAAATAAATAATAATTTCAAGGCCATACATTTATCTCTATATGTGAGAAAGACAATTATTTTGAATGGTAGAAAGTATTTTTATATAGTATTGAAGTAGTTTATATAATAACGAATAATATGGCATTGTTAAGCATGGACTAACGTGATAGATGATAGATAAAAAAAAATGTACTCCAATTATTTGAACGGATTCATCAACGTTGTGTTTAGTATGCATGAATATAATGAAATATAACAGAATGTAATTAAATTACTTAATTTGACAGTTAATAATACATTTTAATTGCATTTGATTTGGGATGATGATCGCGATAATACTATATCCAAATTAGGATTAATACCTCATTACCTTATATAAAGTAACAAAATTTAAATAATTTATTAATATTATAAATACTATATATATAATATTAAATTATTATATATATTAAGTTTACTTTTATATTAAACATATTAGTACTATATGTAATTTTACTAATTTGTTCATTTATTCAATATGCTATGATAAATTTATTAATAAAATATATTGATGTGACTTAAATTTAGAGTGACATACTGACATTATATTATTGATAAATATAATAATAAATATTTTAATGTTCATTGCATTGAATTGTTTTTTTAAGATGTCTTTAAATTAATATAATTATTTTGTAATTGACACTTTAAAATTAAGTATATCAGAATAATATTTAAAATTCATTATAGTATTAATTTTAATATGTATAATATTACAATACAGTTTTGTATTTAGTACTAATTTGAAATGTAGAATAGAAATAACTATATTAATATTATTTTATGTGAGTATTTTTTAATATGAGTTTATTGTTTCTATTATTTTATTCTTAATATTGTATATTAAATACGTATATGATTAATTATTTCATATTTATAGCATATTAAAAAAACTAATGAAACTATCTAAAACAGCTCATTTGACGCTCAAAAACTAACTAGCGGTTTAGCATCTGTAACTGACACAAGCATTACAATTTGATACATTTGAATAGAAATGTTCAAATTTGACAGTCAAATGCGAGCTAAGTACTATTGTAGTGTAATTGTAATATTTATAAAC
Organism: Echium plantagineum; assembly: GCA_003412495.2. Lineage (NCBI taxonomy): Eukaryota > Viridiplantae > Streptophyta > Magnoliopsida > Boraginales > Boraginaceae > Echium > Echium plantagineum. Next base: position 17,384,205 of record CM016565.1, read on the forward strand.
GTTTAGGGCATATAAACATTTTAATAAAGTGTCGAGCCACATATTTAATTCATTTTAACTTTATTCTCTCTTTCTCGTCCATTTCCACCACTTGTCGTATGATAAATGCACAAAAGCATATTTTCAAGACAAATTTTGTAACTCACGTTTGAATGTGCTACTAGTGAACGTATGAAATATGCCTTGTATATTTTTAAGATAAATTATACAGGATTCACGTTCAAATGTGCTAACAAACATATGAAATGTGCGTTGGATATTTTTAAAATTTCACGTAAGATACGTCACACAATTTATATTAACTAAAACATTAATGTTCCCTTTACGTGTCTTGTACAAATCGTGCATTATGTTTTTGGGCAACTAAAGTAAGTGTTAACAACCTCACACTCAGCTTGTTCATCATTAATAGTGAGAGCAAGTTGGTGAAATATAATAGCCCATTACTAAATTACAGTTTAGTCCTTAAATAGTGACTTTATTGCAGTTTAGTTCTTAGTGCCAAAAAGTTACAGATTGGCCTACAACTTAACTTCTTCGAGAATAACTAACGGTCACGCGATTAGTAAGTACTTTTGAGGTAAAAAATAAATTTTAAAAGTTTGAACTCAAATTTGGTGTCTAAATACAACTTTACAATACATCTTCCCATAGGCAAACCTAGAGTGTCTTAGTGTCTATGGGAATACCGTACATAAAATTAAATAGCTCAATTGATTAAATCTTTCAATAATTTACGAGAGGCCTTAACTTCAAATTTTGACATAATCAAGTTTTTTTTTTCACTTTTTCTCCCATATTGATATTTCAAATAATAAAATTATGAGCCTCCACTACAGCTTCCGTGCTCACTTTTTGACCAAAGTATTAATTTCTCTCCTAAAATTGAATTCTATAAATGAAGACCCCAAAGCAACCAATTGAATTAATTTTCATATGTTACGCTTTCTTTATTCAATTGGGTTGCTATGAAGTCTTCATATATAGATCTCAAATAGAAGTAGGGAAATTTAATGTTTTGTCAAAATGTGATAGAAATTGTTTTTGGAGGAAACAGGGTTGGTAAAGTTGTTTAGATAAATATGAGCCAAACTTTTAAAATTCATTTTTCGCTCCAAATGTACTTATTGATCTCTTATAATCGCTAATTATTAACGGACAAATTAAATTGGGGATCAACTTGCAATTTTTATTATTTTTGGAACTAAACTGTAAATGTGCCACTGTAGGGAACTGCACTTCAATTTAGTTACACTATCGAAAACAATTTTGACAATTTACTCTTAATGGTGACACAAAACAAATAAGCAGCTTGCTTTCCTGCCTCAAAGTAAAAGAGAGTTATATTTCCGTTTTTAACTAATAGTATTGGTTAATTTTGTATTAACAAAAAGAAAACTAATATAACCAAATGTATTAAAATAATCCAAAGAATTAAACAATTAAAAATAAGTTGATCTAATAACTCAAATTTAGCATAACCAAGATTTGTTTACAATGCCTTACTAAGTCAAATCACTAGTATGAATAAGTGTAGAAAGAATGTAGAATCCAGTGAAGGTTGATTTAATTTAGATTCACTTAAGGAAAGAACATTTTCCACCAACCAATATATATTTCAACAATTAACAGCAGAAATATCCTTCATTCTTAGCACTTTATACTCGCTACAATACAAGCACAACAAAGAACACCTGATCATGTTAAGGAACCAAGGCCACGGATAACTTTTTTTGATAGGAGGAGAGAGAGCATCAACTTTGAAGTATCAGTGCGAGTTTAATTATCATTCGAAATGGCGTTGCGTTTCAGATTGTCAAATGTAAAGAAGAATGCAAATGACAAGAGCTACATATAGAAGAGTATACTGAAGGAAAAACAAAATGGAGAACAAAAGGTGACATCCGCATTAGAGATACACACTGAGACAAAAATCGAAGGTGATCGTGCCTTCAGTTTTGGTAGGGACTTACACCCTGAACCCTCTACTGTTTCTCTTTCCCCTTGCTTTCTCAAACTTCCTTCCTTTGGCTCTAACATATGGCTTCGTATGGCTGTCTGGGACACCGGGAGCTGGTCCAAAGTGCTTGACTGCTTCACGAGAGTTCTTGGGTCCACGAAGAAGTACCTGTATGAAACGCGGAAAATTAGCCTCAACGGGTAAGAAAAAATATCTCAGAATGAGACACGTGCATTTTCTTGCAGATATGTGAATTATTAGTACAACTCGGACAGACAAAAGGAGGTTCTTTTCTGGGAAGTCAAGCCTTGGATCCTACTTAAAGCAACTGGTTCAATACAGCTTACTTTTGTAATCCCTTCAGTAAAAGTAAGACACTAACTTGCTGATGGAAGAGTCATAAACAAATAAAAAAATTTCAAAGAGTTCACAAAGTTTTGAGGCAATATATCATGCCGAACTAAAAGTTACTAGTCTTTTGTAACAGAAACAGATCCAAGTTATTAGAATTCTGAAAATGATATCACCACCGATAACGTAACAAGTGAACTGTAAGTACATATAGATAAAAAGAAAAGTATCATGCTTAAAAATCAAAGCATACCGTGTTCTGTCCAAGAGGGGCTCTAAGAGCCAACTGATCAAAAGTCAAGCATTCACCGCCTGCCTTCTCGATTCTAGCTCTAGCAGTCTCAGTGAACTTCAAAGCACAAACTTTAAAGCAAGGAACTTCATGAACTCTGATATCATCAGTCACAGTTCCTACAAGCACAGCAATCTTGTCCTCCTATGAGCACACACATATAAGAGGTCAAAACAAGACTACATTATAAGCTAATAAATGACATGACATTATATAATAACAACAAGAAAATCCCCTCGATCCCAAAAAGAGTCTCCAGTTTTGAACTTTAATTGATGAATTCTTAAATTTTAAAATCAACTTATTTTGTACTCCATAATAATTTTGATCTGGAGCAAAGCAATATAAGTCAATTAGGGCCACCAATTTTATAAACATGGACATTTCATAACACAATAGACAATCTTACAGGGACGCAGTAGTACTAGAACTATTTTAAATTATTAAACAAAAGAAAGAGATAGTATAAAGCAAATCATCCTAGGCTCCATATTTAATTAGCTTACGGAAACATTATACTCTACACCTATGTTTAACATATTTAGCTTACGGAATTATTATACTCTATACCTATGCTCCATAGTTAATTAGATTACATAAATATTTTAAATCAAATTGACAAGATGGTAACAATATAGAAATAAAAGAAGTTATAGTAAAAATAAAAGAGAAGGTAAATTTCGTTCACCTTTCCCTTCATGTAAGAGATCAAGCGGGAAAGAGAGAGTGGGGCCTTGTTGACCTTGCTCATAAACAACCTCTTCAATATCACCGCATTAAATTTGCTATCGGTTCTTCTAACCAAAAACCGATACAACTGTACACATTCAACCAAAAGTAACCCATTAGTTCATTCCATGTGATAACCAAATTGAAAATATATACTCCATATCAAAGAGATCATCTAGTTTTGAATTCTTATAGTTGACTTCTTAATTTTCAAAATCAAATATTTTTCACTATGCTGGTTTAATATTTGTTGGAATTAGTCTAGTTTATTTTCAATAGTCAAAATTAACAAAGTTCGAATCTTCAATTGATAAAGAATCAATAAGCTGGTACAAGGCTTAGTTTGTCTTGGATTAATTTCTCAAATTAATTGATTATGTCAAGTGAGAAAGAAATTAATCCAAAACAAATAAACCCAAAATTAGGTTAAAAATAATACTTTCAATGCATCTTTCACCTAATATTATTTGCAATACATAAATAATTAACTTCAAAAAAATAATATTCAACCATCTTCAAAACGTGACAATCATTTAAAAATGAACTAAGTATAGCAATAATATAAACACAATTACTTTAATTCTAATCATATATCAATCAAACACCGTAATTTGAACGTATTAAGAAGTAAAAGTAGTCAGTAGACAAGTTTTTGAGACAAATTCTAGTGTACCTTAACAAGGAGTTTAAGGTAAATATCATTTGATTTTGGTGCAGTTCGTTTGGTCTTCTTGACCTTGCCTCCAGCTTTCAAATCAATACCCTAAAAATTGGAAATTAGATAAAATAAATCAAATGATATGTAAATAAGTGGAGAAAATGAAAATGTGAATTTAAGATTAGGAGTTGAGTTACCATGGCTTTCGCTGGCTGAATGAAATGTGTTTGTGGAAAGGAGAGTAGGGTTTGGTATGTAACCTTTTATTTATGGGCATGGCCATGGGCGAGGCTGTATATGGGTTAGAGAGTTAGACTAGTTTTAGGAATTAATGGTCCAACAGTATGGGCCAATAGGCCCGTTGTTCCGGGAGTTTGGTAAACGTTTTGATGTATGAATGATCATTTTTTTCGTTGTTTCGAGATATCCTAATGATGTATAAATAAACTATTGAGCAATCGTTGCTTCATTTGTTTGCATAAAAAATGTTTTTATTTTTTAACGTAGTGTTTAGTATGAAATGTCTATTAAGCACCAACCGTAAACGACCTTTGTAATTCAGGAACAATTGTTGCAATAGCGAGGAGGAGAAAAGAACTATTAAAAGCGAAAAACAAAATCAATTTATTATTATTTTTTTTTTGATAATTCACTTATCTAAAGGTAATATAAAAGCGCACTGCGCGTGTGATGCACGCGTGGTCGTCTGATCGACGCGCGTGCATCACCAGCTTGTACCATGCGCATAGTCGGTTGTACCTAAGAATGTGTCAGTCACGCGCCTGCATTGAAGGGTGCACTCTATGCATTAAATGTTGTACTCTCGCTTGTCGTCTGATGCGCTGCAGCATTTGGTTGTACCTTGTGCATTAAAAAATTGTACACTAAGGAAGACTCTAGAATCAACTCATTTGTATAGTCAAGGCCAAACCCCCTCATTCAATTTAGTACGCTAAACCACCTCCTCCCCACAGCTCCTCCTCTCTTCATCTTCCAAATCCGCCTCCTTACCTTTAAATCGAAGCACCACCCACCGACGTCCTCCTCAAACCAACATCGTTTTCCTCTGTACTCCGCCGTCTTCTTTCTTCTCAAGCCCTAGCTTCAAAATCGTAGTAGCAACGATTCCTTCTCTTATTGTTTGATTTTGGGTTTAATTAACATTTTGGTTTTCAATTTCAATTTTATTGTTGATTACCAGGATTATTTTAGTTTTGATTTTTTTATTTTGATTTCAGTTAGGACTGATTTCAAGCCTTATATTTATTTGTAAGATCTCAATTATGATTTTTGTAATTTATAATCATCATCTTTTTTGCAGGTTAATGAGGATTCAATTAGCTAGCATATGATAGTGTGAATGACACGAAAGACCCAAATATTACTACTGGTACGTAAATTCTGATTTCCTCATCTTTTGTGTAATTGTGGCTATATTGGTTTTCGAAAGTAGAAGATTTTTTTCAAAATTCATCAATCGAAAATAAAAAATATGCAATGTTTTGTGAGTGGAGGCAATATTGTCCAAGATAATATCACCATCTTAATATTGAAATAATTCGTTTTAGAAGTTGAGAAGCAAGATTCATTTTTCGGTTAATTAATGCAATATGCAGGGCAAGGTCCACATGGTCCTGTTTGTTTAGATTCATTTTAAGGTAAAGATTCCTTAAGCCTTAGTTATATCTCGAAAATTTAGTACAATTGGACCAAAGCTGTGAGGAAGAATGATGAAGTTTATGTTGCAGGGTCATGGTGAAAGGCTGAAGCAATGGGTCTCAATGGGGCTTGTGCTGTTAGTTTTTGCCATAATTCTTCATTTTACTGATGGTGAGCGTATGTTTGACAACTTGCTGCATCTGAGATGAAAGTCCTTATGATCATTAATGGTATTCATTTCCACTTTTTCTTGTCCTTATGATCATTAATGGTATTCATTTCCTCTTTTTCTTGCAGCTATTCCTATTAACAAACAGCTATATAGCTTCAGCTATGTTTGTTATAGAGTGAAGCAGTCGGGATTGTCTTCTCAGCATTTTACATATCGGTACAACAAAATCTCATCGATCTCTATAAAGCATTATCGATTAGCTTCATCTCAATGTTAATAACAATTACATATTTATATAACTACAGTGTGGTGTAGAAGTAGCACGCCATTTTGGTTGATTATCACGCCAGTATGAATTCATTATTTCATGTCATAGATAATCACTTCGGGTTTTATTCTTGAAACCACCTTCACATTAAATCATATAAGTACAAGAATGCAGCCAGGAGTAACATCGAGCCACTCCTAAATCATGAAAAACTAATCTTCACCTTGGAACGTTATGTTCTTGTTCGACACCTTTCTGTAATAAAACAACATTCTCAACGTTTACTGTTTGTCCCCTCATGCCAAATTTTGGTTCTCGAATGCACCTAATGGCGGTTTGTTCCTATTTTCTGACAAAACAAATAGATTGATATCTTTGGATTGTGGGCGCATTTTTGTTCTTGCAGTGGGTATAAATGAGTGCAATGTTGGTATTTGCTAAGGCGACTCAAGGCATCTTTGCTGGATTCATTAAGGGATGGTTACAATAACCCCGACAATAGTATGGTAATTGATATACTGATAACTCTTATCTTGTTCAATTATCCTGTTGTCATTTCTCAAATCTGCCATATTGATTCATATCACTATCTATTAACTTACATAGGCATACTGGATTCAACCTCATGTATATAACGATGTAGGGAAATCAGAGACGTAAATATGAACTAGGTATGCATTTTTGAAAGATGTTTAATTAGCATTCGTAGTGTGAGATTTTGGGTTTGGTCTCAAATAAAAACAAAGTCTAATCCTCTTGAATGATTATGTTTTACATTATGGATGATGGGTAAACTTTGGAGTGACTAAAAGACTTGTACAAGCAAATGCTTCCTAGATGGAAAATTTCAAACTCAAAGGTAATACTTCGCCTCTCGGACAAAACTTTACTAAAATGCAATCATGGTTTGACATTATATGTTCACTTGAATCACTTCTGTTTCCCTGGAAATTTATTTCTTGATATTTTAGTATCAAATGCATTTAATAATACGTTATTCAAACTTCACTTCCGCGCTTATCTACATAAGGAACACATAAGTTTAGCATTGGAGAACACATTGCAAAATATTGACACCATTTAATTCATTCCTCTTTTTTATTCTAGACCAGTATGATCTGTTAACAAACACTCATTTAAATTATTTAGATTGTACGTTAATTTCTAGATTTGAGAGTTTGAAGTTTGTTTTTTCTTGTTTGACTATATCAACTTATAAATTTCATTGAATTCTGTGACATTTGATATCAAAGGGCAATTCAAATTCATTTACCTGTTACTAATGTGATAATCATTGTGCTTTCACTTAAACAACAATGTATTAAATAAGAGAGCACCAAGGGAAAGTATCCGTGTGTTTCTTTGTAGTCGAGGAAAATGGAGGACAATTTTGATGCTTTTGTCAAAAGAGAGTGCTCCATATGCTATATCACCTGCATCATTCTGCTACAGGTTGTCCATGTTCCTGGAATAAATACCCTTGTTTGTCAATGCAGGTTAAAGCAATGAGGGCTCTTCACTATTTTCCATCAAGTGAGGATTCAAGTAGCAAAAGATCTCTGTTTTTGGTCTCTTATCCTATTGATTTCACTTTATCAGGTAAAAATCAATGTGGAAAATAGTACCAACATAATTTGTTAGACCCAATGCGTAATGATCACCCGCCCGTCAACCGACGGGCGCCTACCAACTAGTATATTAACATATGTAAATAATTACATAGTTCATAAAATAAATTTGATAGCTCTAATACAAACTCAAACACTAACCATAGAGCTATCGAACCCTACAGTGCTAGTTACATCAGATTTCTTAACGTTAAAGTACTTATTTTGTGTTATCGGAGCTGCAAAACTGGTTGTCTTGAGGATGATACGGCATGTAGGTAGCTGGCCTGTCAAAAAGTTGCTCCAACTTGTGCTTTCCATGATCTGACGCAGTGACTCATTTAAAACCTGCGATAATGTAATATCAAACAGAAAAGTTAATGTTTGTGGAGTTACTGCTTTATGGTATAGTGGGATTAATAGTATAGTAAGGATTATGGTTTGTAATAGAATATGTTTCGTTTCGGTAGGATAATTGATGATAGGTATGATGTGCTGAAATAGTGGTGTAGATATATAATTTGTGTAATGTATAGCAAACAAATAATGAAATTATAGTCGGAGTTGTTAAGGATGAGCTTTTATGAAAATCCTGCTCAACCTATCCGATCCCTCCTGTTACGGTTCAGGTAAATTTACATTATGTATCTCAAAAATTTCAATTCATGGTTCGAATTTTATATAAATTTTACTTACTTTGGAAAAATCTAAAATCTACATGATTAACCACATGTACACTATTAGTAATACAAAAACAATTCTCTTCCACGCCACACTTACCCATTACAGCCTCCCATCCACCCATAACAATACCCATGAACATATGCCAGCACTTGGCGCCTCTTATGGATGACGTAACGGGTTTGTAAGTAACGAAGAAACCATATTTATACGACATGCACTTTTCATGTCTTCAGTGCTTTCTAGTTTAAAAGTTTAGATCAAACGCACGGAACGGGCATCGAACATCCTTACGAACTTTAAATGTGGATATTGAAGTCGTAGTCAATTAGGTTTCACCTTAGATAGGGAATCGAAAGCACTCCTCCCATCCCCACCCTCACCCTCACCATAAACACATTAAAAAAAGTCACAGTTGAACATTGAGCCAAAGGCCAATAGCTTTCAAGAAAGTTCGATTTCTTTGAACAATAATCCACTTTTTTGAAAATCCATTTTTCCCCCAGAATGTTGCAAAGATCCAATTTTTATTCTCGCGTGTGAATATTACTTTGCACATCAAATATTCATCTTGACACTTTTACCATATATTGTTCATTTTAGGCATTGTATTTTGGATTTAGATTGTGTGGAACTAAGCTAATTCTTTCAACACCATGAATGATGATGAAGAAGTTGGGTTGGGGTGGGGGGAGGGATTGTTACCGGCTAAGGGGGGTTAACGAATTAAAATATTTCGAAATGTGCTCTTATTTTCAAGTGTAATGTTTGAGGAAGTTTTAGTTAGAATCCTATAGTCATTAGTTGTTAAAGGTAGAAAAAAAGGTTTATGGGCATCCCGAAAAAGAAAATTCGTTTCAAGGGCACTCCACGAAGAACTGATAACTTATGGTTCCGAAACCTAACTAAAAATTACTCCCTCCTTCCCTAAAAGATTGTCACATTTTGACTTTTAGTGAACAACAAAACAGAATTTAAAACATAAATATCTATTATTCTACATGTGAAAAAATTATAAAAAGTTAATATTTCAAAAATATATATTGAGACGAATCTAACAAGGTCCTACAAGACTATATTATTTCTTATCGTTTAATGGGAATTCATGATCAAATTTTGTAATGTTTGACTAACAAAGTCAAAATGTGACAATCTTTTAGGGACCGAGAGAGTAATTGATAGTTGAAGGCACTTCAAGCGACCACCAAGTAATTAGCCTGACATTTCCTAATTGATGGGCATACCATAATAGTATGGCTATATGCAGAAATCTAAAAGGTTATTGGTCTTAGTACGCCTCCAGCATATGAGATCGATCATACAGATGTAAACCTAAAGATTAAGAGAACACAATCGTCATTAACCAAACAGGAATTTGTCACATACCGATTCCAAAATTTACAGTTTACACTTTCTCTAACTCGGTTTTATGCTTCTCAAGTTGTTCTTGCACGTCTGTCCTCCATCCTTGAATCAGCTTGTCATACTTCTCAATCAGCATATCCTTTTCTTTCAGCTCTTCCTCCATTGCAGCAATTTCCTATACAGATATATCATCGGTTTCGGGGTTAAGATGTGTGAGATTGTCAGAGTTGTCAATTTCAATGGTACCAGTTATCATGCCTTCTTCTAATTACCTTTTTAAGGGTTTCCACCCTGGTTGGTTTGTCCTCTCGCTGTAAGCCAATAAAATAGAATTGCAACTTTTTGGCGGCTTCCATGAAATCTCTGGCATGTCTTTCCACATCAACTAGCATAAGCAACAACAAGGAGATGACAATTAACCATCAGCATAAACAATTACCAACCCCCGTTAAAAATCAACGAAACGCAAATGTGGCAGGGGACCATCAGTCCCTAGACTCCGAAAAACAGATCCTGAACTTCAGAATACACACAACAACAGCCATATAGTTGGTAAATAAACTCCCAAGGATATAGAAGAGACCAGATGGTTATGCAAAAAGCATAAACCTCGTAAAGAAAAACAAACTTCACCATTCAAACTTTCTAAAACAATGTAAATTTATTTATGCTTTTGTAAATACACAAGACGAGCAATAATAGGTACCAGAAGCATGTCCTCTCGGGCACTATGTCTATTCTGTTCTTTTAATAGAACAAAGACGCTTGATACCACAACCTTTCAACCTTTCTTCTGTCAACTAAGAATAGAGAGTTGGGTACAAATTACTAACTCTATTTGTTACACTGATCTCCTTTTCTGCCAGCACAGATAAAGGATCCGTAGAAAAGATTGCATTTATAGTAAAACAGAAGAATATAAAAATTTCAACGAATAACAAGAAAAGTTTCAAAGAACAAACAAATTGCTTCAAAGGAAGAAGGTTGTCCAAACAAAAAGAGGGATGGCTGGGGCATCAAATATAAGAACTGATCTGCAACTGTGAGCACAGAACCATTGACATGAGGATATCAAATTGACCTCTTAATAATGAGGACATCTATTTAGACACCATACTCTCAAATGATATAATTGATGAATCATTGTAAAATAAAATCAAGACAAAATTTGGTGAGGTAAGGCCGATGCAGTTCTTGATGAAACGTCAAAATGTTGCAAAGCATGGGTACACCAAAAGGCAATATGACTATAAACTTATAAAACCCATGATTTGTACATGAAGTACATTAACAAGCATTCTCGAGTCTGTCTCTTATGTAGCAATATTACGTCTATCACTCAGTTAACGTTGTCCCTATGCAGCTCATCTAAGAAAATTAATTAATGAGGACTTTAAAATGTGACTTCGATCATTATGTATCTTTCAAGTTCCATTTGGATATTTATGATGCATAAGAATGACTTAAAGTAAACATTTCTGCCATTGGATTTCTACTTTCAGACTTCTCAACATTAGGGTATGCTAAGGTCAACATTTACTGTTTAGCAAAAGGTTCATGATCTACCAGATAGAGCTTGTGAGTTTCAAGACTTCCATTACTTTATATACTAAGATGTAGTAGCCTTATGATCAACCTCCATGAGCTGCATTTCGCAAGAGATTATTAGGATGATACTTCAGAGCGACACTCACCATTTGGTCATAGATGAGAGATGCAAGCCAACTATATAATTGAACATGGAGCACCAGCATCATGATTCATGTAACAACATCAGCAAAAAAAATCTTTCTAAAATTCGACTCTTGTTGTCATTACTAGTAAAACCCAAGGCCGCTAGGTTAGCCTACCTACTTAGATTTAAGACGTCATAGAATATTTTGCAACTTAATACCAATTCCTTCTCAAGAGATCACTTGCTTACGACCTACAAGCTAACTGCGCAGTTCACAAGATTAGCGACAACACTTCAAATGGTTCTGTTAAAGACATAGTGCAAAAATCAGCATCCAAATAAACAAGCAATTAAATATTTCAGCAAGCCTTCTATGCTCGAAAAGAATCACATTAGTCCTTGACTATAATAAACAAAGGGCAAACAAGAACTGACTCTGATGAGAAGGATGAGGAGAACGGTCTATAGCTTGGAGTTCACGCGCAGGCAAACAAGGAAGCAAAGCAGCCTCCATTGCTGTCACACATGATATCATGTCCTCCTTTGGATCAGCAGGTGGGGACCCCTCGGGATCCACTGTTTCCAGTTGCTCGTTAGGTGTTCGCTCCCCCATAGCCCTTATTCAGTAACTAATTGATAGTAAGCTAACCTTTGTTGCTGTTCACATTATAAAAAACACTATTGGAAAGCATCGAAAATTAAAATTTACACAAATAGATTGGCAAAAGCAGATAAGAATTGATAATGGAACAACAACAACAACAACAACAACAACATACTAAACAGAACCAAATGTCCACTTGGAAGAGAAGCTTTCAAGTACTATACAAAATAGCAGATTAATCACTCAAAGAGATCCAACCATTAATCTCCTTAACAAACTAAAACTCAGAAATTAACAAAAAAAAATATAAACTTCATATATAATTTCAAACCGAGGTTGTAATGAATATAGGTAATATAATAAAAACTTGCCCAGTAATGTTAGCTTATAGCTTCATGAAATGATTAAAAACAAATTGAAATCAAATATTATACAATACATCATATGAAAAGAACAGAAATTAGAAAAGATCCAGTTTTTAATCTCACTAACAAACTAAAACCAAAAAATCAACAAAAAGAACTGTTAAGTTTCAATACAATCACATACTGACATTGTCTTTAAATGGTACAACGAAAACAACTTACCACTAATGTTTACTGATGGGTCTTGAGGGGGTTGGTCGGGTTTTCTGGTGAAGATTTTCAGGGTGGGGGGCGTTCTTGGAGTTCGCTGGCCGGTGGACTTCTGGGGAAAGGGTGGTCGGCGTCAGAAGGTAGAAGGGGAGAGAAGTTTCAAGGACGAGGGTGGTTGTTGTGGTGTGGAGGGAGGCAAGAGGGTGGGACGGCTTGGGGGAGTTGAGACGTGAGCGTTTCTGGCGAAAGAGATAATAGTGATTTTGTCTAACTTCGGAACCATTTTGTTCAACACCCGATTGAAAAATTGTCATTTCATGCTACAATATTTCACTATGTGGGTGGGTGTATAACAGATCAGGGGAGATAATAGTGATTTCAATTCTCCCTTGTCAAAGTAATGAGTCATATCGACCTATTCATCTTGGACATTGTTCGTCTCCAATTACGCTCGAATACAAATTGAATATTTTTTTGTCTATTTATGTTTTCATTTTTTGTATACTTTCCTTTTCATTATGATCTTACAGAACAGTAATTACTTAAATATAATCGTGTCGTTAGAAGAGCCAAGGGTTCAACAGGTCACGTTTTACTACAATTACTTAAAATACGTTTGGATAACGTTCTTTTCGATTGGATATGACGTCGACTATTCCTACAACCGTTCAGAAAACCCCAAGTTCGGGTGAATGCATTTAAAAAAGACAAATTTTAGTGGATGGTGCTACTACAGATAGTAGCGAACTTGCTTTGGGTAAAAACGTATTAGTAGCTTATATGTTGTGGGAAGATTATTTAATCTTAAAGGAGATATTCCATAATTTCGCACCTGAGAGGTGATTTATTAGTTTCGTCCCGTCATTAACGTAAACATTCCATTCAATTGGAGTTTCATTAAAACTTTATTAACAATAAGGGAATCATCAAGGGTCGGAAATTATGTTTCTGATCATTAAACACCATCATAGATATATTCGTTATTCGAATGTTGTTGAAACGAAAAAATGCAGATACCATTCTAATGATAAAAGAATACGAATCGAAAATTTCGAATCTGTTTATTAAAAATTTCAACCCAATATTTGATCCGAATTTCATTCCTAACGAATAACCATGTTACATCTCCACATGTTAAAGAGTAGAAATTTCATTCCTAACGTGAACATACCGAATGTTAAAGAGTAGAAACTTCACTACAAGGACTTCAGAACTCACTAAGCTAATTATTGGAAGAATCATTCTGTTGCTGGGTATACTGATGATCCACAAGGCAAATATAAACAAGAAGCAAAATCCACGAATTAATTCGCATAATCAGGAACAATGAAGTGTACATAACGAGTAGTCTTGCAATGGTGAAAAACGTTAACTACGGATACTACAAAATAGCAACTCATATTGATGGAACAACACACAAAAACAGACGAGTGAGGTAACGAAGATCTGCAGAAGTGATATTCTGTTCATTCCTCGTCCTCTCCTTCACCCTCAGCGATGTTGAAGTACCGCAACTCATAGACATTCCTATCTTTGTTGGAAGCAATCACACGGAGCCAGTCCCTAACGTTGTTCTTCTTCAGGTACTTCTTTGTCAGGTACTTGAGATATCTGGAATGGTCAACGTAAAAGGGAAAAAAAGAGAGTAAATAAGTAGACAATTTCAAACACATATGTCAAATGCCACATGATCAGGTAAGCAAGGCAAAAATGAAGGATTAGCACCAACAGGAACATTTATGTGTAGTGTATGATACAGGACTTGGAACTAATTTGCTATAAATTTTTCTTTGTACTGAAACTATTATAATTGTATATAAAAGTTCTCCTAAGAAAATCATAAGGGGAAAGAACAGTATTTCTGCACATGTTATTAATATCTTGTAACCAGCGTGAACATGTCTCATTTCTAAGACATTGCGGCATATAAAAAATTATAATCTACAAGACTCGCCAATGCATATAATTCCATTTCCCATCAGTTGTTCATGCAGACAAAAACAGATGCACATAAATAACTTTTGAATTGAATCAGAGTAAACATGTATGTCATGAAGTACATTAAAATACTACGATTTAATGTATTTTTGACCAAATATATAGTTAAAACATATATAAAATAATCTGGTTCAGATTTTGAAAATCAACTATTAAAATTGAGGAGTTGACATCATTTGTGGGAGGTAGGGAGTATAACATACTGATCAAAGAAAAAAAACAAATGCAGCTTTAGCTCCTCACTAGCCAACTATAAATAATACATATAATAGTCATTAACCAATTGTAAACTTCCAATCAATCAGATCAAGGTAAAACATTGAATTCAGCAAACCAAACAATATCTAAATGGGAAGCTGCAATCGATTAATTAAACCAATCATTTATACCTCTTGGAGAATGTGGCGTCGGCTGTGACGGTGATCTTAGTCTTGTCACGGGTGACAGTGATGGTATCGCCAAGAGCACCAGGTTTGCCTCCAACCTTGATTCTCTCCTGTAAGAACTTCTCCAAAGAAGCAATGTCCATGATCTTGTCCTCAACCGGCTTCCCACAATCGATCACGAATGTTACCCCCTTCTTCTTCCCCCCTTTAGCAGCTGCAACGCGACTCATTTTTCCTGTTACATAAACCATAGGGAAAATAATTATCTAGATCTGATATACTCGCTGCATCAATTTTTTTTAGTAAAGTTCAATTAAAATGATCAAAATTAACAAACTCCATAGTCTTAATTACTCTTACAAATACCTTCAATATGAATCAAAATTATCAAACATAGTAAAGTAAAGTAAAATACTAGCCAATAATATAAAAAAACATAGTTGAATCAACCTTATAAATTAAATTGACAAACATAAACAAAAAATATAAATGAACCTACAAATAACTCAATCTCTAAAAGATTGTCAATTAACAAACCGTGTAATATTTATTGACACATATAACTATTCATTGCATCCGAATTATCATGTTAACAATAAAGTGCACTATAATAAAATATTTTCACTAAATAGTAATCAATTAATATAAAAATAATTGAAAAAATAGTTAAATCAGCAATTAGAAATCCAAAGTGGACAATATATTTGGGATGTAATAACGCGTACCTGATGTTTTTACGTGCGAGTGTGTGCTGCGGCGTTGGAGTTGATTACGCTCTCAGGAAATGGAATGAAAAATGTGATAATTTTGTTGGTTTATACTAGGGTTTGATTTGTAGGATTACTGTATTGGGCTACCATTTTGGACCCCTATCCGGTCCGATCCCCTTGAACCCCTATTTGGCCCACCACTTTATTCAGTGGGCCGAATAGGGGCCCACGTTTTGGGTCCAAGTCTAGGCCTAGCCCGGTTCGAGCATAGCCCAGGGTTATCCCGCCTAGTCCGGTTCGAGGCCGCTTGAACCTCTTGGTTGCTAAGGTGAAAGCATAAGATATGTTATTATTTAATTAAGGGTTAATGGTCGGGGACATCACTTACCTTTCTCCAATATCACCAGTTGATCACTTACTTTCTAAAGAGTCCCAGTTGATCACTTACCTTTTAAAATTTGTCTCAGTTGGTCTATTGGATATTTTTCCGGCTAATCAACGCCTGTGATGACTATATTAAGAGTTTCTCGCCTTTTCATGTTGAATTTAAGGGTCGGTTTTGTGTTTATTTTTAATTTTTAATTTTTTTGCTTAATTTCGGCATCAAAAAAACAAAAGAGCCCTTACTAATGGTCATCACGTGTGTTGACCGGGCGTCGACCAACAGGAAAAATGACCGATAGACCAACTAAGACAAATTTTAAAAGGTGAGTGATCAACTGAGACTCTTTAACATGTAAGTGATCAATTGGTGATATTGGGAAAAAGTAAGTGATGTCCCCAGCCATTAACCCTTTAATTAATAAAAGTAGTTTAGTACGTGTTAGGTTACTATAAGAGAAATGACTCTCTTTTTTTCAATTTTTTTAACAATAAAACAAATGGCAAAAGTAAAACAAAAAATGATAAGACGATGGATTGCCCTTCACCAAACATCGTATTTATCATCTAAGCATGACGGAGTACTTCTACTTGTTACGCTTCATAAAAATTATCACTAATCCAAACACTCATTGTGAATTTTGTGTTACTTTTGTTAGGAGGTTCGCTTGAACTTCTTTTAAACTTTAAAAATTACTTGAACAAAGGTTGTTACCAATTGAGAACCTCGAACATCCGACACTGGTATCATAAGTAGTCTTTTTAAATTTAAACTTCTTTGTTTTTTCTTCGACTTTTCCTTTATCTTGATGACCCAGCATCAAAGAAGAAAAAACCTTTGTACCAATGATGAAGCAACATATATGATCTTTGTTCAATTCCCAAACTAATAAAGTTTCATTAGCTTCAACATATGAACATGAATCAAACATAGAAGTGTTACGTGTTTGATAAAGCATATTCATTAAAATCTTCCCATTATGAATATCAATTATCGTATTAGTTGATGCCATGAAAGGTCTCTTATTCCCCAATAAGATTGAAGTCTCTTGCTTACTAAGTAGCATGTAACTTCTCAGTTTCTAACACCATAAAATCAATATACACGGCAGGTACTTCTCCACAATAAGAGTGTGCTTCTCCACAAGTGTGTGGGTTCGATCCACGGCAGGTGCATGAGTAACTATGCATTTGTTCAAGGGAGGATCTGCTTGTGGGTGGTTACCCAGCCTACTCTGGGCACTCTTGAGGTGGAGTACCGAGCCGCTAGAGGCACATCCTGAATTTACCTCTTCTGTTGGGCGATGGGCTAGCCAAGCGGGAGCGCCTTAAATGAGCGTATCATTTATAAAATCAATATACACAACCAGATTACCTATTTATTACCTACATTTTCAATTATATCATTAGGGATGCTTCATTAAATTGTCAACTAACTATAAAATCATACTAGTAGGCTTGAGTTTTTCTCATCCCAACTTTTGGCAAGTAAGGTTAAATTGTTCTTTTCCTTTTAATTTGAACATTCAACCCACAATTTTATTCTATGTAAAACATAATTAGATTAATTTAAATATGAAATTTAATAACTTAACCAAGGATAAAATTATCCTTGATTGGCGAGAATAGATGGAGAAGCAAAGTCAAAGACCATCTTATACTACGAAGTTATACAAACTTTTGAGGCTTTCACAACAAAAATATCATAGAGTTTGCTTTCAATGGCTCAATTATTTCCACTGCTTCTACTCCAATCCTTCTCCATTTCATTCATATCAGGTACTCAGCTGCTTAGCCAATTTATTAACTCTCAGTATCAAATGTTAAATCACTTTTAATATTGAATTTTTCTTGATTATGGTACATGGGTATATTGAAAGACTGCAGAATATTATAACATTAATGTTATCACTTTAAACATTGATCTTTTTTGTATAGTGTTACTGTTACAGGGGTATATTATAAGTCTAAGTTGTAGAACTTAATATTAATGTTAATCACTCTCAAGTGTGAATTTTGAGAATTATGAAGCCAATTGTTTGTAGTAGTAGATATTATTTGCAATTGCAATCCACTTTTGGGGCAATTCGAAAACAACGTTAGTGGCTCCGAGCATAGCTCAACTGGTAAAGAACTAGAGTACTAGTAGACTCGCTTCTTCACACAATTTAGGTTTGACTCTCATGAGGAGCGACTATTGTGTTGATGAAGTGGTTAACATGCAAGGTTTAGTCCGTGATTAGGTGAGGGCGTGAGGCACATCCCACGATTTACCTACAAATACTTCCTTTATGTACTCCACGGTTGGATGCGTGGGAGCCATTAGTATGACGGTTTCACATAAAAAAGAAACAGCCTTACCTTGCTTAGCGGAGGGCTCTTCAAAAGCATTGGGGCATGTAAATGTTAATTTATCAAATAATGGTAGCGGCTATATTTGAAAGAGTAAGTTGCAGATTTTACGATGATTAATGTTATGTATATTGAATTATTTCTTGTGGGATTTGGTACATGGGTATGTTGAAAGACTAAGTAGCACAATTTTATAATGTTAATGTTAATCATTCTGAATATTGGATGTCTTCTTGAATTGTGGAACAGGGGTACATTCTGCTTCTAACTTTACCCTGCTGAACAACTGTAGTGACACAGTTTGGCCAGCACTATTATCCTCTAGCACAGCTCAGTTACCCACATCAGGATTTGTCCTAGAAAAGGGTCAATCCCGAGTTATTGAAGTGCCCGATTCTTGGGCAGGTCGTTTGTGGGGCAGGACAAACTGCTCTGAGAACATCCCCGGGTATTTCTCTTGTGTAACAGGTGATTGCGGCTCAGGGAGACTTGAATGCTCCAATGTGTCTATCAACGCTTCTACATTAGTAGACTTTACAATGAATTCGAACAATTTGGACTTCTATGATATTAACTTAGTTGCTGGTTACAACCTTCCGATAATTGTTTCACCTCGAAGTAATTGTACAATCATTGGATGCACCAGTGATTTAAATGCGGTCTGTCCTTCAGAGCTGCAAGTGTCAACCTCTGGTGGTAATGTTGTTGCTTGCATGAGCGCATGTGAAGCTTTTGCTCAGGATCAGTATTGTTGCAAGGGCGCATATAATACTCCGAGTACTTGTAATCCTACGTCGTATTCGGAGTTGTTCAAGGATGCTTGTCCGACTGCTTACAGTTATGCGTATGATGATGTTAATACTTTCACTTGTCCTTCTGGAGATGGCTACGTAATCACTTTTTGCCCTTCTCTCATTAACAGGTAATATGGCATCAAGAAGCATGCTCAGCTCTAAAATCCATACTTCCTATTCAATGGTAGTTCCAAATTTTTTGTTTGGGTCTCCATTGTTCTACACAATTTGAATAAATAAAATACTATGTAATTTATTTATTTTGTTGATAATATTCGTACTCTTAGATATAATACACCAATTACTTGTCACTTGTGTGAAGCAGGAGGAACAAATTTAATACTACTAGGTTTATTTGTACAATTTTTAACGTAAAATTAAATACAAATTAAGATCTTAGTAATGACCGCCCCGCACCAGCTCATTAAATGAACCATTGTTCTTATAATTATGTGATCTTAAAAGGGTATACTTTATTGATTTATATAACTATATGACTTGCATTCGTACATGAGAAGTATTCATTTTACAACAGTACAACTTCTGCAGCTCGTTCCCCTCCTCCTCCACCACTGACACCTGCTTCTTCTACTCTTCCAACAACTCCTAGTTCTCCTCCTCCTCCAGCCCAAGGTCCTATAGGTTCTGAAGGTAAAAATTTCTTATCTCAGCTTACTTTAACTCATCATGCTTGATTTGGCTGTGTTCACTTTGTTGACGGTATCAATATCATGACTAGGCGATTAGCTCTTAACTACAATGTTGATTGTGATCATTTATTTTTATGAAACAAATGATAGTATAGCATGCTGACACTTCCTTTGTTCACATGTCAAGTGTGTAACGGATTTTTCTTACATGTAAAAATAGCACTTTGATGCTACCATGCTGAAGTCTTGTATAAAGTTCATTATAAACATGATAATTTCTTTTCACATGATTTTTTATCTGGATATGCCTGTTGTGAGAGCATTTGAAACCAAAACAAAGCTTTTACTTTGAGGGTTACTTGAAACAATAATACTGAAGTAATTGTCACTAATAATTGATTCAAATCTTTTCTCAAAAGAAGCATATCACTCAGCTGAAAGTTCATTATCCACATGCAGGAAAAGGAGGATTTCCAGCTGCAGCAGTTGTTGGTATTGTTGTTTCCAGTATTTTTATCATCATTTTGCTTACAGTAGCTTTTTGTTTTGTGAGAAGAAAGGTGAAGAGAAAACACAATCCGACAATGGAGGCGACAGGTTAGAACTTAGAATGTTAATCTGCTTGCTATTTTCTTCTGTTAATGTTTTTCTATTGTTTAACATTTTTAGGAAATATCGATGAAAAAAATGAAATTTTAGAAGCTGAGTCTCTCCAATATGACTTAAGTTACATTAAAACTGCCACAAACGACTTCTCTGCTGATAATAAAATTGGGCAAGGTGGATTTGGTGAAGTGTTCAAGGTACAACTATCTAATTTGTGATGACCGAGCAAATTTTTTCTTTCTCGTTTTTTCATTTTTCTTTCATGTATTTGATACCTATACTTGTTTAGGGTTCTCTTAATAATGGCCAGCTAGTAGCTGTGAAAAAATTATCCAAAAGCTCAGGGCAAGGTGAACAAGAATTTAAGAATGAAGTTCAAGTTGTTGCTAAGCTTCAACACAGAAATCTGGTGAGGCTGCTGGGCTATTGCTTGGAAAAGGAAGAAAAGATACTCATATATGAATATGTGCCAAATGAAAGCCTCGACTTCATACTCTTCGGTATGTGTCTTTACATGTCTTTATCATCCTAAATGCCGAGATTTTCCCCATTCTAGATCTATTATTTTCATTTCTATTTTGAAGATCAAGAGAAGAAACAATCATTGGACTGGTCAACACGATACAAGATTATTAGTGGAGTGGCAAGGGGTATTCTTTACCTTCATGAAGATTCACGGCTTCGTATTATTCATCGTGACATCAAAGCGAGCAATGTCTTGCTAGACAAGGACATGAATGCTAAGATATCTGACTTTGGATTAGCGAAAATTGTTGGTTTTGACGAATCTCAAGGAAATACCAAACGAGTTGTTGGTACTTTGTAGGTTTTCCGAATTTTGATATGCTCATATTGTCGATGTCTATTTTGTTTTTAACAATATTGGCCGAACAAACAATTAATATTACCTTCAGAGAGGTTTGAGTATATTTTTATGTTTAATCAATGTTGAAGTCTCTTCACTTTTACTTGCAGTGGCTACATGTCACCAGAATACCTAAGATATGGTCAGTATTCCGTCAAGTCCGATGTGTTCAGTTTTGGAGTTCTGGTCTTGGAGATCATAAGTGGGAAGAAAAATAACAAATTTTATCAAAGTTCAGAACACCTTCTTAGTTATGTAAGTAAATAGTCCCTCCTTCTCATGAAGATTATTGTCTACTTTCCGACTTTTTTCATATCACATGATTTATTTCATTTGACCAATCTGTAATGTATTTTAGTAGAGACACCATCTTTAACTAATGTTAGTATATTACATTTAAATGTGAACTCTTAAATCTTTACCCGAAGGCCGAAGGGGGGGAGTGCCAGACTTACTTTCTCCATAAACATAGTAAATAGTAGTTCGAAACATAGTAAATAGTAAATAGTAGTTACGAGAATACTCCAAGAATAAGAGTATTGCCACTATGCTTGATCTGTGCAAGCAGATATGAAATTTTTTATTTCTTCGCTTTTTGGTACATCATAATTTTACTTAAATATGACCTCCGTCGGATACGTTTTGCAGGCATTTAAGCTTTGGACGGATGGTAAACCTTTAGACCTTGTCGATTCTGCCTTGGAAAATTCTTTTGATAGAAAGGAAGTAACACGATGCATACACATGGGTCTACTTTGCGTTCAGGAAGATATTAACGAGCGACCTACAATGGCATCCGTGGCTCTTATGCTTAGTAGTAGTTCAATGACTCTACCAAGACCTCATCAGCCTGCATTCTTTCTCCAGGATGCAGTGATGCCTGTTTCAAATCAGTCAGACCCTGTCGTGTCATCTGCCAATGGAGTATCTATTTCTGAGTTATGTCCTAGGTAGGGGACTTTTGGGTGATACTACATGATGAAACTTATATAGTCCCTACAACTTTTGTACTCACACCTTACTGCATCTTGTGATATATTGTTATAAAAGAGACGGAGGCAGGGGAGTAAGAGGGGGGGGGGGGGGGGGGGGGGGGTGTGGAGGTAGGGTGAGCCTTGGACCCCCACCCCCTCCCCCTCCGGGTCGTTGAATATTATGATATATACACTATATGTAGCTAAGAAAACAAAGTACTTCAGTAGCTCAAATGGTAAATGCACCCCCCCCCCCCCCCCACGCCACTATGCGGGGTCGAGATCCGTAAGTCTCTTGGTTTCGCCCCTGGACGGAGGGAGTATTAATTAGTAATTTCTGTATTTATTATTGTAATTCTATTGTATTCATACTTTTATTGCTGATTTACAAAATAATAAAAAGTAGAGATGGTAAGGTTTTGGATATTTATTCTACTACACTCATTCATGAAATATGATCAATGCATATTTATTCTTCGTGGTCATCCTTTTCATTTTCAAAAAGTAGTTAGGCAAATGAAATGTACATTTAACGTGTGATATTGACTTCATGATATTAAAGTTGAGATAATATTCTCTGAGCAAATTGCTGAAATGGTCCCCGATAGTATGATCGAGTTGCACTTTGGTCTCCAATAGTTACACGGTTGCACGTTAGTCCCCGAAAGTGGCTAAAAAGTTTCACTTTAGTCCCCACGTCAAGTTTTATGTTAACATTTCAGGTTTATGAGTTACAATTGGGGTCAAAATATAATTTTAAAGATTTAAAGTTGATTTTTTTTGCCCCAATTGGTGCCAAAATGAAACTCCACAACCCCCTCCCGCCAAAATTCCCTTTTTTTCTTCACCCAATTAGTGTTGTGGAGTTTCATTTTAGCACCAATTGGGGCAAAAAATCAACTTTACGTCTTAAAAATTACATTTTTACCCCAGTTTTAATGCATAAACCTGAAATGTTAGCGAAAAAGTTGACGGAGGGACTAAAGTGCAACTTTTTTGCCACTTTCGGGGACTAACGTGCAACCGTGTAACTATTGGGGACCAAAGTGCAACTCGATCATACTATCGGGGACCATTTCAGCAATTTGCTCAATATTCTCTCAAGAACTTTCCAAAACTTGAAAATCACATATGGAAAAATGATGATTATTATTATTGCTGATTTGCCCATGATCACAGCTGAAAAATGTTGCAGATATGGTAATTCTTGACGTACCTCATCACCAAAGGGATGGGCTAAATTATCTCTTTTTGAACATGTTATTTATATCACAATCATGGGCAGTTTGTGCACCTTTTTACTTGGAATCATGAGTTGTTGAAAGATACTTCTTTTGTGGGGGTGTAGGTTTAATTTTCTTATTACTCGATTCTGTTTAAATCGCCGCCAACAAATATCCAACAGTTCTAAAAGGAAATTCAAGATGCCTGCAATTTGGTTTGCTTTGAAGAGATCTTTGCGTTGCAAAACAAAACTAGATGAAGTTCATGATCCAAGAAATGGAAAAACAAGTTTAAGTAGTTTGATGTCTAGGAAAAAAGTGAAGGCTGAAATTGTTTATAATAATCCTAAAGTTGGTAGAAGTTTAAGGTCTGGTTGCTCGAGGTCCATTGCAAATCTGAAAGACGTGATCAACGGAAGTAAGAGACATATTCAGAATTCAGCAATTAGTCCGAGATCGATTGGAAGCAGTGACCTGTTGAATCCAATCACACATGAAGTTATTGTTAGTGATACTACTTGTGAGCTGAAGATCACAAATTATTCATTTCGAGATGGCAATGGGAGGGCTAGCGATAGTGATAGAAATATTCCGACTTTTGTAGGAATGATTAAGCCTGGGACACCTGGACCGAGAGGACACTACCAGATAGGGTCCCCCGGGAGGAGTAGAGGTTTGGATAGTCCTGTGAGGAGGACTCCTGGTAGAGTTATGAAGAGACGGGGATCAAGCTTTCGTTCGATTTCTTTCAGAGCGAGAAGTTCCTCTGGGGCTGAGACTCGTGGTTTTTCGGCTTTAAATTGCAAGGAGTGTGGCGATCACTTTGGAAGGTGGGAAGCTTTCGAAATGCATCATCTCTCCAATCATGCTGGTAAGGAGAAGTACAGATTCAATATTGTTGTCATGATTTATTTTGAGATGAATTATTGTCTTTTTAGAATTTCGATATCACTCCTCTGAAATAATTACTAACAAGAAGTATTGTTTTGCTGATATTGAGATTGAATGTAAACATAAAATGTTCATTTGCAGTGACTGGACTCGTCGAAGGAGATTCTTCCAGGAAAATTGTGGAGATTATTTGCGGGACTAACACTACAACACCAGACAACAAGGGCGGGGCGATTGAGAGGATCTTAAAAGTTCACAATATGCAAAAGACTCTAGCTCAATTTGAGGAGTACAGGGAAATGGTGAAGATTAAGGCTAGCAAATTGGCAAAGAAACATCCTCGTTGCCTTGCTGACGGGAATGAGTTGTTAAGGTTTTATGGTACTTATGTTGAGTGTTCTCTTGGGATAGATGGTTCTTCGAGGCTGTGTTCTTCAGAGCGTTGCAACGTGTGCTGCATTTTAAGAAATGGTTTCTCAAGCAAAAGGCAGATGTCGGGTGGAGTTGGTGTGTTCACAGCTTCGACGAGTGGTAAAGCGTTGGAATCAATTGATTTGAAAGGAAAGGAGAAGTGCTTTAGAAAAGCTTTGGTGTTATGCAGAGTTATTGCAGGTAGAGTTCATAGAGCAGTGGAGAACTTGAAAGAATTAAATGGTCATTTAGGTTTTGATTCTTTAGCTGGAAAAGTTGGTGTTCATTCAAACATTGAAGAACTATATTTACTAAATCCTAGAGCTCTTCTTCCATGTTTTGTGGTGATTTTCACAATGTAGGCAAAAAATTGTGATATTATCAACAAGTTTAGAAGCTTTCTCTATTTGTTTGTTGGTTGTGAAATTTTATCTATGTTAAAATCTTAAAATCAAATTGATTCCATGTTTTTGTATTTAATTTTTTTAATTAAATGGCCAATTCAACTATTCAATCCATTATGCATCGAGTATGAGTGTATGGCTTACGGTATCAAGGTGTTTTTGGGTACTCTAAATACCAAATGGCAAATTAGTCTTTTGTCACATCAATTAATATCTACATATAAATAGTGAAACCAACTCTTGCATTTACTCATCCATTTTATTTTGGTCATAAAAGTTCCTAAACTTAAGGTGTTTTATTTATGACATTATAAAAAATTTCCAAATTTATTTTCCAATCAAACACAAAAGGTGCGTTTTAGTTACCAATTAAATATCATAAATTAAGGAATTCCACTATATCAAAATATAAATCTTCCATGTCAGATTTTCATTAAACCAACACAGATCTTTGACAAATGAAAATATATATAGTAAATATTATTATCAAGTCAAACATAGAAAAGAATATATCTCTCTCCGTTCCTAAATGATTGATACATTTTGACTTTTCATGGTCAACAAAACACGATTTCAAACATAAATATCTCCTATTCTACATATGAAAAATTATAAAAATTTGATATTTCAAAAATATATATTGAATCGAATCTAACAAGATCCCATATGATTACATTATTTTCTATTGTTTAATGAGAATTGTTGATCAAATTTTGTAAAGTTTGACCATGTGAATTGGTTGAATAAATTAAGATGTCAAAGTTATATTTGTTGACCTCGTATATCTCGATATTTCCATGGTCAATTTCAATTCAACATTGGACTATAAATGTAGAGGCTCGGGCTATTTTTTTCCATCATATTAAGGTGTAATTGCTAATATAAATTAACCATTCCACTGGTGTAATTGACAAATTATAGTGAGTACACATATTTTATCGATTTGAGTAGAAAATTTAATAAAAAATCGTACTACTATAGATTAGTTGCATAGATAAATGAATTTTACTTATATAGTATATATATGTATGCAATCAAGTGTACATTCATGTCAACAAACTACTTCAGTATTTTGGTGTGGAGATAGAGAGGAGAAAGCAAAAACTTTATTTGATGTGATTTAAGGCTGAGAGAGCAAAAAAATTCGACTGATTTTGTGCAATTTGGTCAATGGGTTTAATAAGGATAGTAAAGATGTTTTTAGTGAAAGACTTAATTGTAGCCTACATTTTAATTGACAGTAGATAAATTAACAATATCAAAAAAGGGTAAAATAATCTAATTAGTATTTAATGATGACAAATTGACTAAAATGTCATTTAGTATTAATAGTACTAAAAAAATGCTTTGTATATCCTAGGTCACACTCGATTGATGTTCCTTTCTCTCTTCCGTCTCTCAAACTTCTCTCTTCCATCTACACTCTCCTTTTCTCTTGTAATTCCTTTGGGGGAGGAAAGCCACCATTTTTTGTGCTTTTACTTCCTATTCGTTTGTTTTAATTTTGTTTTCAATAAATATAATGTTAGATCTTATTAATTTAATATTATTTTCTTGTTTTGTGTTGTTTTTCTTTTACTTGGATATTCTTTCTTTATAAATTACTTTGCAGATCCGGTCATTCCTCGGTGTCTATTTCAAGCTGAAAAGTTATTTGCTCGGCATGGGTTGTTGCTGGTACGTGCAAGCTACCTGGTTGTCTATATGATAAGCGGGCTTCGATCACTTCATCCTCAGTCGGTTTTTAGGCAGGTGCTTTTGGAGGTGTGGAGGCAGACACTGGTTGTTATCACGAATACGTGGTTTGATGTATTGTAGTTTCTTTTGGCAGTAATATCGTTAGTTTTTTTGTTGTTTTTTTGCCATTGTTTTGGCTTTTCGGTAGCCGTTTGGGTCTTTTCGGGTAGCCTTTGGCCCTTTTCTTGTTCTTTTGGTGCTTTAGGCACGAGTTTGGGTTCCCTTTCACTCTCTTGTGAATATACTGGAGGTCAAATTTCCCAAAATCCCATTGATCTGAAGGGGCAGTTCAAACGACCCAACTAAAATCGTCCCTCCTTACCCCTCTGTATGGCTTGTTTGCCCATTTGGTTTGCGTTGTATCTGTTTTATGTTGGTCATTTTTTATATGATAATCGTATCGATTGAAAAATAATGCATTATGCATCCATATAAATATTGGATTGCCCCCGAGGCATAGCTCAACTGGTAAAGAGCAACTGAGCAAAGCACAAAGCAGCCTCGCTTCTTCATGTAACCCAAGTTCGATTCCCATTGGGAGCTAATCTTGTGTTTCGAAGTGTTTAACGAGCAAGCTCTAGTCCCCTGATCAGGCCGGCACATCCCGCCAACATTTGACATCATACACAGGGTTGGGAGCTGTTAGAGCCCTTAGTTCGAGCATGTCAAACTTTTATTTAAATATTGGACTAGGTTATAGGCCTTGAATGTGCGATTATTTTACAAGAAAATACTTTAATTTATTGAATGTTTGTGCATAATTATATATAATACATTACATGACCATACATACTTGTAATATTATAGTAGTAACATATACAAAGGACACCCTGCCCGCTGCATTGGCGAATCTAAATATTATAAAATAAGTGTTTAAAATTCTATATATTTTGAAATGGGTGTTCGAAACACTCAAATAACAATTTAAATACAAATATTAATTTTTATATTAATTCATTTAAAAAAACATATTATACTATATAATTTTATTTTATTTGTAAAAAATGCATGTTCGCTTGAATGGGTTGAACCAAAAGAGATCCGACCGTGCTGCCAGGCATACATTATATCAATAGAATTATGACATCTTGATTGGGATACGTTCAATCAAGTTGTGTAGAACTTCATGCTTCATTTCACGATCCTGAACACCAAATCCGTCCCCATGTTGATACATAAAGTGACCAATTCGAGCAATATTCACCAAATACTTAACCAGTTGATGATCTTGTCCTCGAGAAAGGCTGCTCAAATGTTTGTTTATATTCATCCATGAATCCATCATTAATCCTCTAATATATTTTCGAGCCACCTCTTCACTAACGTTTTCTTCTCGCATATAGCATAAAATCGACGAAGGAGCATCCCCTCTCGCTAGCTCAGCCTGTCGTAAAACTCAAACTAATCATATACGAATACATAAATCTCTAATTTCGTATTTTCTTATAAATTAGTAGTGAGTCTGCGATATATATCTGCAATTACCGCAGAAGTTCCTTCATCGTTGCAGAGGCGGATCATGAGCGAGGCATGATACAAAATATCTTTGCAGCTCTCCATCAACTGTATGATCTGTTCCTTTTGTTTTGATACACCAAATATAATATGAATGGCCAGCAGAGGACCAGATGAAGACACCCACCCATTACTTAGGTACTCTTGTAAGGTTGGTGTTTGTCCTTTTCCGTACCATCTTGCCTCAACTAGTAGAGCTTTGCAAAAATCCACCCACTTTCCACATGAATTTACAGTATAAACATTAATTAGAACGAGAAACATATCAAGAATGTATTAGACATTGAAGGCATGCTTGATTTTACATACACTTCAATATGTAGGGCATATATGTCGATTTTGACAAAAACATTAATATATTGAAGACTAAATCGCACCCACCTAACCACTTTTAAGGACTAAATCACGATATTTGAATTAGGAGCATTTGAAACCAAAACGCAACTTAACTACGTATATTTTTTTTTTATAAATTCGACCAATCTAGCCACTTTCAAAGATACTATTATAGTAAATCCTAACATTTGAATTATGGGAATCAAGACACTAGTTGACCCCAGAAAAGACCATAAACACTATACA
This sequence comes from Echium plantagineum, assembly GCA_003412495.2. Taxonomy (NCBI): domain Eukaryota; kingdom Viridiplantae; phylum Streptophyta; class Magnoliopsida; order Boraginales; family Boraginaceae; genus Echium; species Echium plantagineum. The sequence continues at coordinate 17,413,280 of CM016565.1, forward strand.
ATGTAGTTTTGTCATTTTACTTTCTAGGTAAATTTGTAAGTTATATATATTATTAATATTTGGAGCCAAATGAATAATACCCCTTTTTGTAAGTAGTAAATTGCCATCCAACCCCAAGTGGTCTCCTCGTCAATTTGATTGGCGATCTCCTTTGTGGTATCATCTAATATCTGGAAACAAGTTTTCATGCAATCTGGAAGATCTTGGGCATCTTTCATGTTCCACCTTCATATATAAAACATGTATTAAAAATCATATTTTGAATCCAAAATGTGTTAACTTAAACGGTTTATTATACTAACAGAAAAAATTAAATTAGAAACTAAACGAGAACCACGTAGACACTATCAAAAACCTCTGCAACATTGCCACTTATTAAGACGAAAGTGTAACTTGATCACATTTACTAGACTATTGCTGCAATTATTAACACCAGTTTGATCCCCAAACAAACTTATGTCTTATTTAATCTTAAGTTGTGAAGATTTAACGGACTCGTTAGTTTGAGGACTAAGGTGCAATTTTTGTGCCACATAAGGGGGGTTGCAGTAGTAAACTAATGAGAGAAGTAAGCCAACCTCTCTATAGCAGTAGTAAATTTCTCAAGTTCCTCCAAGGAACCATATATGTCGTAGACATCATCAACAATGAGGATCAACTGAATGACCTTTGCCAGCCATTTCCTCAGCCTTCCAAGTTGTCGGTCCGGAGCTATGCCTGTTGCCAACAAAAAGCTCTCCACCATTCGATCTCTTGCAAAGCTCAACTCTTTGGTCACTCCCAGATTCGTCCACCACCTATTTATTATATACATCAAATCATTAAAACTTATTAATGAGTTAATTGTCGATTTTGTTTCTTATAGTGAGACGAAATTGTACTTGAGTTCCTAATAATAGCATTGTTACATATCATTAGTCTTCAAATGGAATAAGTGTATGCAGCAGTATAGCCTTACAAAGTAACAAAGTATAGTCTTACAAAGTAACAAATGTTGCAGTATGATCCCTGAAACTAGGAACGAAACCTTGAAAATAATTAAGAGGGCTAAACACGCTCAAACCTGTGACCTCTTAGATAAATCTAATCGATTCTGGCTAGCTACCAACTTAGCTAGCTATTTTATTGTTTAATATACATCATTTATTATGTGTGGTAAAGCAACATCCCAAGCTGTAGGGGCAGAGGTCCGCCCCTTGAAACTTGAAGGTGACAATGTTGGGAGTTGGGCGTAGAATTATTGTTTAGTGTGTCATAAGTCATAACTATAATTGTCCTTTGATAGAAACTCAATTACATACAGTATATGAAGTGACTTGAAACTATTTATTTTGATAAGAAACTCATAACAAAGTTGTTGTGTATTATGGCCTCCTACTATATTACGAACGAACGACTATTTCCGTAACAGTACTACTTAAAGGGATCACACTCCATTAGGCTTCACTTAGTCGGACTATTTTGACCGTTAACTTATGGCAAATAATTGTAGAAGCAGATATTGAGTCCTACTAAGAATTACCTCAAAGTTACTTCCTTAAGATCTTGTTGGTGAATAGATTGAACAAAGTTGAAATTGAGTTTAGCCAATTTAAGTAGAGAAGAGTTGGCATTTTGGTATTGATCGCATTCATATGCGTTCAAGTGCTTTCTGACTGTATACCATTCAAGCCTCCAATGGAGTGGGAGATCCAATGCATGATCTGATGAGAGATATTGAGATGAGAACAATTTGGCTTCTTTCAATATATCTTCATCTTCTAAGCAAAGATATGAGGCTTCGAAAAGCTCTCTTATAGCTTCAACACTATAGCTTGATGAGCTAGGAAGGAATTTGCCTTTGTTGTCCATGAATTTCAAAAATATATCTGGATATAATATACGAAGCAAAATGTAGTAAGTTTGTAACAAAAGTCCGTTGAAGATATTCGAGATAATTGCTAAAATGGTTCAAGAAAAGTGTGCAAGTTGCACTTTAGTTCATGTGTAAATGTTTGGCCTGCACAAATGGTACCTCATACTGGTCCAAGATATTAAATTTTGACAGAAAGAGTGGACTAAATATGCACCTTTTCGGCCTATATCAGGAACTAAAATGCATATTTTCAAGAAATATTTAAGTTTTGAAGGTTAACGTCTCCGTCAAAAGAAGATGGGCAAACTGCACATTTTACGCCAATATAAGGGCCCATTTACATAGACCATACATTTACAAGGACTAAAGTGCAATTTGCATATATTATGGGGGACAATTTTGACAATTTTCTCAAGATATTCATAATATATTCACTTCTATAGACCATACACAAAAATAATATACTTCCTCCTTCGCCCAAGAAAGAAAATTTAGTTGTAGTTTTTTGGAACGGGGTGAATTGAGGTGAAGAAATATAGAAAGAAACAATATAATGAATAAGTGGAGGAAGTAATAATTTAATTACCTTGTGTGACGTTGTAATTATGCTGTCTAAGTAACCTAACCAATAATGATGTAGTATAGAGATGATTTGATTGAAAGAAGCCATTGTTGTTGAAAGATGTTGATTGAGCAATTTTGTCGAGAGCTCCTCTAACTTGAGTTTCAAAGTGGTTGAAGAGACCTAATTTTGAGATATTGCTGATAAGCTCTAGCAGTTGAACATTATTATTGTTATTGCTCGCTTCTTCAAACACATTCTTCACTTCTTCCATCAGCTTATTGGCCTCTCTTTCGTATTCCTTTTCCTGGTGCATGTAAATGTGTTCAAATAAACGATGCATGAATATTTCATAATTTACTTAAAAAGATATCTTTAGATTTTAATGGTATGTTTCGTGGGATCAAATCGACAATAAGCTCAAATAATATGATTAATGTCACAGGCACTTACGGCATGATAACTAGATGGAAGAGATAGTAGAACGTTGTTTTTCCAGATGTTGGGCTTGTAGTTGGCAGTCCTTCTAATTTCATGGCTTTGTTCATCAGCTGGGAAGATAGAGTTAGGTTTCTCAAATTGATCCATTTGTATTCGAGGTTTAATTTAAGAAAAACTAGAGAAAGGCTTGAAGAAAGCTAGTGGAGAAGATTTGAAGAATGTATGGCATATGAGAAACCTAGCGTTTCATGCGATATTTATAAATGCAAGAGCGGACCTAATACACGATATTAGTGGTTCAAATTCAATTTCTCAAAACTGGAAGTCTTAAAAGTTTATTAGGGGTCCGTGGTTGTATAGCCTAGTGACAACTGACCCAATCTTTCATGCATGAGTTCATGAGTTCGAATTTTGTTGGTGACAAATTTGTCTTATATTATACTTTAACTCTCTATTAATTAGAAATTTCTGTTTTCATTGTTTGTAATACCTTTCTATTCATAATTAATCAATAATTTACAAAATGTTTATAAATGTGAATGGACAAAATTGCCCTCGTAAAAAACTTACAAAATGCACCCAAAATCTTTCAAAACCGCCCAGTGACCAAGTTTTCTAAAAAAAATGCAGTTGAGTGATCTAACGTGGTCCATTTAAAATGAGGGTGATCGAACTGGAAATATTAGAATATATATATTATAAAAACCCCACCGCCCCCTTACATATTTTATAATTGTTTTTTACTATAAAACTACTGAAAATTACTCCCTCCGTCCCTAAACGATTGTCACATTTTGACTTTTGTTAGTCAAACATTACAAAATTCGATCATGAAATCCTATTAAACGATAAGAAATAATATAGTCTTGTGGGACCTTGTTAGATTCGTCTCAATATATATTTTTGAAATATTAACTTTTTATAATTTTTTCGCATGTAGAATAATAGATATTTATGTTTTAAATCGTGTTTTGTTGACCACCAAAACTCAAAATGTGATAATCTTTAGGGACGGATGGAGTATTTTTTAATATAAAGCTACTAAAGGGTTGCGTTTGAAGGGTTGTTTGTCTGTTTATAATGAACGATCAATGTTATACAGTGAACCATCGTCATAATTTAAATTAAACTAAAATTTTTATTATGAATAATGATTGTGCCAAAAATATATTGTGTCTATTATATATTTAATAAATAAATATTAACTAAACAAAATATTAATTCGCACATATATTGAATGTGCACCGGATCACTAGTAGTATATAGTAACTTCATAATTTTGATTCAAATAAAATTGTGGGTATCAATCAAATCGTATTGAAATGTTTGAGCCATATCTTGCCATATTGACATATATTGATGGCGAACGTAATCCATCAAGAGATCTTTTGTTGGCGAACACTTGTAACCCGTCATTACGTTAGACAAACTCTCTACGACCTAGAAGACGTTAGAAATTTTTTCCGATTTTGTAATATGTGTTAAATCATTACAACTTGTTTTAGTTTGTTTAAAGTCATCATTACAATTTTGTTATAATTTATTTTTAAGTCATTATAAATTGTTATAAGTCATGATAATTTGTTATAAATCATTATAATTTGTTTTGAGTCACTATAATTTGTTATAAGTCATTATAATTTATTTGTTATAATCTATTTTAAGTCATTATAATTTGTTAAAACCTATTTTAAGTCACTATAAATATGTTCTACTTGTTATAGTCTGTTTTAAGTCATTTTAATTTATTTTAAGTCATTATAATTTGTTATAAGTCATTATAACTTGTTATAATTTATAACTTGTTATAATGTGTTTTAGATAATTATAATATGTGGTTATTTATTGTTATTAAAAAATTTAAGGTTCTTTCATCATTGCAGAGGTGGATGATGAGCGATGCATGGTCTTTAGTTACACCAGATATAATATGAATGGCCAGCAGAGGACCTGATGAAGAGACCCACCCATTACTTCGTTCAACGAGTAGAGCTTTGCAAAAATCCACCCACTTTCCACATCAATTTATAGTATAAACATTAAATATGAATGAGAAACATATCAAGTATCAACAATACACTAGACAATAATTGAAGGCTCGAAAGCGATTGATTTTACATATACTTTAATATGTAACCCATATATTATCGATCCTTCATACTCCTAAGATTAAGTTGTGTTATCCTATAAAATACATTAGATTATTATCTTTTAATATTTCCTTTGTCCCTAAAAGATTGTCATATTTTGACTTTTTTTTGTCAACAAAACACGATTTAAAACGTAAATATCTATTATTTTACATGCGAAAAATTATAATAAATTGATATTTCAAAAATATACATTGAGACTGTTGAATATGGTGACTTGAATAGACAGATTCACTAAGGAAACAATTGGAGCACAAGTAATTACCTATTAAGGTCGTTTCTTGAGGGACAAGAAAGTGTATTAGGTAGTTAACTTATGTGGGCTTTTCTTGTAGGAAAAGTATTTCCTTTTGGGTGTCTTAGTGAAGCCTATAAATAGGGGATTTTCTCCTTAGACTTGGATGAGCCGAAAAGAAGACTCAGAGAATATATTTCTTGTTTTCTATTCTCTGAGGTCTAGGTTCCAGAGAGAGACAAGATGTAGCTAATTACATAGGTTAAGAGTTCTGGAATAGGGAGTCTTATAATCCTATTCTAAGAATAGTGTAGACTGGTAATTCTATTCATCTGAGATCTGATTGATCAACTCTGTAACCTGATCTTCCCATTATAGTGAATTGTTTGTGGTTTGGAGCCCGTGGAGTAGTCCTAACACGTTGTTAGGGAGACCACGTTAAATTCTTGTGTTCTTTAATTTCGACACTTTACGTGATTCTTTGTCTAAGATTCGCATCCGATTGTTAATTCGCTTCAGCTGCTATAACAGAGACGAATCTAACAAGGTCCCACAAGACTATATTATTTCTTATCGTTTAATGAGATTTATCATGGTTAAATTTTGTAACTTTTGACCAACAAAAGTCAAAATGTGACAATCTTTTAGGAACGGAAGGAATATTAATAAACCAATTGTGATTGACATTTGGAAGGACAATTCTGGTGATTGAAGGACCACGATTCACACTTTCAATTCTGTTCTGATTAATTCAATTCCTACTGTTAGATAAAATTATTTTGGAACTTCTTATCCAACTTGACTTGACTTGATTTGATATTGGTCCGAATTTTTCATTCCAAAACTTTAGTGTTCCTATAAGTTCTCCAATACTGAGGGAAAAAGTAATCCCCTGTCTATCACTGTTGTTCCAACTGTGAATAACAGTAAGAATACCAAAATACGAAAACTGTAAAAGACACACAATCTGTTAACCCAGTTCAGTGTTATAACAACACCTACATCTAGGGGGGCAGCCAACCCAAGGAAGAAATCCACTATAGTAAAGATAATTACAAGTAGGGACTTATATGTATGACCACATAATCAACGCCCTATCTAGACTTTCCTACAGTCTTTCTTCTAATCTACGAATTTGAAACAAGTTGGATCAAATATAAAACCTCACAGTTGATGCATTGGTATAATACATCAACTGTACAACTCAATCTAGAAGTTAATAATGATTAAACTTCTTCTAGACACAACACTAACACTCAATACTAAAAATAAAACTCTTGCTTGTTTTTTTTCTGAATATTTTCGGATACTTCATCAAATCTTGAGTGTGTGTATATATAGGATCCTTGTCGAAGAGTTGTAGCCGAGTAGAATACTAGATGACTTCAAGTTGAAGAGTTGTAGTCGAGTAGAACACTAGACTCCAACTTCCTTAAATCTCTCCTTTAGCCCACGTCAATCTTTATCTTGTATGTTGATGTTTATCTTGTATTCTTTGTCGATCCGGACTCTCCCTCATCTTGATCCCATAAACATAGGAACTCTTGTATCACTAAAAGTCTTCTTTACTAGATCCTTCTAAAATGTGCATACGTGGTTCACCCGTCCATACTGTTACAACACTTTGCTTAACAGAAAAACTTCATTCAATCTTCATACACTAACCCTGAGACTAACCCTTAGAACGAGTTAGGACAATAACTTTAATCGTTGTCAAGTTTGTCATGATAATTAAGCTTTCACTAGCTAGCTAAAGTGAGGAACACTAATAAATACTAATGCTTCGTGGTGGGGCCGGATAAGAGTGAGGCCACGCCGCCCATGAGAATGTTGGATGCAACTGAATAGTCGTGAACTTCATCTTAACCTTACAAATTCGAAGACATATGAATTAAGAGAAACACATTTTTCATATGAGATTGCCTTAGCCTATTACTAGTGTAATTTTTACTTTTCATATTTATTTTGTGTGAGGATATATCTCCACAACTACTTCCATGCCACGCACGTGAGCCCAAACTAAAGTGTTAAAATAATAGGTTTTAGGTTTAGTGCTTGTTTGTTAAAATTGAATGTTTGAATTTGAAGTCTGACAACAAGTGACTGAAAATTGAATGTATGAATCTGAATGATAACTGAATCTAAATAATGAAATATTTAAGTATTTGATAACAATTCACTGAAAAAGACTTAATTTAAGTCGAATTGACAAAATTGCCCCATAGCATACTTTATTCATATATATAAATTACTAAACAAGTCATTTGTATAAATATTATAATCTAAATTATAAATAGTATAAATATAATAATATGATTCAATAAATATTCAAATTTTATACAAAATAATTAATGTCATTCAATAAATTATAAAATTATAAAGAAGATAATTAATGTAGGTAAATAAATACTAAATATTTAAATAAAATCATTATCAACAATCACAATCGCAACTAATAAGAAATCACAATCGCAACTAATAAGCAATCACAATCGCAACTAATAAGCAAAATCTGTACCCAAACCAATATGAAAATAATAATAACAAAAAGATGAAAAAAAAAACTAAAAATTCAGTTTTAACCATAAGATAACATTATCATAGTTAAAATAGAGAATTACATTGAAAATATATAACATCAAAAATAAATTAAATAGAAAAATATATATATTATTAATCCGTTTGACAGAAATTTCCTCATCAATTGAAGTAGATAATTTGGAGAAAAAGCGTTGAAGAGAAAAGAAACGTGTAATCTCTGAGGTTAGATTTGGGCAAATTGGTTTCTGAGAGAATTGTGGGGTTCAGTCATTAAGAGGAGAAAAATAAGTAGCAAATTTTGACTTAAAATTTTGTTAAGGATTTCATTCAGATATGAATTTATTAAGTACTTAAATTTTTTTGTTAACAAACAGACATAATGAAATAAGTACTTAATTAATTAATCCAGCATTAAAGACATCTGGCAACATACACATGGAGAAAAGCTCCTCATCAGGCGAGAACTTCCCCATCAACAGAACTATCATGAGCCATACCCGAATTAATGAGGCACGTGTAACCCTGCCGATGTTGTTCCGGCACGAATACCGACCGGCGAGAAAAAAATTCCGCCAACGATCGGGTTACACGTGAGGGGCAGTGTTAAGATATACCTCCCACATCGGAAGTCGGTGTCCTCCCGAATCGGTATATATGATCTTGGGTTACTCCCTCTATTGCCAATTGGTTTTAGAGTGGAACCCCATAGACTCTTAACATGGTATTAGAGCCTATCGATCCTTGAGGCCTAAATACGCCGGTAAGTTTTTCAACTATGTGATACTCCCCGGCGGGATTTAAAACTATCTATTTTCTTTTTCTATAATTTTTTTAGTAGATTTGACTTTTATTTAGTTATTTGTTTCAAATCTAGTTTTTTTCGTTTGAAATTTTTTTTTTTGCGATAATCTGATATGTTCGAGAGAAAAAAATGGTGTTCCTCATAAATATTGATTGACGAATTACACATTGTCTGGGGAGTCCTATACGCATTGTCTGGCGAGTCCGATACGCATTGTCTGGCGAGTCCGATACGCATGGTCTGGCGAGTCCTATACGCAGAGATCTGACAGGTTCGAAAAGGATGGCGTTCCTGGCAGTTATCGATTGGCGAATTACGCATGGTCTGGCGAGTCCGATACGCATTTTCTGGCGAATCTTATACCATTGTCTGGCGAGTCTTATACGCACTGATCTGACAGGTTCGAAAAGGATGGCGTTCCTGGCAGTTACCGATTGGCGAATTACGGATAGTCTGGCGAGTCCTATACGCACTGATCTGACAAGTTCGAAAAGAATGGCGTTCCTGGAAGTTATTTATCGGCAATACGCGTTGTCTGGCGAATCCGACACGCACTGATCATGATCCGACTTGATCCAATTTTATGTTTTCTTTTTTACTACTTATTATTGTTGTATTGCAAACTCATGGAAATTCTATAAAATTACCATGAGTTTAAGGGAGAGTGTTAGGCTGATGGGTGACGAGCCCATAAACCCGCATAATAAACTAGGGTTATTGTTATATTCACCTATAAATATAGGTGATGTATATATTGTATGTACAAAAACAATCATTATCAATAAAAAAACCTCCCTCTCTATTTTTACAACATGTCTCGCTGTGCACTTATCCATAGCAGCTCTCAACAATGCTTCTCCGACAAATTAGACCAAACAGTCTAATTTCAATAAAATTCCAGTGGTCAAGTTTTGAGACAAAATCAAGAAATAGATTAGAAAAAAAACCTGCCAACTTGGTGATTGAAGCAAAAAGCGAAAAAGGCCAAGAATACATTGCGTACCTCATCTACAATTGCAAAATCATACTCCCTCCATCCCTAATTGATAGGGATATATTGACTTTTTTGGTCAAATTTTGACCATTATTTTTTAATAATCAATGTAAAATAATATAATCATATGAGATATTGTTAGATTCGTCTGAATGTACTCTTTTAAAATATATACTCCTTATAATTTTTTCATTGACAGAATAAAAGATATTTACATTTTAAGTCGTGTCTCGAAGACTGTGAAAAAGTAAATGTCCCTATCATTTAGGGATGGAGGGAGTACCAAAGATTTGTGAAAATCAATTTTAGTACAGTTCCATTAATTTAGCTGTGCATTATCCCTAATTATTACGAAACAAAAAATAGAGGACAAGGTGTGGACTTAACAAAAATGCATCTTTTTAGTCGAATTCACTTCTTTATCAGAGTCCGACTCAGTCGGAGGCGGACTGCTTGGGTTGGTGGGTCATGGCGGCAGGCTTAAGTTGTAGATGAGGAGAAGGGGATGGGGTTTGGGGTGAGACGGGAGAAGAAAAATGAAAACAATAGGGTTAAAATTTGATTTGAATAGATATTAATTTAGTTGGGTTAAATTGTGGGGTTAGGTTAGTATATAGTTAGGTTGAGTTAGATTTAATTGTTATTTGACTATTTTACCCTTCATGAAAGAGAAAAAGATTTGAGAATTCTTGAAAAATGTAAAAACAAAAAGTTCAGGTGCCATTTTTATGTCTCATGTACCTATTTATTATAAAAAGTTCATCAGGTGCCTATTTAAAATTTTTTTAATAGTTCAGGTGCCCAGATGAAATTAAGCCTAGGTATTAAAGGCTTACTACTTACATTTTTGTGTAGATATGATAACAATAAATTTAACAAGTTAGATTAGGGTACTATTCTAAATATAACAATACAAATAATATTTTTTTTAAATAGAAATATCTAGACAATTAATAATTTCTAACATAAATTACGTTCAAATGTATTTTACATGTGTGCTTTGCACGTAATTATTTACTAGTATCATAAAACAAATTCATGTGTAATTCGAAAGAGTTGAATGATTTAAAAGAGGTTCAAGCCTTTATTGTACATAAGTTAGCATAATAAACCAATTTCTTTTTATTGCAGCCAAATCATTAATAATATTTTAAAGGAATATTTGGTAGATATAAATAATGGTGTTGATGGGATATCCAGTGTGTACCCGCAGATAATTGTTTATGTATTTGGGTGAGTTATGTTGTTTGTGGATATCAAAATATGGTAGTAATCGTATTACATTCGCATCAAGTTATATAAAGAGGTTAAGTCTAAGTATTTAAAAAAGGAAAAATCATGGATATGATTATCAAAAGTCCCATAATGCTTGACACTTCAACTCCTGAGTAGATTGTATCTGAAGGTCATTCAGTGTCACCACTGATCTAGAAATTCCAATACAACTACCTCGATATCCACAACGTCCTGATAGCTCATCGTATATTCAAGTCATATACATTTTCCTTTAGGTGCAGATGCACCCGATCTCCAACTTATTCTAACTTAAGCATCAGAGATCCTTCCGAGGCACACCCCCGGTCGAGTTTTGCAAGTTGTTGCTGGGAGACACATTAGTCGGGAGCTGAAGAAGACCTGGTGGCCCTCTTCACAAGTGCTTGTTAGCGGACAGATAGGTAATCAGAGAACTTTGGTTACGTTGATGAGTTAAAACGTCATCAATTTTTTGCTCAACAAATACATTTCTAAAAAAATGCACGTGCAATTCGAAAGAGTGGATCGATTGAAAAGATATTCGAGCCTTTATCCAATTATTGTACATAATTTAGCACAAATTAACTTTTGTTTATTGTACCCAAACCATTAATAACACGCTTCTATTAAAAAGAATGAATCCTCACTTAAGGGTCTCGTCGTTCCTATCCTCGATTATACAATGTGGTAAATTGTATGAATTTATTTGTCTGTTCACTATATCAATATACACGAGATCATGTCTTTTATGGAACTTAAATTTATACTGTACAAAACGATTAAATTATTATCACAGTGTCAAATCTTTTACCAACTGAAATATAGAGAAGACATTATTAACACATTTCCAATGCAAAAGATTTTGTACGAAATCCCAAATTCAATTATCAAATAAAGCCGCCTGGTCACTTCACCGATGAGTCATCAAATAAAGCATTTCAGCCGGTTGTGTGAAATAATAATTGATTGGGGCACGGGCACCTACGAATCTAGATCGATCACGACATATCTTACTTTTGCTGCTATTACAGTATTTATACTAGTCTCTTTAAAAACTTTATTAACTCAATAATAAAAAAGAAATAGCTGGAGTATTAAAATTGTGCACTTTCAATTTTTTTTTATTGAAGTTACGAATTTATATTGAATTGATGAATGTAATGGTTAACAATATTATTAATAAAAAAATTTTAAAAAAAAAGAAAAAAAAAAGAGCAATTTTCATATTGCTAGAGCAAAATAAATTGAATTGTCTATTTTATCCTTAATGACTAATTAACACTTCTTACTTTAGCAATGTATGTCGATTAGAATTCAAACTCCCATAAATAAAGAAATATATTTATTGGCTTATTGTCATATACATTCATGTGATTATTGATTACTTATTTTATCTTAATGTTACTGCTACATTACCGAAGGAGGTATACCACACTGTTCAAATTTAATTTTTTTATTGTTGTTCACATAATTTGTATGTATGTATCTTATTAAAAATAAAATAACATTACTATACAATGTTATTGTTTTTCAAAATGTAAAAATTGTATTTTGACATAATAAATAGTAATGAAAATACTAAATATTATCTGAATTAATATTAACTAAAAATAAAAATGACATAGATCGTCCCATCATTATTATAATACATAGATGAGTTAACGAAAATCTTAAAAGTTGGTGTATGAGCAAGAAACTATTATCAAATCGTATTATAATAAGAAAATTAATATGCATATAATAAGAAAATTAATATGCATATATAAGGAATTAATAAAAAATGCTCCGGCATTACCGCTAGCCTACACTCTCCTACCTAAGTCCCAAACCTCACTTTTTCTCTTCTCTCTCCTACATGATCTATCTCTTCTACCTTTTCATTGAATTTTTTGCTTTTGTTTTTATTTAATAAGGTGTAAAGTAAGGAAACTAGAAAAACACTAAAATTAAAATCATTCACAAAAATTGATAAAGGTAATATATATAGAAGAATTTAAGAATAATTTTGAGGAAACTAGTGTGAATGCTCTTAGTTCTTGGTTTACATTCTACACCTATATCGAACACATGTTTTATATATTCGATATTCTTTTTAAAATGGATTGAAGTCGTGAAAATAATTATACAAAGTACTTTTACAGTAGTGTTGTGAATAGCTCATAACAAAGCAACTTACCTAAAGTTAGTGAAAGTCAAATAATATTTATTAAACATCAATCAATAAATTATTCATAGTTTATAAAATATAGTAAATCAAACAATATTCAAAAAAATTTATTGTACCCGCTAAAAAGTAAAATTATGTGCTAATGTAAGAGAATAGAGTATAACATCAAAAATGGCAAATTAAGAAGAATGAATGAGAGAAAAAAAATTAACTCAATATCACAGCAAGCAAGAGGCTAAAAGCATCGTGTACTTTTTTTTTTGGAGGTTTAGTATATATAAGAGTGTTTTTTTTAGGACAATAATATTGTTGAAGGGAAATAGTATTGATGGGTATTTTAGTCTAAAATAACAATAATGAAATTATTAATCGATTAACCTAATATTACCCATCGATTTGAGGGAGAAAGAGATTGAGGTGAATCTCTTAAGTTTTAACCTACATTAATCTAGACTCACCTACATGGCTACATTCATCATTAATCTTAAGAAGTTATTTATTTTGATTCCAAACGAGTTGAGTGATTAATTTCACATATATCAAACACAATGCTTACCATGGGTTCGAGGGGGTGGGCGGGGGGGCACACTATAGGCAACACTATCCACACTAGAAGGTGTTTTCTTTGCGAGTAAAATTATAATTTTGTCCACAACTTAACTTTTTCACCTACTATACCTCCAAATGGGGACAAAATTGTAGTTTCACTCCAAAACAAATGTTTTTGTGTATAACGGGAATCACTATACACATCCAAATAGTGTTGCTTTTAGATGGAAAATACTATTTTGACCCTAATTTTAATTTCTTCAATTATTACACTTGAAAATAGGGGTAGCATAATTGTATTTTCACACCTGAAAATTATGTGTATAACAGATCAGGGGGTGGGGGTAAAATAGTACTTCGACTCCTAAAAGAACTAGTTGACACTAATCTACTTGCCTATAGCAGCTGAGAGGGTGTTCTAATTAGAAATAGTGAAACACTTGATTCGTAGAACCCTAGACATTTGCAAACCCCTTACTTTGATTTAACTTGCTGCAATCTAGCTTCTTTTGGTTAAGTCAACATGAGGTTAGTTCATCTTCCTTTTTACCGCATTATTTATTATTTATGTGAATTTTGAATCGATATCCCATAGTAATAAAATACATAAACTTATGTTATTCGGAGATTTATCATGAAATTTTGCTGAGTTGGTATTTGATAATTGCTACTTGTGTAGTTTAATTTTCAGTGGTTAATAGAAAATTATACTCCATCTATGTTTTTCTTTATGTTGTTGCATATTGAGTTGAAACTTTGACCATCAATTATTCATAAACTATATGTTCAAGAATTATGAGAAAATAATCTTATGATATTATTTTAAAAGTTGAATATAATGATATAAATTTTATATTTATTACAATAATGAATCGTTTATAATTGATGGTCAAAGTTCCACCTCAATCTCTGAAAACGTAGAATCAAATGGAGTGAGTACTTAACATTCACCAAATATTATACTTACATATATGATATAGTTGAGTTCAAAATTTTAAATAAAGTCAACCATCAAAATCCAAAATTGGACACTCTTGAAATGTTATTGGGATGGAGGGAATAAGAATTTAAAATAGACGAGCAATTTCGAACTAGGTAAGCTGCACCATGAAATGGAAAAAGTGATGGAGAGGTTGAGTATTTCATTGCTTCTCTGGGGATTTTTTGTAAGAGTTTCTTTATATATTTTTCATTTTCTTATGTGCTTTGTTTGTTTGCAGCCGACCAATGGATGAGGATACCCCTGTAAGTCAACAAGATGGAGTTTCATTTTATCTTAAACTATCAAATCTACGTATCTGCCTCTATAGTTTTCTTTCTTCTTTATTGTCAACTGTAGTAAGGAATGCCATCTTTTTTTTAGTTGATTTGGTAAGGAATGTTGTCTCATTTACTAGGTTCTTTGTGAAGCAATAAATTCCGTTTAAAGTTATTGTTATGTAAGAATACAGTTTCGGAGGTATTGTTTGTGGTTCTTCGAATCCCATGTCTTTATACTATCTTCACTGCAAGGGGTTCATTGAGCTTACGAGTTCTGCCATTATATATAATTGTTCATGGTTAGGTTGTTAGCATATTGTCTATGCTGTATGATTAAGAGGTAGTTCCAAGCAATTGTATTCTTTTCCTTAAGATATTGTTAATCAAATATGTGGATCAGTTTCATTAGTCTTTCTAAAGCAATAAATCATGCATTCTTGTTTTAGATTTACTAAAGGTTTTTGTTTACAACATACTTGATAGTTTGGAATTCATAAATTAGATAAGTAGGGTATTTCGAGATAATTGAAATGAAGATTTACAGCTTAGATTAACATAACAATCAGAGGTAGTATTTTTCTCTACTATGTAAAAAAGTCGACTAGTAAAGGCAGTCCTAAAAAACTACTTTTGAATGTTCGTTTGCTTAATCCGCTGAGTAAAGATGATCATTGTGCTGATAAGTTTGTCTAAACTGTATGTATAGGTCAAGAATGAGGAGGAAGAGTTCAACACAGGCCCCCTATCTGTTCTAATGATGAGTGTAAAGAATAACACCCAGGTATTGATTTAATGGCCTTCCAGTTGAAGTGTTGGATTGCTTGTTTCACTTCAATAATTCTTGGCTAGAGACAGTTTTCCTTGAACTGCCCTTCACGACAGGATATGAATGTGTCTAGGCCTCTAAGGTGACATTTTGAGATGGCTTATTTCCTATGATGGAATGTATTCTCAAGCCATTCAGATGGCGAACAAAATACTTATTATGTTTAGGTAGTTGTATATCATGCTGGTTGATTTCTTTCGTATGCTGCCAGGTGCTTATCAACTGTAGGAATAACAGGAAACTTCTTGGACGTGTAAGAGCTTTCGATAGGCACTGTAATATGGTGCTTGAGAACGTTAGGGAGATGTGGACCGAGGTTCGTTGATTTGTGAAAGTTATGATCTTGATTTTTTCTTGTGTAATCCAATCAAGCTAGGGAAATTATATAAGACATCATTAACTTTGATCCCTCTTCAGGTTCCAAAGACTGGTAAAGGGAAGAAGAAAGCTCTGCCAGTGAATAAGGACAGATTCATTAGCAAAATGTTCCTAAGGGGGGATTCAGTAATTATTGTCCTGAGAAATCCTAAGTAAGTTCTTCATGACAACTGTGCCGTCTCTGAGGAAACTCGTGGACATGTATACCCACAAATACCATATCTTCGAATAACTGGGACCAATTAAACCCTTACGAGATGTTTCCCCGAGATCTTACTCTACAGCTTATACACAGCATAAAACATGCTTGAATACCTCGAAATTTTTCTCCCACCTAACCTGCTCTTGGTATACTGCAGGTAAACTTCTTGGCATGAGTCATTAGTTCAGTGAAGAGAAGGTCATTAACCTTGCAGAAACTAGTTATTTAGTAAGGTGGTACCTACTTTTGATGAATCTTGTATTGTAACACTTCTAGTCGAAACTTGATGTTGAACAGAGCTATAATTTCATCTAAAGAATTTTAGAATTATTAATTCCTATTATTTGCTCGATGTTTCTCAATGATTGGTTGGAATACTTACCTATTCCCATAAACTTCACAATTCTATTTTGGCTCAAGCAACTTTCTTGTTTTCATGTGTAAGGTTGTGTACTTGTGTACATTCCATGAGCAAATTTAGTTCGTGGTATAATTCTGAATTCAACATTATGTTAAATGGATTTATGTCAAAAAACAAGTGTTAGTTGAATGGTCAATGATAAAAAATTATTTATGTCAAACATCCAAAATGAGACAAATTTATGATAAAAGAATAAGGAAAAAACCGAGGAGAAAAAGATGGATAGTAATTTAGTGATGATGTGTAATAGGAATTAGGACTAAGTCCTAACACGATTTCAAATAGAAAAACTTCAATAATGCCCTTAGAACGCACATCACTAAAAATTTCGGACGCAGATGATATATCTGTTGCTATTTTTCAAGTGTCGACATACTAACGCTTTCATTTATGAATTGATTGTTTACATCCAAAATGGAATTTCCTTTTTAGTCCCTTTTAGCTGTCCATTAGATTTTGATGTTGGAAGTTATCTAAATCAACTCCTCTATCTAGGAAATATATCGAAGGAGGAGCATCCAGAGGGCAATGGTAAGGTAAGGAAGACAAAATGGAAGAGGATGAAGAAGTAGGACAGCAGGATGGCGAGGAAGAGGAGGGAGAACATCTGGAAGACGAAGGTAGTATGAGTGAAGAGTAGCCACATCACTAACTTGGGGGTACCCCCCCCCCCCCCCCTCCCCCCCGGTTCATTTGGAGGCCGGTATGAAGAAACAAAATGCTGTGCAAGCCGTTCTTATTAGGCCTCTTTAATGGCAGGATAGGCAATGCTAACCTGATCAATTTTGTGTAGTTCTTGATCTATATCTCTCAGTTACAGTATAAAGTCATATTTATTGCATTTGGAGGAACCCCACTTGTACTGCATGTCTGCATCAACTGATATTTAGATAAATGTATGATTTCATAATACCCTTTCCTTCTTCATATTGAAAACGGATGATTTAAGCTAAAGATTTGATATTGCTCTTGCTGAATCCATCCAACACAATCATTTTTGGTTCAAACAATACAATATTAGGGTAAGCTATCGATTCCCTTATCAAGTTTCTTTGGAGGCTGGATGGCTAAGAATCTACACGTCTTCAAAATACCTCATGATTTTGTTCTTCAGCTTAACACGCCAGTCACAATTCCGGGCCCTGTCGCCCTAGGCATCATATAAAACGAAGAACCCTGAATTTTACATAGATTTAGGACTTGTTACTTATTTCAATGGCTATAGGACTAACAAAAAATTAGCTTAACATCAAATAGATATTGTATGTGTTTATTCTTAGACAATGGTGGACAAGAGATTCCATTTTGTTATTAGCAATAAAGACAGTATTGAGATAAAGAACATCTCTCAGGTTACAAGTGTCCCTCCAACTATTCTTTGAATAAGAAGCACAATCAAAATTGAGGTTAAAATCAATATAAAACTTGAACAACCATTTTGTAGTGATGCAGAATTACATTGTCCTCGAAATTTCTTTCTATGAACTGGAATTCTTCAGAATTTCTTCAGAAGGGACTTCAAAGGTTACTCCAGCATGCTGTTTTTCAGGTTTCACAGCTACAGTAGAAGGCAATGCCACAATATCAATTGATAAGTTAACGACTTATAAGCGAAGACACGAACCACTGTATGAAAGTACTCCATAGCAGTTCAACAAACCAAAGGAATTAACTTTACAAGATGCATATTGATGAGAACCACAACTTCAGAATAGAGTTAACAGATATGGAACTGTAACAGAGATGGCGAAATGCTAAGGCAAAAGCATAAGTGCATTTGGAAGATTGCTAGTGTCTATAATGGGATAATCAGTATAATCACTAAAGAAACATAGTGACAGACTGATTAGCTCAATTCACAAACATATTGGAAATCCTGTCGTCGCCTACGCACAACATCGCCATCGTGAAGGTGCAACCAACGACATACCTCGTGCTCTTTTCCAGAGCACCGAACATCTAATCCAGGTTCATAATCTGCTAATTGCAACTATGAAAATAGGGCTACCAATTTTTTTTGATAGTTAACACTGCAATACTCCCTTCAATCACTTTGATTGACTTCCACTTTTCAAAACACAACTTTAATCATCAATTAATTTAAATTTACATTATAGAAAATTAGATAATATTATGAAAAATGATCTCAATGATATCAATTTTATATTTTATGGACGAATGAATAAAAAGTAATTTGTGATCAAAATTTGACACGAACTGTCATCCCAAAAACGTCAATTGAATTGAAAGGAAGGGAGTAATTCCCAGCCCCTCCCCCTACATGAGGATTCGAACCCTACATCAATCAAGGTGTTAGCTCAACCACTAGACCATTCGATTAACTCGGACCTACCCTTTTTAATGATCCATAACTAGCCAACATCCAAATCCGGATCCAAACAATTACACATTATATCAAGCAGGTGATGTGCACAATCAGATATCACAATAGGCATCCAATAAAAGCAGCACCAGATATTATACAAAATAATACTACATCAGAGCTTAAAATTTAAAAAAATTAAACCCAAAAATTATTTTAGGACGGGGGAGCAGATAAATCAAAGTATAAACAGCACTTTCAAAATCAGAAAACACTAATATTACCATAAGTGCCACGAGAATTGAGCTTGGCTTGAACAACCATAGTAGTAATGAAATCTGAAGCCTCATGAGCCTCGCTTATCAGCCTCTCAATCTCCTTCTCGGCGGCCACGTGACGGTTCTCTTCGAATTTCCGGCGGACCTCTGCCGCGGACTCCCGGAGCATGAGGTCGTCGCCGGCGAAGGTTTTGCGAGTGGCTTTCAGCACCTCTCTGTATGCCTTCAATACTTGAATGGCTTTAGAGCTCGACATAATTAACGTTTGATTTGTCTCAAAAGTTCGATGTCTTGATTTTGTATTGCGTCAACTTAAATGGGCTGCAATATCAGGGCAGCAATTACTAAGTTTTTTAATTAATAGTGTACCTCTAATTCAATTTAATCAATCATTTCGTGTTAATGTGTCAAGAATCGAACATCAATTAACTTTTAGTTACTTAGATCACAAAAATTTAAAAAGAAAATACTTTTCCCGTCAAAATACATTTAGTTTTGCACACAAAAAAGAATAATAACTTCTTTTTTCAAATTTAGTGTTTTTTTTCAAATTTTCTTTGTAAAATGAGAATTAGAAAAGATATTTATATTTTAGTAAAAATTGATCTTAGATTACGGGATGAAGAGAGCAATATTACAAAAAATATTTTAAAGAATAAATCAAATGAAATAGTTAGAACAATGATTAAAAAAAATTAGGCTAATTAGTGATATGCCCCTTTTATTATACTACTAATGTAGTTTTAAATTTGGACATGGATTTTTCAATAAAATTTTCTCTAATTACTTTCTTTCAAAATTGACATGGTTTTAAAATATAAAATCTATATTAAATCACCACTTAGCGGGGTTATTAGCAGGACTCCTGTCGTGATGCTCTTTTAGTTTTATTTTTATAAAGAGCGATATATTAAACACCCGAGAAATATTTACATATACTTCGAGGAAGAGACTATACAAATACTAGATCAAACAAGAAGTCTCCCCAATCAGACCCAGCAAAAGGCCTCACATAGTGGACCTCAACCCAACACGGGTGGCCCAAATAAGATACCCAAGGCCTTTATCTAAACCCTAGGAACTAAGCATAAATATTAGAAAACTTTCCTTTTGCACACTTTAGCCCAAGAACTCTTCAGTTCTCATTAATTTCGGTTTCCTTTAAACACTCCCCAGATAGACATTTGAACAGTCACCTCTTGAGCTATTTGACTATTTCCGTTCTCTTGCGCATGCATCTCCACCCCCTTGTAGTTGTAGATGGAGGCTCCGATGATGTTGAGCTGAGGAGATTCCTCAGCTATTTCTTGGGGTAATCGGAAGTTCCGGTCACCGATCTGACCTCAGATCTGGCGGAGGAAGCTTTACTATGTCCACGACTGTGTCTTCCAGTTCCCTATATTGACTTGCAAATTGAACCACCTGGATTGGGGTTCGACACTCCTCTCCCCATAGCAATTTGTTCCTCTGATGCCACAAGTCCCACATGCATAAGAGCCAAAGTCGGAACTTCTCCGAAGGTAAGTGTTCCTTCATCTGAGCAATTAACGCTTGTAGATCCTGACATATGAGACTTTGTTGCGAGAGTTTGATAATTGCTTTGATTTCTTGATTGTATTTGCAATGATAAAAATATGCATACCATCTTCATCCATCGTTTTACAAAAAAGAAACTTGGGGCATAAGTCGATCTGTTTCTTCCGTAGATTGTCTTTAGTGGGTAATCGATTATGGCATACTCGATAAAGGAAATACTTGACCTTTGGAGGAACTTTAAAGTTCCAGATCTCGGAAAATAGAGTAGATCGACCATTGCTTGACCCTTCGTCTGCGTGAGTGTCATCGTCATTTTGTATGCTGATTTAACTGAGAACTGTGTGGTGCCCTCCTGTGGTGATGCTCTTTTGAGTATTTTGCCTCTGAGATTGTTTACCTTGCTTCCAATACATTTCAGTCTTGTTTTGATTGCGCAAACTTTTCATATTATTGCGAATGTCCTCTAAATCTCAACAAAAAGCAAAATTTCACACTTATAACGTTGATCCTCAAGGTGGATAGACCGATTTTGATGTCGCAATTCCGGCCAATAGCTCTTTGTAATACGGGAGCTAAGATCATAGCCAAAGCTTTGGCTATGCGGTTACAGAAAGTTCTTCCGTCCACTATCTCGAAAACACAGAGTGCGTTCCTACCCAACAGACTTATCATTGATAATATCTTGTTGGCGTATAAACTTCATCACACTATAAAGCAGAAAAAGACTGGGGCGGAAGGATATATGCCCATCAAACTGGACATGCTCAAGGCGTATGATAGAATGGAATGGAGCTTTCTTAGAGCGATGCTTATTCGCTAATTTACAAAAAAAAAAATCTCAATATTCATATTTAAACGGACATAAATGACATACAAGATTGAACATCAATTTGGATTAAGTGAATAGAGAGATTGTCAACATGAATTTATACGAGGTGTTCATGATAGATTAAGGTGAATATTTTTCAAATAGCATGTCATATGTGTAGTATTCATCTATGCCCAAGGTGAAAGCACTAAAGATTGATTGAACGACACCTTTTGGAAAAATTGGTAATGGTTAATGAGGTCAATTAAAAATCTAATAATATACTGCCGTAGCTTTTAAGAATGGGGTGTTACAAATGTTATCGGAGCAGAGTTTTTCAAAACTATGAAAACTAAGGGTTATAAGGTACAAAATGCTAAATCTAGAACGTAGACATGTCTTTAGGTCATAGTATGTAGGAGCCACATCTTTAATCTCACATGAATTATAGGATCATGAATATGATATGAAATAATAAAGACATTGAGTATTTAAATAAAAAGATTGTAATACCTAACTCAAAGTGTGTGATATGATATGATTCAAGATGCATTCACTTTTAGAAAGTTTTCTCAAAAGAAGTCTTAAGTTTTGGGACTAGATTACAAAAAGATATAAAGAGAGTAAGAGAGAGACGGACGGTAACATACCGGGGAGGCTTACAACACACATTGTGTGAGCTCAACAACATTTTGAGCACACATAACGTGCGGTTGGTAAGGACCTAATTGTCCAAAATCCCTCTTTGGATATCCTTTCCCTGTATATTGACTATAATGTCCTTGATGAAATCCCTCCCCCTTTTTCTTTTTCTTCTTCTTCTTCCACCATCACCGACACCACTATCATCACTATAACCACCAATTGAAGTCTCAATCTTGTCCTTATCTTTACTCCCAACTCCAATTGAAGTCAAAACTCTATTCCATTGAAATTCAAATTGCAATCGGGGAGGGGGTTGCAATTTAGGTTGTGAGGGCCAAAGAGGTTGCAATTTGAGCGTGAGGGGGAAGCGGACCGAGATTTGATTGGGGACAGGAGCACGATTTGATGGTGGTTGAAAAATTGGTGACGATGGTGATGATGATGGTAGTAGAATTCAAGAAGAAGAAGAAGAAGAAGAAGAAGAAGAAGAAGAAGAAGAAGAAGAAGAAGAAGAAGAAGGAGGAGGAGGAGGAGGAGGAGGAAGGAGCGATTTTATCAAAAACATTATAATTAATTAACATGAAAAGAATAGTCAAATCAAAAAAAAAATAAGAAGGGGAGGTAAAAATTAAAAATGTAAAGGGGGAGGGAATATTCTTTAATATTTCTCCTTTTTAAGGCTTGTTTTTGTAATTGTATTAATAAAAAAAGTGTAAAGTTTATTAATTTTGTTCTTTGTAAAATGATATGGATCAATTTTTCGAGGGATGACGTTAGTATTTCGTTAACCAATGTGCAAAAAGTTTTGAGGGATAAGCGTTAAAATTCGAAGGTTGCAACAGGGGCAAAAGCAGGATAAAAATAAAGGGGGTCAACTTTGAATATAATTAATTAGGAGGGGCTAAAATAGTTAAAGTATTAAAAAGATTTAATATTATGTTAAAATTGAAACATAAATATATCTTGGAGGACTTGAACCATGACCTCCACCTTTTAAGAGAATACGACAACCAAATAAGCTAGACTTTCAATTGATTTAATTACACTTTCTACTTTTTGACTCCCTCTTAACAGGTATTGTTTGACTTTTCAAGGTCAACGAGACACGACTTAAAACGAGAATATCTCTAATTCTACACATGTAAAAGTTATAAAAGTTGATATTTCAAAAATATAGATTGATACAAATTTGACATGATCCAACATGACTATATTATTTCTTATCGACTAATAAAAATTAATAGTCAAAGTTTTCAAAGTTTGACTATACGGATTCCAAATAATAGGTTGAAAAAACAGAAGGAGTATATCACAAAACCTAAAAAATCGTACTCCCTCCATCCATTTATCTAATAACACTCATTTACTTTTGCACAAAGTTTAATAAAATTTCAAAAATTTCTCTAACAAACTTAATTTTCCCTCCATATTTTTTTACTTAATAAGATAAAAGGAAAACTCAAAAAGAGATTTGTATTTTAAATAAATAGTAGTTATTAAATTTAGGGACGAAAGGAGTATATAATATATCATGATATCGAAAAATCTAGGAAAGCAAGTAGGCAACCCTCCTAGATGTGCCCCTGGTTGCGTCCAACACCTGGCAAATTTGTGTATGAGTATTCGGATTGAAACTTTACATATGTCAAAATAGTGGCAATGCAAATTATGAAGAAGCATAGATGAGACACCTTGAAGTTGTGCCATAAATCATAATGCCGATGACAACTTGTGTCTGAACCATACAAAAAAACCCGCCCATTTTTGCAGTCTTTCGACAACAATCGAGTAATTGCAGTAAACCACAAAAGTACACAATAGCACGGATCTCAGATCAATGAATTTGCATTGTTCTAAATATTTTTCTAATTATAGTAAAAAGTATAAAGTGGAGTATTTATAATAGTCCAATAATGCATATACTAGAAATTAGGCTGTACAGCCTGTAGCTGTTGGCTGTAGACCACAAACTTTTTTCAAGCCTGCCACACGCCTATCCCATAACAATCCAACAAACTTTGTTTTTAGCTCAATCATTACTCATCCCATCTAAAAATAACATGACTACAATACATAAAGTGTGTACCAAAAAAGTAAGAAATATTATCATTAACTTTTAAATAAATTGGTTATTTGAAGAAGAAGGGACATAACTAAAGTTTAAAAATTCATACATCAAATGAGTTAATCGAATAACTTAATGAAAATGCTTTTGTTAGTGACCAGAAAATCCTGGGTTCGAAGCTCACATTATCACTAATTTACAGAAAAAAAAAAAAATAATAATCCATACATCAAATGAAACTAAAATGACAATAATATTAATAGAGTAACATAGGATTCTATATAGGACATTACATCTTATAATGTCTATAAAAGGGTGAAAGCTAATCGAGTTTTACACATTCCCATTACTATGACAGATATATTATTTCTCATTTTGACGGAAGATCATATTTAAGGAATTTAAATTTTCATAAAAGTGGTGACGCATAAGATAAAGCCCTTAATAAATTTATATAATCCATGATCTTTGATTATAAAATTGGTTAACTTTAATGAATTTAAATTGTTTATAACAGTTTGTGCAGAGATAAAGCGGTCAACATAAATGAGATGAAAGGACTACTCATATTAATGTGAATAAGTATCAAATACATTTTGATAAAATTGAATATGAAACAAAAATTTAGGAACTTTTACGTCGTTCTTTTTTTATAATGAGCCGTTTATGCACAGTCTAATCAGTACGAATTTATTATTTTTATATAATTCTTTTTTATATAATTAATTAGATATGAAAATTATGTACTCCCTCCATCCCTAAATGATGGAGTTATTTGCTTTTTTACGGTCTTCAAGACACGACTTAGAATGTAAATATTTTTAATTTTACATGTGTAAAAATTATAAAAACTTGATATTTTAAATATATATATCGAGACGAATATAACAAGATCCAATTTGACTATATCATTTGTTATCGGCTAATGAGAATTTACGGTCAAATATCCAAAATTTGACTCAAAAAATCAAAATACCTCCATCATTTAGGGATAGAGGGAGTATTAACATAGACTCTGAGAAAATATTATTAGAAAATTAGAGAGCCTTAATATGTTTTAGAAGATACATGGTAACTAAGTGGATAGAAGATAAAAAATAATTATAACTATGATGATGGTCAAGAGGAGAAATTGTTTGACTCCGATGGAGAGAGAAGTTAATTGATAATATTTTGAAATAGGAAAATATCAGATAACTAAACGTAAAAATATAGAGGGTGGTTGGTTATATGACGTAAACGTGGGGCTTCATAAGAAAGAAGAAGCTTCAAAATTTGTAACCTCTCCAATTGAAGCCTTCGGGTATTATATATTAGGTAGATAAAGTATAATCTATCTTGGGTCATTGGTCAGATGGATTGTAAATTTTGGCCCTTTGGTTAGGGGAATCGAAAATTAGAAAAATCTGGTAAAATACCACACAGCTGACTCTCGTATTAATTTGAATCATCACTTTAATTTTTTTGTCTTACTACCACATTCCTCCCATAAAATGACTAAATTGTCCTCATCTTCTTCACTTTTCATCTTTATCTTCTTCTTCAACTCACAAAACCAACCACCACCTGAATCAACCACCATCAACCTCAACCTTCAACCACCATCAACCCTCTTTACTAACCACCGCCAACCTCCTACTTTCAACCACCAGCTTTTTTCTTCACCAACCTTCAATAAACAAAACCCTCGACCAACAACCACCAACCTTCAATATACAAAACCTCCTTGCCCTCCACAACCCAAATTCGGCCCCTACCCCCTCCACAACCCGAAATCAGCCCCCCACCCTTCCCCTTCCCTTACCCGAAATCAGCCCTTACCCCTTCCCCTTTCCCGAAATCAGCCCTTACCCCTTCCCCTTTCCCGAAATCAGCCCCCACCCCCTCCTTTTGCTTAGAATTGACACCTTTTTGTGACCTTTAATAGATCGAAGAACATAAATTGGATGAGTGAAGGTTGGTGGTGATGGAGGTTGGTGGATGAAGAAAAATGGAGGGATGAAGGTTGATGGTTGGTGGTAATGAAGGTTGGTGGAAGAAAAATGGGAAAGAAGAGAAATGAAAAAGAAGGGGCAAATTTGTCATTTTATTAGGGAGTGTGTTAGTTGGGCAAAGAAAATTTAAGTGGCGATCAAAATTAATATTAGAGTCAAATGTGTGCTATTTAACCAAATTTCTCCAAAAATTATAGAATGTGTCATATTAATAGTCTTATAAAGGAGATGACCAAGAACAACAATACACGAAACCATAAAGAACCTCTAAAATATTTCACCTAAATAATGTTTCATACAGAAATAAAAAATACTCCCTCCGTCCCTAAATGATTGATACATTTTGACTTTTCATGGTTAACAAAATACCATTTCAAACATAAATATCTCCTATTCTACATATGAAAATATTATAAAAGGTTGATAGTTCAAAAATATATATTGAGATGAATCTAACAAGACATCATATAACTATATTATTTCTTAGTATTGGTTAATGAAAATTACTGATTAAATTTTTTAAATTTTAACTATGCAAAGTCACAATATACCAATCATTTAGGAACGGAGGAAGTGTAATATTAGTATATTTTTATTACGATAATCTTATCACTTATAACTTGATTATGTTCGTGAATTAGATTATAGTTCATTGTTTTGATAGAATCATCCGCACCCAGAAACCCCAAAACTCTGTTGGCCAAAACGCCCTTAATGTTGTCGTTTTGTCCACCTAAAGTCCCAAACATTATTTTGGTCTTATTTTAATCATCAAATTTGCCCAAACCGTGTTCTTTCAACCCCTGGATTCCTTCCAATCTGACGTCTAAAAAGTACAAATAAATTCCCCTATATAATCTCCACCAAAACCATTTTCAATCACCATTCATAAAAGTCAACCAAAGAAAATCAACCTTTCATTCTTTCAAGAACCATTTTTGTAAACTTCAGCTTCAAATTCAAAACCACTCATTATTATTCCCTACAAATTCAAGATTACAACATATCAAGCAAAAATGTGTAGAGGGTTTCAACAGAATGATCGAGAGCGCCTAAAGATCAAAGCTTTTTACATTAATGTCACCGTTTCAAGAACACATATATCTGATTCCTTAACGTTGCAATTTCTTCCACGTATAAACGGGTCTGCATTAGAGGTAAATGGGTCCAGTATTCGACCCGATTCACCCGCTTTTATCACCCTTCACCGAGTCGTCTCGCCTGAGACGACTACCAGGGGGGTTATCTACGGAAGCAGAGAAAAAGTGAAGGGTAGTGAAGGGTTGAGATTCTTGATTTACATGGATGATGTGAAGGTGTTGAAGGGCATTTTCAGGAAATCTGAGGGGCAAAAGTGGGATTTAGAGTGTAGTAGTGAGCTTGAAGGTAATGATATTGTTGTTAAACAAGCAGAGATTTTGGTGGAAGATATTTTTGGAGGAATGATTAGTGAGAAAGTGGACATGAAAGTGAGACAAAGAAGAGGCAAGTGTGTTAAATTATTGGAAGAAATTCCTGAAGAGAGGGAGGGGGAAAATGCATATGAATCTGAGGGTTGTTGTTGTTGTGAATGTTTGGGTGAGGTTGAAATGGACGGTGAGGATGAAGAGATGGAGGAAATGGAAGCAGAGATTGAAGGTGTGAGATGGGCTGTTGATGTTGGGATTTGGGTTGTTTGTTTAGGAGTTGGGTATTTTGTGACCAAAGCTACTTCTTCCAAAAGTTTGAGAAGAAGAAAGAGATTGATATGATGGTTTAGATGAGATAAATACGTCTAGTTGGGAAACTTTCTGCAATAATTGTATAGCTTGCAGATGTTGTACTTCGAAATGAAGATAATATATCGAAATGAAGATAATATATCGTTTTGTTAGTGACAGATTCGATCATATATGTTACTTTTGTACGGTTTCATAAGTGAATATGTAGTCATTCTTCTTACGAAGAACAGAAAAGAACTGAATATCGCATAAAAACCTGTGCTACATGCACATTTTTCACGAATTGTAATGGAAAGGTTAGAAACTTGTGCTATATGAAACCAGAAAACCGATCTCTAAGAAATTTCAGAGAACAAAGCCACATATATGATACATTCCTAGAGCAATTGCTACTTGTTGTTGTTATGTGTATTCTTGGAACCATGTTTGCCTCACACTATACCAACTACGTCGGTTAATAACTCTTGCGGGCAATTCTTGGAAAAATCCGAAGATGAACACAATGCAAATTGTTGACAAGAATCCAATTGGGAAACCAATCCAAGCAAATTTCCAGGAAAACACTTGTTCTTGCTCATCTTCGTCCTCCACAGACTGACCAAATTTGCAAGGTTTTTGGATTTGAGCACCGCACAAACCACTATTGTTTGCGTAGAAAACCGGATCATTTATCCTGTCCATCTGCGCGCTTTCTGGAATAGGGCCGGTGAGGTTGTTGTTGCTCACGTCCAACCAGTTGAGAGAAGCAAGCCTAGAAAATGATTTTGGTATTTCGCCTGAGAACCTGTTGTGGGACAAATCTAATATCTCCACAGTTTTCAGGTCACCCAAGGAGCCTGGCATTTGACCTGAGACTGAATTGAATGAAAGGTTGAGTAACTTCAGACCCTTGAGATGACCTAATGAAGGGGGCAGATCACCTGATAACTGGTTGTTCGATAGGTCTAATATTGTGTACAAGTCTATCTGTCGGTTAGATAAGGTTTGCTTCGATTTCTTCCAGTTAACTAACACATCCTGACACTCGCAATCTACATTGACATCTAAGAAATCAATAGTCAGCACAATGGCGTTGCCTTGTCTTTGAAGATTATCTGCTGTTGATGCCATTCCATTAAGATTCCCAAAGCTCGAAGGGATTATGCCTTTCAGGTTGTTATTTGAGAGATCTAGAATCCGGAGATTTGGAATGGTTGACAGGTGTTCAAGTATTGATCCCTCGAGTTTGTTGTTTCTCAAGTTGAGGACTTGAAGGAAAGACAAGTTGGAGATTGAGGCCGGAATTTCACCTGCAACAATGAGTTATAACAGGATGATTAGTTTGCATTTAGCTTATACACTAGCAGTAAATTTGCATAGAAGTTTATAATTTATAAGGGATTGGTCAATCCCGATTAGCCCGTCCTCGTAGTTTGTACCTGTAAGATTGTTGTCATGGAGATCAAGTTGTTGAAGTTGAAGCAATTTGGTTGCCAGGTTTACAGGAAAGCTGCCTTGGAAACTATTTTGACCCAATGACAGAACCCTTGTAGTTGGCGGAAATGAAAATATTGGTAGCTCTCCTGAGAAATTATTCAAGGATATGTCAATCCATTGAAGAGATGGGCAAAAAACTGGAAACTTATCGCTACTCCCAGCGAGGTTGTTGTCAGACAAATCCAGCAGTTGAAGTTGATCAAGTCTCGAGAAGGATTTTGGTATTG
Source organism: Echium plantagineum (assembly GCA_003412495.2). NCBI lineage: Eukaryota > Viridiplantae > Streptophyta > Magnoliopsida > Boraginales > Boraginaceae > Echium > Echium plantagineum. The sequence goes on from CM016565.1 coordinate 17,442,990, forward strand.
ACCCTGAGAACTTATTACCTGAAAGTAGTAATATGGATACATTTCTTGCTTCGCTAATGCTTACAGGCAACTCACCATGGAAGTTATTCTTCGACAAGTCTAGTAAATATAATCCCTCCTGGAACAATGGATCAACGTTCTTCAGAGAGCCAGTGAAACGGTTATTGGATAAAATCAAATTCCCGACAGCTAACTGAGCTAACCAGGGCGGGAGTACCCCCTCCAGATGATTATCGCTCAAGTCCAAACGATTCATGTTTCTTTGATTCGAGAGCCAATTTGGAAATGGACCAGAAAGGTTACAGGATGCCAGAGACAAGACCATTAGGCTACTGTTTAGCGAAAGGAACTCATCGTTGTTGTTCCAGGAAAGCTTGTTTCCTCCCAGCAGGAGGTATCTCATCTCTGGCAAATTAAACAACCCTGCTGGTATCTCACCATAGAGATCATTGTTTTGAAGCTGGAGAGTAGTCAACATCTCCAGTTTCTGCCATGATGAGGGTAATTTCCCCCCAAGATTGTTATCGTTTAAGATAATTCCAATCATATTTGTCAGGTTCCCTATTTCATTTGGAATCTCACCATATAATGAATTCTTTTCTAGTTTGAGGAATTCCAGCCTTTTCAGGTTGAAAATGGATCTTGGAATCTCACCTGCTAGATTGTTTTCGTTAAGCGACAAACTCCGAAGTTCAGTGAGATTCCCTATCGTCTCTGGAATATTTCCCTGGAGAAGATTTGCTGACATGTAAAGCTCTTGCAGGTGCCTTAAGTTGGTGAACATTTCTCCTGGAATAGAACCTTCAAACTTGTTTTTGTTGAGTTGTAGTCTAGTAAGTCTGCTTAGATTTCCGAACCCAAGGCCTGATATCTTCCCCTGGATTCCACATCCGGATAAGTCAAGAATCGTGAGAGAAGTTATACTAAAAAGCGGATTCAGGGCTTCTGCATGGATGACAGTCTGAGCCTCGGAAGTACCATCAATGAGAACGGAGCCGAGAACGAGCTCGGTCACGGCTCCGTGGGTGCCACAGGCGACACCTTCCCATTTGCAGCAACTAATGCTGGAGTTCCAGAATTGGGATGCTGCAGAATGGTTGTAGACCAAAGATTGAAATCGAAGGAGTGCCTCTAATTGATATTGAGGGCAAGAAAGGCTAAGAGTAAAAAAGAGATGCAGTACACAAATTATGAGGCTTAATTTTATCATCGATAGTATGTAGAAACATATACAAAAGGCAAAAGTTTTGTTTAAAGTAATATTTCAACTAAGTAAGAAGATGATGGGTATATATTGTGGTGCAATTTTGATGGTCTAGTGAGTCAAACTGTAGAACGAGATAGTGATGGAAGTGTTGAAAAAACGATACTTCCTTTTGGTTTGTAAAGACTAAAATGAGAAAACAAGTGCGATGGCTATTAAGAAAGTATCTACCTTTTAAAAAAGGTCGAACGGCAACTAATAACGTCCTTCGCCTTTGTCCTGGGAAGTCGCAAGGAGATAAATCGAGGATGTGCGTCAGATATTCAGAGGACTTCAAGTAATCCGTTAACTCCTCCAGAATATATATTCTGCTTCATAAATGACTCGAACCCACGCGTTATATGAAAGATAAGAAGTGAAGCTACTCATCCTAAGTTCTTAGCACTAGACATGTGGTCGAGTGCAAAAGTCACTACCTTCTGGTTTGATCGATTTCGAAGCAATTTCTTTAAGATGTGTTTACATTATATTATTATTGCTATTTTCTATTTCTCTATCTCGATGCATGTATTTCTTCTTACCAACCCCAATAGTCATATAGTGGGAATGCAATCAATATCCGTGAGCACATGAAAAGAAATGGAAGTCAACATTTGGCACTATTCTATGCTAGTGTTCTTTTTCTATTTAAAACAAGGGTTTAGCTTGTAATTAAAGTTTCTGGACACTATTATAATCCATATCTATATATACATTTACTATCCAATAAAAGTTGAATAACAACCGTAATTGATCCCGTCGCCCTTGTGATGAAGAATTATGAGGAGATAAATCGCGGGATGTACATTAGATGGTCAGGGGACTTGAAGTTGCACATTAACCGTTTCCACAACAGATTCTGCCTCATAAGAGACTCGAGCTCACATACAACAGAAGAGGCAATACGTAATGTTATACACCATTGTAGGTAGTTTTGATATTTATATATTGAAAGATATGACTTATTATATTATAGAAAAATAAAAGTTACTACTATAAATCCAATATAATAACATTTGTAATAAGTATAAGAAATTGTCCAATTAATGATTTTATCTACTTTAAGTAATTACTTAAATAAGTTTAATCAGTTTGCACTAAGTAATTTATAGATCGCATGTAGAGAAGAATGAAAAAATAAAGTTCGTAGGTAAACTTGTGATCACGAGTTCATGAGTTCGATTCCCGAGCTCCAACACTTTTTTAGTAGAGTCATGTCCAAGCCGGGCTACAAGAACAGAAAAGAACTGAATATCGCATAAAAACCTGTGCTACATGAACATTTTTCACGAATTGTAATGTAAAGGTTAGAAACTTGTATATATGAAACCAAAAAGCCGATCTCTAAGAAATTTCAGAGAACAAAGCCACATATATGATACATTCCTGGAACAATTGATAGTTTTTATTGTTATGTGTATTCTTGGAACCATCTTTGCCTCACACTATACCAACTACGTCGGTTATTAACTCTTTCGGGCAATTCTTGGAAAAATCCGAAGATGAACACAATGCAAACTGTTGACAAGAATCCAATTGGGAAACCAATCCCAGCAAATTTCCATGAAAATACTTGTTCTTGCTCATTTTCGTCCTCCACAGCCTGACCAAATTTGCAAGGTTTTTCGATTTGAGCACCGCACAAACCGCTATTGTTTGCGTAGAAATCCGGATTATTTATCCTGTCCATCTGTGCGCTTTCTGGAATAGGGCCGGTGAGGTTGTTGTTGCTCACGTCCAACCAGTTGAGAGAAGAAAGCCAAGAAAACGATTTTGGTATTTCGCCTGAGAACCTGTTGTGGGACAAATCTAATATCTCCACAATTTTCAGGTCACCCAAGGAGCCTGGAATTTGACCTGAGACTGAATTGAATGAAAGGTTGAGTAACTTCAGACCCTTGAGCTGACCTAGTGAAGGGGGCAGATCACCTGATAATTGGTTGTTCGATAGGTCTAATATTGTGTACAAGTCTATCTGTCGATTAGATAAGGTTTGCTTCGATTTCCTCCAGTTAACTAAGACGTCCTGACACTCGCAATTTACATTGACATCTAAGAAATCGATCGTCAGCCCAATGGCGTTGCCTTGCCTTTGTAGATTATTTGCTGTTGATGCCATGCCACTAAGATTCCCAAAGCTTGAAGGAATTATGCCTTTCAGGTTGTTATTTGAGAGATCTAGAATCCGGAGATTTGGAATAGTGGACAGGTGTTCAGGTATCGAGCCCTTGAGGCCGGAATTTCACCTGCAACAGTGAGTTATAACACGATGATTAGTTTGCATTTAGCTTATACACTAGCAGTAAATTTGCATAGAAGTTTATAATTTATAAGGGATTGGTCAATCCCGATTAGCCCGTTCCCGTCTTTGTACCTGTAAGATTGTTGTCATGGAGATCAAGTTGTTGAAGTTGAGTCAACTTCGTCGCCAGGTTTACAGGAAAGCTGCCTTGGAAACTATTTTGACCCAATGACAGAACCCTTGTAGTTGGCGGAAATGAAAATATTGGTAGCTCTCCTGAGAAATTATTCAAGGATATGTCAATCCATTGAAGAGATGGGCAAAAAACTGGAAATTTATCGCTACTCCCAGCGAGGTTGTTGTCGGACAAATCCAGCAGTTGAAGTTGATCAAGTCTCGAGAAGGATTTCGGTATTGACCCTGAGAACTTATTACCTGAAAGTAGTAATATGGATACATTTCTTGCTTCGCTAATCCTTAGAGGCAATTCGCCATGGAAGTTATTCTTCGACAGGTCTAGTAAATATAAACCTTCCTGGAACAATTGATCAATGTTCGTCAGAGAACCAGTGAAACGGTTATTGGATAAAATCAAATTCCCGACAGCTAAATGAGCTAACCAGGGCGGGAGTACCCCCTCCAGACGATTATCGCTCAAGTCCAAACGTGTCAGACCTGTTTGATTCGAGAGCCAATTTGGAAATGGACCAGAAAGGTTACACGATGCCAGAGACAGGACCATTAGCCTACTTTTTGGGGAAAAGAACTTATCGCTGTTGTTCCAGGAAAGCTTGTTTCCCCCCAGCAGGAGGTATCTCATCTCTGGCAAATTAAACAACCCTTCTGGTATCTCACCATAGAGATCATTGTTTTGAAGCTGGAGAGTAGTCAACATCTCCATGTTTTGCCATGATGAGGGTAATCTCCCCCCAAGATTGTTATCGTTTAAGATAATTCCAATCATATTTGTCAGATTCCCTATTTCACTTGGAATCTCACCATATAATGAATTCTTTTGTAGGTTGAGGAATTCCAGCCTTTTCAGGCTGAAAATGGATCTTGGAACCTCACCTGCAAGATTGTTTTCGCTAAGCGACAAACTCTGAAGTTCTGTGAGATTCCCTATCTCCTCTGGAATTTTTCCCTGGAGTAGATTTTCTGACATGGAAAGATGTTGAAGGTGCCTTAAATTGGTGAACATTTCTCCTGGAATGGAACCTTCAAACTTGTTTTTGCTTAGATCTAGTGTAGTAAGCCTGCTTAGATTTGCAAACCCAAGCCCTGATATCTCCCCCTGGATTCCACATCCGGAAAAGTCAAGAACTGTGAGAGAAGTTATACAAAAAAGCGGATTCAGGGCTTCGGCATTGATGACTATTTGAGCCTGGGAAGTAGCATTAGTGACAGCCCAGAACAGAACGAGCTCTGTCACGGCTCCGTGGGTGCCACAGGCGACGCCTTCCCATTTGCAGCAACTAATGCTGGAGTTCCAGAACTTTGATGTTTCAGAATGGTTGTACACCAAAGATTGAAATTGAAGGAGAGCCTCTAATTGATTTTGAGGGCAAGAAAGGCTGAGAGTAAAAAAGAGATGGAGTACACAAATTATGAGGCTTAATTTTATCATCGATAGTATGTAGAAACGTATACAAAAGGCAAAAGTTTTGTTTAAATTAATCTTTCAACTAAGTAAGAAGATGATGGGTATATATTGTGGTGCAATTTTGATGGTCTAGTGAGTCAAGCTCTAGAAAGAGATAGTGATGTAACTGCTAAAAAAATGATATGAATTTGTTGACCTGGTCCTGGTGTAAATAAATATTAATATTATTTGCTTAAAGTTATAAAAAAATTTGTTATATAACTTCTAAGATTGAACAAACTAGATGGTTATACAAAGCCCAGCCTGTGTAAATTCAATAATCATATTATAATATATAATTTTTTATTAATAAATATAATATTTCTATGTAATATTATTTAATTTATCTTAATTGAGTTTAAATTTGATGTAAATTATATATAATTTTTTTAAAACTATTTACAAAAGATGAAGAAAAATATATTTGATAATATTTATGGAGAGTCATTATACAGAAATTTTGTTGCAAATGAATAAATTTTTATTAATTATATCTTCTATAAACATAGAACTTAAAAGTGGCTTCAAAATAAGTTTTAATTTCCCAATACCAATTATATGTAAGTAGATAATACTTATATGAAAATGCAACTGGGAAAAGTTTAATCAACATATAATATCAACCTATATCTTTAGCAGTTTCGTTTGTTTAACTTTCTAATTATTAAAGGGCAAATGACATCATCGATCACTAACGTTTTGCGAGAATTTTGCGTTCGATCATTGTGCTTCTAGTTTGACTGTTTTCGATCACCCAAGTTACGTATTGTGAATAAAACGACCCACTATCGGGTTTTTTTTAAACGATTTTGTGGTTTTTAAAGGGGCAATTTAGTCATTTCAATACTAAAACCTCACCTTCGCCCAACCTCCCTTTACGCCAGAGACCACCTCAGCTTCGCCTCCCACCAGACTCCATCAACCATCTTCAGACCCTCGCCGCCCACCGACCTAAGCTGCCCCCTTGCACCCAACACAGCCGACCTCTTCAGAGCCCCATTTTATCCTAAAATTGAAGTAGGCACAATCAACCCAAAATCCCCGAATCAATTTTGTCAAATTGAATTATAAAAATAACGGAAAAAGATAGAAAATATGGTTTGCAATTGAGGGTTAAGCCAACTTATCAGAAGAAAGCAATTAATGTGTTGTGTCAAATGGCAAAGGACAAGTTCTTGTATTCCTCATCCCCTCCTCTGAAAATCAAGAATCATAATGTCCTTTATCACCAATTTTCACATAAAACTCAAAATTCTATTTTTGTCTATTTCCTCCTCAATTCAGTAAAATAGCCATGAGCTTATTTGATTTAGAGAAGCATTTTGCGTTCCAATTGTTTGTGTAACAGTCTAAAATAGTTATTGTTGTTTGTGTGATATTGTGTTAAAATGGTATTGAAATGACTAAATTACCCCTGTAAACAAACCCACAAAATCATATTTAAAAAAACGTGAAAGTGAGTCGTTTTATACACAATACCAAATACGAATGATAAAAAAAGTCAAACTTGAAGCACAGTGATCGAACGCAGAATTCTCGTAAACGTAAGTGATCAATGGTGTCATTTAGCCTTTATTAAATTATGAACTTATCTATACTATATATAATGTGAGAAGTTCTAAATTGTGGTGGTGAAACTAAAACACTCATTTAGGATTTTTATGTGGCACTACACTAACTTGACATGTTCCATTTAATATATCAAAAAATAATTACTATATTAACCACCATATATAGATATATGGGTAAATGGCACTATCGATTACTCGGTTTATCTAAAATTTTCACTTCGATCACACTAATTTAATTTTGCATATATTTGATTACTGAAGTGCGTACTTTTGCTAAAAACTAATCATTGTGCGTTTTTTCAAATTTTGAGCCATATTTGTAAGTTTTTTTGCTAGGGCAGTTTAGTCTTTTCAAATTTTAGTTTTCCTTCCCCATCTCCTTTTTCTAACTCCTTTCACCATTTTTCATGTCCATTTTATGTTCCAATGTAAACTTACTTTTTGGTTACTTTTTTTTCAATTTAAATTTTCGATTATTATTTTGGATTTCAATTTTGATTTTTTTCGAAAAAAGAAATCTAAAAAAAGAATAAAAAAGAAATCGAGAAAAAAAATCAAAAAATAAATCAAGAAAAAAATCAAAAAATAAATCAAGAAAAAAATCGAGAAAGAAATCTAAAAAAAATCAAAAAAGAAATTGAGAAAAAATCGAAAAAAAAGTCGAAAGCCTAAATTGGAAAAAAAAAGCCAAAGAGTAAGTTTAAGTTGGAACATAAAATGGGGAAAGGAGATGGAGGGAGGAAGATGATGATTAATAGTGAAAAGACTAAATTGCACTAGGTAAAAACTATACTGCCCTACCTAAATACTTACAAAAATGGCCCAAAACTTGGAAAAAAAACCGGAGTGACTACTTTTTAGCAAAAGTATGCGGTTCAGTGATCGAATATAGGCAAAACAAAATCAGGGTGATCGAAGTGAAAATTTTAGATAAACCGAATGATCAATGGTTCCTTTTGCCTTAGATATATATGTTTAGTCATTTTCTTTACAAATAAGAATAACTTTAATATAGTAATAATTGCCCAATATTTTTACTTATATATATTTATTTAGACATATACGTTTAGTCTTTTTTAAAATAATTATTTATTTTTATATAGTCATTGTCCAATATTTTTTAAAAATTCAATTTTGGATCATATGTAATTATTTTTTCATTTTCTTCTTTTATAACAACAAATTATTTGAATAAGAATTTCAACTATAAGAAAAATTGTTACAAAAAAAGATTGAAATTTTTGCACAGATTAAACCGTGGGCAAACGGCTAGTTTTAATGTGAAAAATTTAGCGTGTTTAGATACTATCATCCAATTAAATTGGAATATAATAAGAGGTACTTTTAGATTATTAATAACCGCATGGGACGATAGCAGCTAGATTTGTAGGGACTAAAATGAGAAAACAAGTGCGATGGCTTTTAAGAAAGTCACTGCGTTTTGTTTCAACGATTTCGAAGCAATTTCTTTCAAGATGTGTTTACATTATTTGATTATTATTGCTATTCTCCACTCATTTCTCTATCTCGACGCATGTATTTCTTCTTGACCCCAATAGTCATACAATGGGACAATATTATGTGAACACATGAAAAGAAATGGAAGTCAAGATTTTGCATTATGCTAGATTCCACAAGTATTTAAAACGGGGGTGTAGCTCAAATCTAAACACGATGAATTTAGCAATTTTAGAGTGGTGGTTCAAAATATACATTAAATTTTTTAATTCAATTTTTATATTATTAATAAATTAGTTACAGCAAATTATCTATCATATGAGAACTTTTTTCTGAAATATAATAAAGATTTATCAAATTTTATTCTTCAAATATTAAGTAAACCATTAATTACATCATAATGAACTATAAAAATATATATGAAATGTCTAAGGTTTATTATTAGAGCTAATGAATAGTTAAATAAATTTTGTAGGGGTTATAAGTTAATAATAAAAGAATTGTAGTTAGGAGGAGCTGAACTCTTGACCTCATGGACATATATACTTACTTCCGACTAACTTACACTATTACACATATTTTTTGTGATTAAATTGAACCACCCAGAATAACAAGTCCGCCCCTAATTGTAATTAAGTTTGTGGACACCATTATAAACTATAACTCATATCTATATATACTGCGAAGTATAATATACCTTCTAAGTGTAAATGAAGAAATTTATCCTTTTTATTTTATGTTAAGATTATAATGTCCTCCACTAATTTTTTTTAGTTATGTCATGAATGTACAAATAGTTCTTGATTAATATAATATTAAAATTATTATTAATACTACAATATATAATCTATCTATATTTTTACAAAGTAATATGAAAGGACAATATATATCCTTGCAGTAGAAAAATATTGTGAATTTATATGATTTTATATAAAATTAAGATGATAATGTGATTAGATATTTATATCAAAATATAAACTACTCCGTTGGAAGTAGTTTTGATATTTGTATAATCAAAGATATAATATATTATATTATAACAAAAATAAAAGTTACAACCATAAATACAATATAATAACGTTTAAATAAGTATAAGAAATTGTTCAATTAATGATTTTTATCAATTTTAAATAAGTTAAAATATAAGTTTAGTTAGTTTGCACTAAGTAATTTATAGATTGCATGTAGAGAAGAATGAAAAAATAGATTCCAGTGAGCAGCCGATGACCATAAGAGTATGAGTTTGATTCCTTTATCAATACCTTTTTGGTAGAGGATTATCTAGAGGCATTGTCAAGCCGAGCTCCAAGTTAAATCAAGCTTATTTCAAAACTTTAAGGTTCAGTTTGGTTCTGTGAAAGCTTGCCGAACCGAGCCATTCCCAACCCGACGAGCTCTTGATAACTAGTTAGTTTATTTCCACTCTTTAAGTTCAATCGAATTAACAAAATTATGCTTAACTTCAACAATTAATGAAATTAGTTTACATGTAATGAGTAATAAAATTAATCAACATTTAACAAGGTAAATAAAATTATTATGTTGCAAAGGAAATTAACACTAATAATACTACCTCCGTTCTTTTTTATTTGTCTTTTTAGCAATTTGCACATAGATTAAGGAGAATAATAGTTAGTCAAAAAGAACATTGAAAATGTAAAATGACAATCAATTGAAACTATATAATTGGTTGGTTGATAACTTCATAAGAAAAAAGTAATTAAAAAGTACATTGAAAATGTAAATGTACAATAATTATGTTAGAAAGACAAATAAATAAGAACGGAGAGAGTAGTAATTAACATTAATCATAGTAATTGAAATGAGATACTAAACGAGCCAGGAATCCAGCTTGCCGCTCCCCTAGTAGAATACGAGCACCACTTCGAGCCTTGGCTCACCCAGGCCAAGCGAGCCGCTCGGTTAGCTCGTGCTCATCTCTACCCTAAACCAATTGTGTCGATAATTAACTCCTATGGGCAATTCTTGGAAAGATCCAAAGATGAACACAATGCAAATTGTTGACAAGAATCCAATTGGGAAACCAATCCCAACAAATTTCCAAGAAAACACTTGTTCTTGCTCATTTTCGTCCTCCACAGACTGATCAAATTTGCAAGGTGTTTGGATTTGAGCCCCGCACAAACCGCTATTGTTTGCGTAGAAAACCGGATCATTTATCCTGTCCAACTGCCCGCTTTCCGGAATAGGGCCGGTGAGGTTGTTGTTGCTCACGTCCAACCAGTTGAGAGAAGAAATCCGAGAAAACGATTCTGGTATTTCGCCTGAGAAACTGTTATGTGACAGATCTAATATCTCCACAGTATTCAGGTCACCCAAGGAGCCTGGAATTTGACCTGAGACTAAATTGAATGAAAGGTTGAGTAACTTCAGACCTTTGAGATGGCCTAGTGAAGGGGGCAGATCACCTGATAATTGGTTGTTCGATAGGTCTAATATTGTGTACAAGTCTATCTGTCGGTTAGATAAGGTTTGCTTCGATTTCTTCCAGTTAACTAAGACGTCCTCACACTCGCAATCTACAATGACATCGAAGAATTGGATGGTCATCCCACTAGCATTGGCTAGTCTTTGTGGAGTGTCTGATGTTGACATGCCATTAAGACTCCCGAGGCTCGTAGGAACATTGCCTTTGAGGCGGTTATTTGAGAGATCTAGAATCCTGAGTTTTGGATTGGTGGCCAGCTGTTCAGGTATTGAGCCCTCCAGTTTGTTGTTTCTCAAGTTGAGGACTTGAAGGAGAGATAGGTTGGAAATTGAGGCTGGAATTTCACCTGCAACAATGAATTACAATAAGAATATTATTTTGTATTTAGCTTATATACTAGAAGTAAATTTGCAAAGGACTTCAAAGTTAACGAGTTGGTCAATCCTGATTTGCTTAGCCTGTCCCCGTCTTTGTACCTGAAAGTTTGTTGTCATGGAGATCAAGTTGTTGAAGTTGACGCAATTTGGTTGCCAGGTTTATAGGAAAGCTGCCTTGGAAATTATTTTGACCCAATAACAGAACCCTTGTAGTTGACGGAAATGAAAATACTGGTAGCTCTCCTGAGAAATTATTGAAGGATATATCAATACATTGGAGAGATGGGCAAAAAACTGGAAACTTGTCACTACTCCCAGCGAGGTTGTTGTCAGACAAATCCAGCAGTCGAAGTTGATCTAGTCTTGAAAAGGATTGCGGTATTGACCCTGAGAAGTTATTACCTGAAAGTAGTACTATGGATACATTTCTTGCTTTGCCAATGCTTACAGGCAACTCTCCATGGAAGTTATTGCTCGACAGGTCTAGCAAATATAAACCTTCCTGGAACAATGGATCAACGTTTTTAAGAGAACCAGTGAGACTGTTATTGGCTAAAACCAAGTTCTTGACACCTAACTGGGCTAACCATGGCGGGAGTAGCCCTTCCAGACGATTATCGCTCAAGTCCAAAGTTGTGATGTTTGTTTGATTCGAGAGCCAATTTGGAAATGGACCAGAAAGGTTACAGGATGCCAGAGACAAGACAATTAGGCTACATTTTGGGGCAAAGAACTCATCGCTGTTGTTCCAGGAAAGCTTGTTTCCTCCAAGCTGGAGGTACTTCATCTCTTGCAAATCAAACAACCCTGTTGGTATCACACCATAGAGATCATTATTTCGAAGCTGGAGGGTGGTCAAAAACTCTAGCTTCTCCAACGTTGAGGGTAGTTTTCCCCCAAGATTGTTCTCGTTTAAGATAATTCCAAGCATATTTGTTAGATTCCCTATTTCACTTGGAATCTCACCTTGTAATGAATTTTTTTGTAGGTTCAGGAACTCCAGCCTTTTCAGGCTGAAAATGGATCTTGGAACCTCACCTGCAAGACTGTTTTCGTTAAGCAATAAACTCCGAAGTTCAGTGAGATTTCCTATTTCTTGTGGAATTTTTCCCTGCAGAAGATTTTCTGACATGGAAAGATGTTGAAGCTGCCTTAAATTGGTAAACATTTCTCCTGGAATGGAACCTTCAAACTTATTTTTGCTTAGATCTAGTGTAGTGAGCCTGCTTAGATTTGCAAACCCAAGCCCTGATATCTCCCCCTGGATTCCACATCCGGAAAAGTCAAGAACTGTGAGAGAAGTTATACTAAAAAGCGGATTCAGGGCTTCGGCACTGATGACTATTTGAGCCTGGGAAGTAGCATCAGTGAGAGCGGAGCCAAGAATGAGCTCGGTCATGTCTCCGTGGGCGCCACAGGCGACGCCTTCCCATTTGCAGCAACTAATGCTGGAGTTCCAGAATTGGGATGTTGCAGAATGGTTGTAGACCAAAGATTGAAATCGAAGGAGAGCCTCTAATTGATATTGAGAGCAAGAAAGGCTAAGAGTATAAAAGAGAAACAGTACACAAATTATGAGGTTTGATTTTATCATCGAGAGTATGTAGAAACACATACAAAAAGTGAAAAAATTTAAAGTAATATTTCAAGAAATTAAGAAGACGATAGATAGATAGTGGTGAAATTGGGATGGAATAGTGACTCAAACAGTTGGAAAATGATATATACTTGCTCCATTTTGTATGAATTTGCTGATTGGCGTATATAATACCATGTTTTCATCATGTTAATACAAAACACTTGGCCTACCTACTCAACATATTAGTCACTCTTTCACATTCAGTTGCTCTTTTATATTACTCCCTCCATCTCTAAATGATTGTCATATTTTAACTTTTCATGGTCAACAAAATACGATTTAAAATATAAATATCTCTTATTTTACATGAATTTTTTATATAAAAAGTTGATATTTCAAAAATATATATTGAAACGAATCTAGCCATATCCTACAAGATTATATTGTTTTTTATCGTTTAATGAGAATTTATGATAAAATTTCTTAATGTTTGACCAACAAAGGTTAAAATGTGACAATTTTTTAGGGATGAATGGTGTACTAAAAAAATTACATTATAAAAATACTTTAAAAAATGAGTTTAATTATATAAATTTTATACACTTTAAATACTTAATAGTTGATGGTTAAACTTCAATTTTAAAAAATAAATGTCAGTTTTTATATATTTTAGAATAAGTAATAAGCCATGAATGAGTTTTTAGATTGCGATCGATAAAAATAAGCAGTGCAACATTTTGTGGTATCTCACATTCACCAACAATCTTCAAGAAAAGCAAGACTAGTAATAGTATTAAACCACAAACTTTAGTATCATGTCCTAATTGTAGAAGTAGAAGCTTCTACTGTTCTAAAGAATCTTATTCTCTCTAATTATATTAATACATTAATTATAAAAAGAAAAACTTAAATAATCAAGGATGAAGTTCGATGAGTGATCTCACTCCTAGAACATTAAGTATCTTGTAATTTGTAAAGCCTGCATCCACGAAGAGTTTTGCCCATTCTTTCTCATTTCTTTGTTTGCCCTTCAATAGAGTCATCAAATGCATATCATAAAATAATTGAGTCTCTACTTCATCGTCCTTTCTTTCTTCGTTAACAACCATATCCATAATTATGACTTTATTTTTACCGTTACTTGAAAAACCTTCTTTGCATCTCTTAAGAATCTCAACACATTTGACGTCGCTCCAGTCATGCAATATCCACTGCACGAGTTTATTCATTCTTATTATGAGAAAGCATTAAAAGACATCTAAATAGAATTACTCAAAATTAAATGGTGATGTTATCTAAACGTGAGTGATTAGGTTAAGATTTGTTCTCAGTTTATGACATTGTTGCAAATTTAGTCTCTGAAAGAGTACCTAATATTGCAATTTGATGTCTTAGTGGACATAACACATTGCTGTACGACATAGGATCTATATCACTTGACACATTTAGATGAAAAATAATGAACAATTTTAACACATGTTGAAACCAAATTGCAATACCCTGTACAAAAATCAAATCTCCAAAGCTATCATTAACTAGAAGCAAAATAACAACTCGGTCTCACTTAATGTGACCAAATTGATAATATAATTAGATCAAATATCAACATTCGATTCGGTTCGAAAAGTTCGGTCCGATGTAGTTCAAACCAAACTCGAACCTACTTTAGGTTCAATGGAATTCGAACTGAAGTTTGGTTCGACTCGAATCACATACATTTAATCTTTTTTATTTCAATTTCCTTCTTATTTATCAGGAATTTTCAAATTTTTGTTCGAACCATTCGAATCTAACATTTCAATATTTCGAACCGAATCGACCTTCGGATGTTTTGGTTGGTCGAACTCGTTTAAGATCCTATGAACATAGTGGTTAAGGCGCTTACCTTGAGGAGAAATACATTGGCTTTAGGCAGAGACCCAAACATATCTCCAGCAACAAAAGAGAAGTTTGCATCTCCTACCAATCCATCAATTACATGAGGCAGATCAAGAACAATGCACGACATGTTTGGGAAGGCTTTAGCAATCTCCTTAGCCAAACTCCCTGTTCCACCTCCAACATCTACTAATGAATCCACTCCCTCAAACACTTCCTTGTATTTTCCAAGTACGAAACTAGAAACCAACCTAGCATCCGAAGCCATAGCTTCATTAAACGAATTATTAAACTTCGGTTGGTTGCTCGAAAATCCCCAAAGGGACCTCCCGTTGTAGCTTTCGAACAGCGAAAGTTGAGAATCAGTTTTGAACCAGTTGCTAAATTGGTGCCAAGGTTCAGTGACACAAGGATCAAGCATGGTTTCCAAAAGGGGCGTTACACTGAACGGATTGTCTCTAAGGAGGAGATGAGATGAAGGAGTAAGCACATAGCCCTCTTCCTTTTCGATAAAGAAACCCGAACGGACTAGTAATCGCATTAGGCGATGGAGGCAATCTGCTTTTGCGTTGTTGATTGAAAGAGCTTCAACGAGATCAGAGATAGGCATCGGCTTGCCATGTTTGTGGATAATATCAGGAATGCCTAATTGAATAGCACATTTTAGTGAAAATGAGTTTATGAAATTGAAAATGTGGTTCCATATGTGAGATTGAGCTTGGAAAATCTCATCGTAAGTTTGTTCAGATGAGAGAGCCATATCTAGATCTTCTATTTTGGAGATTTGAGAGATGCAGTTTGGTATGATAATATTATAGCCCTATATATAGCAGTTTTTGCATGTTGAGACATGTTCGATCTCATAAATATCATCAATCTCTAAGTGAAAATATTTATATAGTTATAGTTAAAGAGGGAATCCGAGTACATGACTTTTAAAAATCATCACTACATGTTGGTTTCATCAATTTCCAACCAATTTCTATCATTTTAATAGTATATGGATTATATGAATCATTCAATGTAACTTTTGATAATTGTTGTTTTCGTTATAAGTATAGTGTCTATATTTATAGGTAAATATTGCACTTACCTTAATATAATTACTGATCGTAAATTAGAAATATATTTAGCTTGAAAATGGACAAACATCAATTGGCACTTTCGTAAAATAGTTTTGTCGATAGTTATCAGGGGACCATAATGGTGGTATGAAACTGAAAATTCAAGAAGATATCTCAACTGGAAATGGACTTAGAATCCTCACCTTCATGCAGAGATCCAAAACCGCAGCAGCTAGTAGAAAAATCAAAAAATCTTCAGATACATAAACAACCCCAAAAGAAGCGTGCGACAAGAAGCTGCTTGTATCCAGTTCTAGGGGAACCCCACCATCAAGTGTAGCAAGCCCTGCATCGTCATTGCAACATTCAAACATGTAAACACTAAAAGAACGAGCTCGTGTTCTGATTTTAAGCACAATTGTTGACGCACGAGTAAACTTAGGTAAATATTCCACCGCACTGTTTTATCCTTTTAAAAGAGTATTTATGCAGTAGGAAGTTGAGTTCTACTTATGAGCTATTCTACTACAACCACAATTTCAAAGTCGGAGAATCTGTCCTAACGGAACACTACCTTTGACAAAGCCGAAAGCTGCACATACTCCTGTCTTCAGGTGGAAATCAACTAGGTCTCGTCTTACTACATAACGAAATGTCACCCCAAACAAAGCACAGCTAACAAAGGTGATTGCTAGAGGCAGTACCAATTCGCCATTGTTAGCCACCCGAGTAAGAACAACAGGCAACCCAACAAGACTTCCAGTTAAAGCAGAAACGAATGCAGCTTTAATAGACTCCAATCTCTCTTCATTCTCTTCGATGATCGTTTCACTTCCTGCACCACCAGTAGCTAGAGATCGTTCTGCTTCTTCAATCATCACTCTTGCTTCTGATATATCTTTCTGGCACTCTGCTATCTTTAACGACTCAACAATAAACAAAGTACATTAATATTGACAATCGAATCCCACCTTAGTAGATGTATACCATATATACATTAATTAGGTTCTGCACAAATACATCCACTCACACATTAGCTGATTAAAACCTAGTATTAATAATAGGACATTGACTAATGTTGGATTGGAATAGTTAAATTTTGTTCCCTTCATTCCAAAAATATGGTCGATCTTTGAATTTTAATAGTTAAATTTTTAAATTTTGGAATAATTGATTTTATATATATGGAGACACTATAATTAAAGAGCGCCAATTAACATAGTGACTGTTGAATTGCAAGAAAATATTAAGCAGAGCAAGAAAAACCTCAGAGGTTCTTGATTCGAGGAGATTAATGTGGTCTCTCATTAGCATAGCTTCAACTTCCTGTCTCTTAATTTCTTCAAGTTCCTTTTTGGCTAATTCAACTCTTTGGGAGGCTTTCTCCAACCCATTTAACAAATCTTTGTTTTCTTCTTTGTTCAAAAGTTCATTAACTCTCTTCTCCACCATTTCGGACAAAACACCCCTCGTGTTTGCTGTTCCATTGTTGGCACCTGGTGAGTTGCATTTTGTTGACAAAGATTTTGGGACATCAATAGAATTAGGCAGGGTTTGTGTTTTGGTGTTTTTGGGGTTGTTGATGAAGAAATGTTTTGGTTTCGGATGTGGTCGGATAAGTGGAAGGTTGAGTGTGACCATTTTTATGTCTGGTAAGTTAAAAAAAGGGATTTGTATTTGATGTAACCTTCTAAAATAAAAAAAAATTGTGTTCGAAGTACACTGAGGAAGTATATCCCGAAGATATTTAGTGATATCTTTTGATTGCGGTCGAGTTAAACTATGGATCAAAATTTGAATCGGGTGATCAAGTCTCCACAACAAGTTCGGACACCTCCACACAATAAATTTAGGGTTCTTGTATATTCTATACTTAATTTCTTTTATCACCCTTCAGAGCTCATATTATACTTTGTTATTTCCTTAATAACGGTGAAATCAATTTATGACGTTGGCTCATATTATACTTTGATATTTCCTTAATAACAGTGAAATCAATTTATGACGTTGGCTCATATTATACTTTGATATTTCCTTAATAACAGTGAAATCAATTTATGACGTTGCCTGTGGATTGCCAAATCTACCATTTAAGACACCATGATAAATTTTTGTGTTACTTTTTAGTCATCACTTTATTAATCTTAATCGCATTAACTACAATATTATAAAATTAAATAAATTATAAAAGTCCTTCTCCTCATTTCACTCGCACTACCATCGTCATCTCCATCATCACCTGTACTTTTGACCATATAAGTTGGCAGCAACCTATGTGAGGATAGTTGTTACGAACTTAGGTGACTGCTTTAAAATATTACTTGGAAATTTTATTTGTCGAACTAATCAAGGTAAAAAATATATAATATAATTGAAAAATGACTTACATTTTATACCAATTTAGCTATTAATGAAAATGATGCTCGACACGATGAAGATTTTTTAACCAAATTGGATGCAATTACTTATTCATAATTTGACATGATTTTTTTTATAGTATTTCATGTGCTTCTTTTTGTTCGAAGTTTGATTTTTTGAAAAATATATATCCTCATTTTTCATCGTGGCTAATCATTTAAATTCAATTAATTTACTAGGTTAACTTATGCGGATCCACCATACAAACGATAATAATCTTTTATAAGGATCAAATTACTATTTTATCCCATCTACACTTTTTCACCTACGACACTTTTAAATAGAGGATATAAAGGTAATTTTTTTTAAAAAAGTAAATATTTTTTTGCATCTTATAGAAATCCTATTGAAGAAGATACTCCCTCCATCCCTAATTGATGGGGATATTTTGACTTTTTTGGTCAAAATTTGTAAACTTTGACTATTAATTTTTATTAACCAATACAAAATAATATAGTCAAATGAGATGTTGTTAGATTCGTCTCAATGTATATTTTTAAAATATGTATTTTTTATAATTTTTTCGTGTACAAAATAAAAGATATTTACGTTGTAAGTCGTGTCTTGGAGACCGTGAAAAAGCAAATGTCCCTATCATTTAGGGATGGAGGGAGTAAATCTCAAAGCAGCCCACCTACCATCCCATCACCCTCAACCATTCTTGATAGCCGTCTACATTCAAGAAAAAGTGCAAAAAAACTCCACAAAATGGCCACACTCTCATACTCTCCATCTTCATCACTTCACACCCTCAAAAACTGCCCCATTTTCCTCAACCCCAAATCTCAACTTTCCCCAAATTATTCTCCAATAAATCCCAAAGCTTTGTCCAACAATAATTTTCCAGCAAATCTCAAAACTTTGTCCCAAAATTCATGTCGACTTTTGCCTCCTTTGCACTCCACCACCACTACCACCACCTCAACCCCTTCCACCTCACAGTCCCTCAAAAGCCGTCTGAAAAATGGTGAAACCCTTTATGGGATTTTTTTACTCAGTTTTTCTCCCACGATTGCTGAAATTGCTGGTTTAGCTGGCTATGATCTAGCTGTTGTTGATATGGAACATGGGTTTGGTGGAATTGCTGATGCCCTTGATTGTATTCGTGCTTTAGCTGCTACTAGGACACCTGTTGTACTTAGGTTGCCTGAATCTTCTGCTGTTTGGGCCAAGAAAGCGCTTGATCTTGGCCCGCAAGGGATAATGTTTCCCATGATCGATAGCCCCAAAGACGCCCGAAAGGCGGTGTCTTACTGTCGTTTCCCACCCAAGGGTATTCGCGGCTCTGCTCATACGGTGGTCCGGGCCTCGGATTATGGGATTGATGAAGGGTATTTAGGAAATTATGAGGATGAGTTGTTGATCATGTGCCAAGTAGAGAGTGAAGAAGCAGTGGGGAAGATTGAGGACATTGCAGCTGTTGAGGGCGTTGATTGTGTTCAGATGGGGCCATTGGATTTGAGTGCTAGTATGGGGTATTTGTGGGATCCAGGGCACAAGAAAGTGAAGGAAATGGTGAGGAAAGCGGAAAAGGGTGTGTTGGGTTCGATGAAAAATGGTAAAGATGGCGCCTTTTTGGCTGGTTTTGCAATGCCTCATGATGGGGCTGAGGATTTGAGGTTGAGAGGGTATCATATAGTGTCGGGTGCAGTTGACGTCGGGTTGTTTAGGAGTGCAGCTGTGGAGGATGTTAGGAAGTTCAAGATGAGTTTGGCTCAAGGGGTTGATCATGAGAAGCAAGAAGAGAAAGATGGGGATGAGAAATACTGGAGTGAGTAGAGGTTTGGTATCTTGAATAAAGTGTAGCTAATTTCTCTGCCTTTTAGATGTATTCTGATCCTTTTTTTCTCCAATTTTAGTGTTGATGGGTGGAATGGGGGTGGGGTGGAGGTAGGGTAGTGGGATGAAGGAAGGGGAGATCACAGTTTGCGGAAAATAGGATGCTGTTGGAATTTGCAACAGAATGATGCCATCAATTGTATGAACAATTTGCCAATTTCATAATAAAAAGCTACCATTAGTGTAAAATTTGGTAATTGGAGCTTAAGAGTGATGATTTTATTCTCCATATATATGTTTGGCCATCATTAAGATTAATACAACAAAGTTTTAGACACTCCATGATCCTTCTCTTAGATTCGATTATGTTTACTATTCACTCCTTTAACAAACAAACTGAATTTGTCCTTGATTGCATTTGATTGACATTTGTTTCAATAGTCATGCAATAACATGTCGCAATGTCCTTAGAGAGTCTCTCATCTAAGCGGGGTAAGAGGAGGTGTTTTTGTTGGGTTATAGGGGGTAGGGGGTGGTTGATGGAATAATAAGAAGAAAATACACAGACTTGATTGTCGTCCCAAAAACTCATAGAATGCCTCCTCCGGTGCAGCAGGTTCTGCATTTCCTCTAGCCGAACCATCAATACACTAGTTTATATTACAATATTCCAATGTTCTTGAAGAGACTTTCTGTTGATCGGAAGTTTGTGCTAACACTTTCATCTAAACAAGATAGAAGGAGTCGGGTAGAGCACAGAATTCACTTGTCTATAAAATCATTAAAAGACTCCAGAGACAAGAGTGCCATCATGGTAAAGAGGCAGAATTTGCTGAAAACTAATGATTTTGAGAGGGTAATGAACTAAATAATACAGGTTTTGCTACCACCTCACATTTGTTTTCAGACCATGTTAAGCTGTTTGCTCTCTCCAACTATACCACGTGCTTTGCTGCTCCTATTATTACAAACCAATGTTTTCTGCTTTCAAGTTTCAACACAAAGTTGGAGATTTAGATGCTTGGGGCATCCCCAATGATGCCAACAAAAATGTTTATGCCAAATGGTCTAAGAATCAGGAGGTCAAGATTGGAGATTCTCTCTGTAAGTTATAAACCTTATTCCATTTCATCACATCATCATTTTTTTGAAATTGGGTGTTTTAAGAGGTAATTGATGATTCTATTCCAAGTAGTGGAACAAATTTTAGTGTAGTAGTATGAGATAGTCCCAAAAGCAATAGTTGCACATTTGCTCCTAATTGTGATAAGTCATAACTGTTGCACATTCCTGAATATTTTCTTACGCTGAAAATAAGGACGAATAATTAGATTAAACTACAACTTTGTTCTACTATCTCAAAGCACATCGTTAATTAGCTCAGTATCCTATTGTCAACTTGAATGTACTGAATTGAATGAACTTTTTGCCAGTTGTTCTCTAACCTCTAAGCCAAGATTCTGTCATACAAGTCACAAATGATGCTTATAAAATCTGCAACACAAGCAATCCAATCTTGACAATGAATGATGGGAATTCTCTGTTCAACATTACTGAAAAGAGGGAGTTTTTCTTCACTAGTGGAGAAGAAGGTCATTGCGGGAAAGGTCAAAAGCTTCACATCTGTATTCTTGGAAATGCATCTTATGCAGAGTACCCTGATTATAGTCCAGCTGCATCAGCTCCTTCTTATGCCACTGTTTTTGGTTCGATTCCAGCTCGAACTTCATCTTCTACTTCTTCTCCATTGATTAAAGTTCCACTTCTATTATCAGCAATTTCTGGATAATATATTTGTGCACTGCTAAGGGGGCCTCATTTAGATGATTTGCATAACTTATGTTTTCAGAATTCAGAAGGCTATATTTTTAATTCAAAGATGGCATTACATTGTTGAATATGCACTGGGAGATATCTTCTTCAGTTCAGGAGTTCAACTCTATGATCTATTGATATAACCAAGATACAACTATTGATTTATACTTGATAGAATTTGAAGATTGTGTGTTTTCATCTTTACTGATACACCACAGGGCAGCCTTCAACCATAATTCCCTTCCCAGTTGGACAAGAAGCATAAGGACACCCATCAAGATTATTCCCCCACCAGTGAAGACTAATATCCTCCAACCCCAAGCACAGATACAACAACACCCCCATAAATGCTAAGCCGGCGTCCAACGCACCAGAAAGAACATAATTATACCTCTGCCACAAGTCAGGTTTGTACCTAAAGACAACATATCCTGACAAGAATGCCATTATAATCCATGTACTAAAATTTACAGCAGTAGCTGGAGGCATTGACCCTGTGGCGCCCAACAAAATCGGCATATTGATCAGTCTAATCCATTTCTTATTAGGGAAGGCTTTATGAGACAACCAGACTAGAAGTGGTGCAATTGCTCCAGCAAGGAAAAACCAGTTTACCAGACTGTAGAAGCCCTCGTCCCCAAAGATTTTCCGTGGACCGATTAGACCCCAAATTACTGAAGCGTCGTAGAAGACACGGTCACCAGGGCATGTCCATAGACTATCTTGCCCTGGATTGCAAATGTTGGGGATTGTGTCCATTAACCACCATGCTGTGGCTAAGTATACAAAAGCTGCTATAAGAGTACCAACTATCTGCATAAAGGAAAACGAACATGCTTCAAATGCTTTAATTTTGTTCAAGAAATCAAATGCAAAAGAAGATAGTAAAATGTGAATGTTCTTAACCTGGGCCATGAACATTGTTCTTGGAGGAATTTTCATGTAGTGACCAAGTTTGAAGTCTTGCAAGAAAGTTATGGCCTGTGACATGCTAATGAAACCATACACCTTGAAGCACATATTAGCCACCGGATATCCAGGATAAATGTATCCAATTACATATTCTGTAATGATATTCAAACCCGGAGCCTGAAAATGAGTATCGCCCATGTAAGAATATTGAACTAGTTTCTTACAACTCATTTCAATTATCATGAGAAAACAAATGTTACCTGATTTGTAATTGCAACAATGATCCCAATAGGAAGAGTAAAGAAGATGGAAATGCTACAAGCTAATAAGACACCCCACCATGGTAATTGAAGTTGTTCCTTAAAATATTCACAAGCAAAAATAGTAATAAAAATATTTATCCCAAGGAGGCACCAAAACCACCATTCAGGAACTTCTTTATACTTCCTCATCAGCTTTGTATGTACGTCCATCTTTTTATCCTTGAAACTTGACTTGCTTTGATCCCATATTTCTCTGTATGTTCGAAGAGTACTATTACGAAAATGATATTAAGATACATGCTTTATCTAAAATGTCAACTAGAACTGTAGAAGGGTGACATTTCACCTTCCATGGAAGAGAAGCACATGAACAATTGTGGCAGTCAATGCTGCAAAGCCAACACCATATGTCATTGCGAAAAATGTACTAATGTACATAGGCCCTCCTCGCTGGTAAGCATCAGCATCGAAGTGAAAATTCGAGTCAATTATACTCGAAATATCGTAGAGATGGCCAGAGCCATCGAAAAGATCCTCCGAGTAAATGGGGAAGTTCTTGGCTTTGTAGACATTGTTCCAATAGCACAGAGGAGTTATAACATACATGACCATGAAAAATCCTGCAGCAACATTAGCAGTAGCAAACCATGGGCTTGCAAGTGGGCTGCCAAGGTAGGCGGATATGGTGGACCAGTCCAGCCCAACAGCTCCAATTCCGAGACCGTGAAGGCCGGAACCGAGTTGTTGGGCTAAGACTGATTTGGGGAAGATCCAACATATCCAAGAAAGGGAAACAAACATTTGGAAAAGATAACTAGGGAAAATGTAGTAAGAGAAGCTGCATATGAAGGCTATGATGAAGAATTGTGATCTTGTTACTCCTCCTTTGGCCCTTTCTTCTTCCTCATGTAGAGCCCTATTATGGAAAACTTGTTAGTTAATGAATAAAATCTTGTTACCAAACGATATGAGTTTGGTAATAGGAAGATATTACATTCTTTAACATGTTCCCGCCCTAATGCCTCTGAAGCATCTTCTGTCTAAACGGGGTAAGATAGGATTTTATCAAAAAGATGTGTTTCTAATTGAATGTAGTAATCTTAAGTCTAAGTCTATGGAGATGTAGATATTATTATGATGTTGATAATAGATAACATGGTATTGATATTTTTTGGTATAGTTTTTATCAAATCAAATTAATCATGTTCTTATGTAAGATTCTTCTAACAATGGATTTCTAGTGATAGAAGAATTATGCATAAGTGTTTAAAACATGTAAAAGATATAAGTGTTTTAAAACATATGAAAGTAGAGAGTATTTTGCTACATAAGCTTTTTCTTTCATGAACTTGGAATGAGGATACAAAGACTCAAGGCCACCTTATATAGTGGTGACCACTTGAGAATACAAAGACACTTGTAACATCACATGCAAACTAAACACATCTTGACACATACACTTGTCAAGTATTTTGCATGACTTTATTATAAGATGACAACTAGATTGGCTACATGCCAAATGCATGTGAATGCTTATTCAATTTCATGACACAACATAAAGACAAACATACTAAATTCCCCCCGTCTCCAAAAAATGGAGCGATTTGCTTAGGTAATGAGCGGGAACAATGGAGCCACCACCGATTGAGTTCTGGAGAGATAATCTGGAAGAAAGTTGTCTTTTCCTTTGATGTGGTTAACATCAAACTTCCATTGAGAGAACCAACTAGCCCATCGTAGCAGTTGTTTTTGAGGTAGGATCTTTTGTTTGAACTACAACATCTTAGGGAATGACGACATATCCATTTCAATGAGGAAATGTTGGCCAATGAGATGAAATTCAAGTTTTTCGATTCCTCGTTTGACTGCAAGAATTTCCTTGTATGTGGAATGGTAATGTTTTTCACTGTCTTTGAAGGCTCCACTTTTATACCCACATATTCGTCTCTTTCCTTCATCGTCTTCTTCTAGTAAAACAACTCCTCAGTAGTAGTCGCTGCGTCGGTTTGCAAAAGTCTTTTGCCATTGGAGGGTATCTTTAAAGTTGGCAAAATTTTTGCTATTCTTTTGAGATCTTTGACTGCTGTGGTGCACTTGTCATCCCACTTGGTTGCATTCTTGAGTTGAGCTGATAAGATGGACCGGTATTTTGTTAGATTGTGAATAAAGTCAGCCATGTAGTTGACTATTCCTAGAAATTGTTGGACTTGCTTGAAGGTGAGCTTTTCATCTGGGAATTTGCCCAATTCATTTGCAACATGTGACTGGAGCTGGAATTCGCCTTGAGAGATATGCATGCCAAGGAAGTCAACCTTTTCTTGTCCAATGATGAACTTTTTCTCAGATAACATTATCCCATATTTTAGGACAAGATTATGAAATTTTTGGAGAAGTTCGGAATGTGAAGCCTCATCCGTAGAGAAGAGAAGAATATCATCAATATAGATTAGAGCATTTGGGAGTAGAGGCTCAAAGATTTTTGTCATGGCCTTCTGAAATAATGATGGTGCTGTTTTGAGACCGAATGACATGACTTTCCAGTGGAAATGATGATCTGGGATATAGAAACCTGTTTTTGGTCGGTCTTCAAATTTGGAGAAGATTTTTGCTTGTGTGATCTTTTGGAACAAAACATCTCTTTTGGGGAGTGGAAATTTGTCGTCTGCAAGGAAAGTATTAAGTGGTTGATAATTTGTTACCAATTTTAGTTTTCCTCTTACTTGTTCTGCTCTGTTATTCACATAAAATGCTTCACATGCCCATGGAGAAGTTGTTTTTTTTAATGAGCCCTTGTTGTTGTAGCTGCTCAATCTCTTTGATGGCTAACTTATACTGATCAGGATTCATACCGACATGGCTAGCCTTAGTTGGGTTGATGTCTTCATTCTTCTTGAATGAATGTTCAATGAAGAATTCATGGTTTAGCCATAAGGGATTGGAGCATTTGGCCAGAAATTCTGAATGAGTGCTTGCACATGAGAGCTTGATGATTTTTTCTTTTATTGGATCAAGTGCTTCAAGAGAAAATAGATTGGACGTAGAAGTCCATGGTAGCAGATGATTTTTGTGCTTCAGTCCTTTAAGATGCCAAGAAACTCCCTTCTGATAGCTTACTTTGACACTTCTATGTCTTTCAAAGCAGCTAACGGGCAATCTTTCACAGTTTCACTCATTAGTAAACCCATATATATCCAACTCTTTCCAAGATATACAATCAAAGCAAGGGTTTATTGGTCTGATCTTTCAGGGAAAGATCTCTTGCTAGGCTTCGACATCCTTCACTCTCTCAAGAGAGTTTCTTGGCATCCTAAAGGACTGAAGCACAAAAATCATTTGCTACCATGGACTTCTACGTCCAATCTATTTTCTCTTGAAGCACTTGATCTAATAAAAGAAAAAATCATCAAGCTCTCATGTGCAAGCACTCATTCAGAATTTCTGGCCAAATGCTCCAATCCCTTATGGCTAAACCCTGAATTCTTCATTGAACTTCCATTCAAGAAGAATGAAGACATCAACCTAACTAAGACTAGCCATGTCGGTATGAATCCTGATCAGTATAAGTTAGCCATCAAAGAGATTGAGCAGCTACAACAACAAGAGCTCATTGAAAAAACAACTTCTCCATGGGCATGTGAAGCATTTTATGTGAATAACAGAGCAGAACAAGTAAGAGGAAAACTAAGATTGGTAATAAATTATCAACCACTTAATACTTTCCTTGCAGACGACAAATTTCCACTCACCAAAAGAGATGTTTTGTTCCAAAAGATCACACAGGCAAAAATCTTCTCCAAATTTGAAGACCGACCAAAAACAGGTTTCTGTATCCCAGATCATCATTTCCACTGGAAAGTCATGCCATTCGGTC
This sequence comes from Echium plantagineum, assembly GCA_003412495.2. Taxonomy (NCBI): domain Eukaryota; kingdom Viridiplantae; phylum Streptophyta; class Magnoliopsida; order Boraginales; family Boraginaceae; genus Echium; species Echium plantagineum. Next base: position 17,469,551 of record CM016565.1, read on the forward strand.
TCAAAACAGCACCATCACTATTTCAGAAGGCCATGACAAAAATCTTTGAGCCTCTACTCCCAAATGCTCTAATCTATATTGATGATATTCTTCTCTTCTCTACGGATGAGGCTTCACATTCCGAACTTCTCCAAAAATTTCATAATCTTGTCCTAAAATATGGGATAATGTTATCTGAGAAAAAGTTCATCATTGGACAAGAAAAGGTTGACTTCCTTGGCATGCATATCTCTCAAGGCGAATTCCAGCTCCAACCACATGTTGCAAATGAATTGGGCAAATTCCCAAATGAAAAGCTCACCTTCAAGCAAGTCCAACAATTTCTTGGAATAGTCAACTACATGACTGACTTTATTCACAATCTAACAAAATACCGGTCCATCTTATCAGCTGAACTCAAGAATGCAACCAAGTGGGATGACAAGTGCACCACAACAGTCAAAGATCTCAAAAGAATAGCAAAAATTTTGCCAACTTTAAAGATACCCTCCAATGGCAAAAGACTTTTGCAAACCGACGCAGCGACTACTACTGAGGAGTTATTTTACTAGAAGAAGACGATGAAGGAAGGAGACGAATATGTGGGTATAAAAGTGGAGCCTTCAAAGACAGTGAAAAACATTACCATTCCACATACAAGGAAATTCTTGCAGTCAAACGAGGAATCGAAAAACTTGAATTTCATCTCATTGGCCAACATTTCCTCATTGAAATGGATATGTCGTCATTCCCTAAGATGTTGCAGTTCAAACAAAAGATCCTACCTAAAAAACAACTGCTACGATGGGTTAGCTGGTTCTCTCAATGGAAGTTTGATATTAACGACATCAAAGGAAAAGACAACTTTCTTCCAGATTATCTCTCCAGAACTCAACCGGTGGTGGCGCCATTGTTCCCGCTCATTACCTAAGCAAATCGCTCCATTTTTTGGAGACGGGGGGAATTTAGTATGTTTGTCTTTATGTTGTGTCATGAAATTGAATAAGCATTCACATGCATTTGGCATGTAGCCAACCTAGTTGTCATCTTATAATAAAGTCATGCAAAATACTTGACAAGTGTATGTGTCAAGATGTGTTTAGTTTGCATGTGATGTTACAAGTGTCTTTGTATTCTCAAGTGGTCACCACTATATAAGGTGGCCTTGAGTCTTTGTATCCTCATTCCTAGTTCATGAAAGAAAAAGATTATGTAGCAAAACACTCTCTACTTTCATATGTTTTAAAACACTTATATCTTTTACATGTTTTAAACACTTATGCATAATTCTTCTATCACTAGAAATCCATTGTTAGAAGAATCTTACATAAGAACATGTTTAATTTGATTTGATAAAAACTATACCAAAAAATATCAATACCACGTTATCTATTATCAACATCATAATAATATCTACATAGTCCATAGACTTAGACTTAAGATTACTACATTCAATTAAAAACACATCTTTTGCAAAAATCCTATCTTACCTCCTAAGTGGTTGTACCTCCATAAGTTGGTTATATATCCTAACAAGCCAAGAAGGTACGAATGAAGTGACGCAACCTTACTATTTTGAAGGAGGAGCTTGTGTTCGAATTGACTAAAAAACAAAGTCCACTAACTAACACGAATGAAATATGAGACAAATTTATATTACATAATTACCTGAATAATGAAACTTGAACAAGATTAGCTGGCCACCACATACCTGCTGGCTCCACCAAGTATCTCCTATACAAACCAGCCCATCCAAATCCTAGTATCTATCCTCCAAAACAAGACCAAATAAAACAAAGAGGGTCAAAATCTCACCAAAATAAACAATTTTTTAATAAAAACATATAACTACATCTTCAAAACAATTTATAATAAACAAATTCTTCAAGATTCCATAAATGTACTTTTCAAAATTTTCAATGTAGAAAGATGCAGTTTTTACTCATATTGAGTGTAGGAAATACCTGTGTTGTAAGAACAACAATTAGGGAGACAAAGAAGCTAATGTGCTGTTTATAAAACACTTTGACAGCAGTAACAACATGAATAGCATAAACACTTCCAGCTCCAGAGTTAGCAAAAATGGTAATAAGAACATGTTCTTTCACATTAAAAGGCCCTGGATTCATACTAAATTCCCATTTCGATCCTTTGAAGAACACTCGTGTACTCAACTTTGCAGCCATGAATTGTCCCAATGGCACCACTGCAATCTGAGCTGAGATGGCCGTAATTGTCAACGGCTCGGTCCGATACCAGAAGAACTGGTTCAGGAATGACAAGAGAATACATGAGAGCGTGCCTAACACCCACATCCTGAATGTCAGGACCGGAAGCGATGGGTCATCGGTCACTGGTACCGTGAGTGCCACTTGCTTGATTGGTGAGTTTTCTTCTTCCTGGTGGTGCTCTGATGAGCTTGAGGATCCAAGAATGTCTTGTTCATTGTTTTTCACGACCTCAGATACTGCACATTATTGTTAGAGATAGATGGATTAAAGAATGAAACCGTCAACGACCTCCTCCCATCGCTACCTAAGTAAATGACAGAATGTGCCTCAGTCGAGGAGGGACTAGTGTTTTTCTTTTTAATCACTTCAACAAAAGATTCGAGGGTCGAACCACACTGCCTCAAGACACAAGGATGTTGATATTTAACATTATAGTTCATTACCAACTGAGTTATGCTCGAGGAGCGATATCGATTCAAGAACGAAATGACAAGATACAGAAGATGGATTTTATTGAGTTGATGGACATCGTTTCTTAGTTAAACCATATTATATGATCGATAAATTATAAGTAGACTACGAAAAATTAGGAGACAATAAACGTAAACTTGTTGATAGAATAGATTGACTTACTTAGAGGGGCCCTGATTTCACCTTCTGTGGATGATGAATATTTTTGTTTCATTATTTTTTGGTGATTTTTTTTGTTGGTATAGAGAGTATAATAGCAGGAATGCATGACCAAACACATTGGAACTGGTGGTTCAATCTTATAGATGCAATGAAATTGAAACTCAGAAGCAAAATACACTCTCGCTGCTTTTTTAATCGTTATTCTAGTTATTTTTATGTCAATTAACGACAACATTTTACATATATATTTTAATGAATGAATAATGGACAATTATATTCATATATTAATATTCTACTTTGAATACAATAAATAAAAATTAAGAAAAAAAATCATTAAATATTATATTTGAAATATTGAAAACATCAACTAAAAAAACGCAAATAACTATAGAGTGTTCAGGTTTGCATGCATCACAAGTGTAAATGTCAGGAGTAATTGAAACAGTTAGAGTGCGTCCAAACTTTTGGAGTTGTCTCTTTTCTCACATTGGAAGCGTTAAGAAAAGTAACAATAAAGCATAAAATAATTGCTAATTAGCCGGTTTTCTTCTCAACTATCGACTTTAACTAAGTCCTTTAATTGTTAGCTCTTTTTCTGAAATCTTGTCTAAACTTGTTTTTATACTTTACACAGTACAATGATTATTTCATTTCAGTGAAAACTTTTCAAGAATTACGCTTTAAAATTAAAATACATTTTACAATGTTTTAATATATATCTGAACATATAAGAATTTATCAAATAATAAAATTAAACTAAAGTAATTAAAAATAAATCATCATCTTTGACATGCATGTCTCACCCCCTACTACTATTATCCCCTAAACCCCATCCTTCATTCTTCCCCACAATCTCATATTAATTAACCCCAATATTACCTTACTGGATAAATTAATCTGCATACCCAAATTGTGAATCTCCATGTTTCTATTCAAATTGGAAGTTTGGCCATAGCAATGAAAAGCATAAATGGTGATTGCCAAAGTGATTTGAGTAAGCGGGTGATAGTTTCATTTTGGTAAGTGACAAAGATATGTGAAACGTATGCAAATAGTCGCTAAATAATAAATAGAGCAAATGGCTTCATCGATCACTCACGTTTGTTAAAAAACACTAGTAGATCACCCTAGTATGACTTTGTATACTTTCGATCACTCATGTTAGGTATTATATATACTTTTGGTCACTCACCCATTTTTTTGGTACAACTCTTGATTTTTAGAAATTTTTAAAATTTTGGTAAGGATATTTTAGTCATTCTCTCATAATTTTGTCATGGAAATATAGAGTGCAATGGAAGTTAATGAAAGTTAGTTGATGTAAGTTAAAAAATTATAGAAAAATGACTAAAATACCCTTACAAAAATGTTCAAAAATTCAAAAAATTAAAAGTTGTACCAAAAAAACGTGTGAGTGACCAAAAGTACACATAATACCCAACATGAGTGATCGAAAGTATACAAAGTCATACTAGGGTGATCGACACAAACGTGAGTGATCGATGAAGCCATTTGCTCTAATAAATAACAGATATACAATAACGGGAGTCACGTCTATATCAGATCCCGCAAGTGGGATTGACAATTTTCCGAATGTTTTAATTTACCGTTTTTGGTAGAGACAACTAAAAACAGAAAATCACAAAAATGTTAAATTAAAATGGGGTGATTCTTGAATATTACCTACCAACTCATGTATGGGCACACCACCAAATAATATTAAAAAAGAAATTCTGGATGGATAAAATATACTCCCTCCATCCCTAAATGATTGTCACATTTGACTTTTGGTGGTCAATAAAACACGATTTAAAATACAAATATCTCTTATTCTAAATGCAAAAAAATTATAATAAGTTGATATTTCAAAAATATATATTGAGACGAATCTAACGAGGTCCCACAAGACTATATTATTTCTTTTCGTTTAGTGAGAATTCGTGATCAAATTTTGTTGTAATTGACCACAAAAGTCAAAATGTGACAATCTTTTAGGGACGGAGGGAGTATAAGGGATGTATTATAAATTGTTACGTGCAGGTAATTAGGTGAGGAAAAATTGAGTTACGTGATGATTGAATGTATAACCAAATAGAGTATAGATGGCATTGGCGATGACCACTTAGAGGCACTCATATTTACCATTATAAGATTTGTTATTATTCTTCTTTTAAGTTATAAACACCATTTATAAAAAATTCAAAATTGCAAATTACATTGATATAAGTTTTAATGATAATGGATGCGAATAGGGGATTAGGATTTAAGCACTTGCATCATTTTAATCTTGTCGTACTTGTGAGAAATGGCCAACGAATCCTAGTCCCTTTGTTCACATGTGAATCAACATGAATCTTGCAAGTGCCCTAGTCCCTTGTGAGAAATAGCCGTAAAATTACCCTCCCGAGAATCATAATTTTCAATCTCATTAACTCGTAAGGAAAACCAACACGAGGTAAATGTCAAACTCGTGATTCCTGAGTAATTCAACATGAATTTCAATAATATCAACAAGGCTTTCCTTGAATATTAGGAGGGAAATTTATTTGGAGTTCTTTCCATGTGCTCGTCTCGAGTTTAGTTCACCTTGATGAAAGCTCACTTAGTTAACCCCGAGCTAATGGCTCGATTAAGGAGAGACGTGAACTAAATATTCTTAGCTAGAGCTTGCTCGATTCATGTACAATACTATTCTAGCCCTACGCTAGGTCATTCTTTGTTGAATCAACCCTTGTTTGGCTAAAGGCACAATATTGTTCTACGTAGTTGGTTTCCGTTCAATTAAGTAATTAGTGTATGAACGTAATCTCACGGATTATTACATATAGACTAGAGATGTTGCTTTCTCATATCAGGTTGAAGATAAATAGATAATGATGCAGAAAAGTCTATTGAAGATAAATAGAACAAAAGTAAGGTAAACGAGTATGCCCTCAACAAGTGGACCTACAAGTTTTGAGACATTCAGACACATAAAGAAACAAACAACTAGAGTCAAATCATATGATCTCCTCCCTCAGACACCAAAAAAAGAATGGGGAGAAACTATAAGGTATATGTACCTCAGTCAAAACAAAGAATTATGTAGCAACAAATTATATTTACATGAAGCCTATTCACGTCTGGAGATCCACCTCCTCCTAAGGTTTTCGATGGCTTCTCGTCTCTTCGTTATCAGATTATGGCAAGATTGTTGATACTGCTTTTCGATCGCATCAAGTTCCAGCTTCATTTCATCTGGTAGGTCTTTCTTGTCGAATTCATCCATCATGGATAGAGAAGAACTGCAGGAATATAAATCACTGCACGCAGGGAAGTATCGATCACCGTCGCCACACGCAGAACTATACATAGAAATTACTTCCCTGCATTCACCAAAATCACTAAGCCGGGTACTTAGACTTGTGGTAGTATCTAATGGAGGGGTGCCATAATTACTATATGATAGTTTAGCTGGTTCATCAGAACCGTGGTTTATGTCCAGGCGGGAAGATAATATATGACCCTCATCAACTGCAATACTAGAGATGCCACTGGATCCATCATTCCCTGCAGAGGAGGAAGAAAGCGCACTCATACGAAGAGAAAGTGAATCCTCATATATAGTGTTGGCAGAGCCTGAGGTCCTCATAGAAGGCTTCCAGCTAGGTACAAGTTTCAGAACTAAGTCATTGATCATTTCGCATATGAGTTTCATATCATCATCATTCGGCAAGCCAAGTTGTTCAACCATCTCACTGGCAATTGATGATACTGTGTCCATGTAGAGGAAAAACTGGAAATGAATATTCTTCCCTGGTCCTGTGGACACAGAACAGAGGTTTAACTTAAAAAGCCAGTGAATACATTCATCATTAAGGATGCAATTCTTGAAGAGCACTTACCGGAAGGGTAAGAGATATGCAGAGCTAAAGATACAGAATCACTGTGCACCTTCTCTCCCGATAATCTGAACTCTTTTTTGTTGTTTTGCCTCTTTATTTCCCAACTTGAAACATGAGATGTAGAATTTATGCTTTCAGTATTGTAGCTACAAGAACTGTTTTTGTGTTTGGGGTCTACTTCCAATGAAACATGCGTAGAAATCAGCGAATTAGTAGATTTGTGAGTGCCATCTGACATATGCGGTGAGACACATATCCTATCTTTGGAACTTTCAGATGAGAGGAATAAATCATTTAATAACTCAGCTGCACTCAACCGTTGCGATGATGGTACAAGACATTTCTCAATGAATTCTTTGATTAGTGGATCCTTGACTTTAGCAAGGGCAGCAGGTTTTACACCCTGGAGTTTAACAGAAATAAGAGACTCGCAGAAACCAATTTGTAAATTAACTATTGCATGCTTAATGTTAATTCTAATAAGATTTCAAGAATATGTGGTCAACATCTGGTGAACTTACCGAAGTGACCTTCTTATATATTTGGGCGGCATTTTTACATTCACTATACGGGTATTCACATGTGACCAACTCCAGAATGCACATGCCGAAGGAGTAAATATCAACAAGCTCATTGTATTCTTCATCATAAAGCTCTGGGGCCATGAATTCTGGAGTGCCTGCAAGACAAGCAATATGTATAGGGGTATTTACAAGAGAAGATTACAGATTCCTGGTACAGTACTTACCAATCACACTTCGGGCTGTAGGCTGTAGCATTATTGTAGCTAATCCCAAATCACCAATCTTAACTTCTCCATGATTCCCATTAATGAAAATATTGTCACATTTCAAGTCTCTGTGAATGATAGGTGGATTGTGACTGTGAAGATAGTGTAAACCACGAAGGATCTGCCTTGCCCAGTTTTTTATGGCTTTCATATCTACAGTCCTATGCTTACGACGGTAGCTGAAAGCCAGAAAAGTTTAAACTAATAAAGAATAGATTAAACATAAGTACATAACCATAAAAAAACTAATCTTTATCGTAGTAAGTGGGGTACTGGGGTCGCCTGTACACGATATCTCCATTTAGATCTAGGTTGGATCATCTCTTCCGTCAACTGATCAAAGAACAGAATGATGAGATCAGGTGAAAGGGTGAGATAAACAAATAACTCACTGTCGCAAACTCCCAGAGGTGAATAGTTCAGTGATCAAGTTTAGAGTCTTCTTCTCCTGATCCACCCAAGACATATACGACTTGATGATATTTTCATGCTTTAAGGTCTTCAACAAGTTAACCTCAGAATACAACTTCTCCAAATGTTCCTGACACTGCAAAGCGTCGTCTATACTCACTTGATTCCATGCAACTTCAAGCCCATCAATCTCATCAAACCCCTTATAACTACAAAGGCAAGGGAGCAAATCAATTTGAAGAAACTTGCATACACACTTTTATCTAATTAAAAAAAATTAAAGAAACTAAATTATAACAAATTTCTCCTACACAACAACTTAGTAAAAGAAAGCAGAAGCATCAAGTCTAGAATCCATACACAATCTTGAATGCTCCTCTCCCCAGGATATCATTACACTGAAGAAAGAAACACAGAAAATTGTAATGGTACCCTGCTGGACCTCATAATGAAACCATATAAACAATAAAATGTACAAATAACCAAATTCAAATCATGCGTCATCAGTGCTCTGCGCATTTCACAAACTTATTCATGATGAAGTTTCCCCTCGAAAATGTTGATAGGTAACAATTGAAGATCATATAATTATCTTTAAATTCTACAACAAAAAGCTATATACCTAGATAATAATTACTGTATATAATAACAGCAGCAACAACATAAATCTGAAACCATGATTAACTACTCAACTCAATAACAATGAAATCAATCATAAAACAAAAATACTCCTCCAATTCCTTTTCATTGCCATTTTCGTTTTTCCATGTCAACCTTTGACAACAAACTGATTACTCCTCTCAACATGATGAATAATAGTAATTATAAACCGAAACGAAAACCTTAATTAAAATAGAACGAAATGGATGTAGTGACGTTATGAAATACTAATAAACAAATCACCTCAATGATTCCTCTTCTCAACATAATCAAAATATCATCAAAATGAAGAACAATTCGTACCCGAATATACCGTTTACAAGAAGACACTTCAACCACATCATCCTCAGAATTCTCCATTGTGAACCAAACCCACAATTTATTATGCACAAAAACAATTAGTCACACAAAAAACAAGAAAAGAAGGGATCTTCAGCAAATTGGGTCAAATGAAACCGCTTTTTTCAAAGAAGGCTTCACACGCTGCAGAAAATGAATCAATTGCGAATACCAATTGGAATCTGTTGCTAAAATTCACGATCGATATCATTTTTCTTCCAATTATCCTAGCCATTCTAGCATTGACGAATTATTATAAAAAAAAATCAAAATCAATAAAATGTAAATCAGGAAGATTATTATTATTATCCTGTAAACTGAAAATTAATTGATTGAATGATATAATGATGAAGAAAGTGTGAAAGCTGAGGAATTGAGATTATATATATTGGGTTTCAAGTTGAGTTGTGATTTCATTAGGAGTTGTTGTTGGGGGTGGAGGTGGGGGTAGGGGCAGGGGGTGGGGTGGGGTGGGGGAGTTTCGGATTTGCATTGAGATTATGACATCTGGTTCCATTGTTGCTGTAATGCTGTTGGTAATGGTAATAGAATAAAAGATTTCTTTTTTAGACAGATTTGGGGAATGTTTTTTTGCTACTCATAAAAAATTACTAATTTATTACTGTACAAATTTTGTTTTATTTTATTTTCTCATTATTAGGTATTTTCTTTATTGTAAGTTTTAGTGTTACTTTATAATTGAGGTTCAACTAGAATTGTAAATTATAATTTCCTGTGGGAGTTGTTTAGGGGAGGGGGAGGGTGATGACATCTGGTTACTGTTGGTAACATATTTGAAAAGGATTATGGTGATTTGGGAATGTTTGTTCTTTTTTATTCCTTCCAATTTAAAAAAAATATTTTTTAGAGATTTTATACAAATTAAGAAATATTTAATGCATATATCCCTGTAAAGGCAATCATTAATACTCCATCTATCCACTTAAGACAATCATTATTTATTTTAGGTCTTTTTATTGTTGTAGGGATATTAAGGGGAAAAGTGTTGTATTGTTCATTGATTTATGTTAAAAGACACTCTATTTAGATATTCTTAAAATCTCTAGAAAAACATTTCTTTTAAATTGAATGGAGTATCATACTATCTCGAATTCACTCTATATAATTGATATAATTGATGAATGAAAAAATATCTATAATTTATTTCTGAAGTAACATATTTTGCTTAATTATAACAATAAATTTATTATAATTACTATTCCTATTTCGCTTATATGAATATCTTTTACAAAATAATTATCTATTAGTATCATCAAATATTATCTTCTTCTAATAATGTATCTCAAATTCTCAATTAAGAAAGTTTCATATAATTTTGTCAGTTTTGTGGCAGAAAAATCTCAAGGCATTAATTATCTTCCGTTTTTGTTCATCTTCATGTAATAATTTTCATATCTTGCCATATATTTTCATTTTAATTTTTGGAGAAAAAGTGGACAAAAATAAAATATTATGTAAATTTTAGTTATTAGAAAAGTCTCCTCATGTTAAATCATTTTAAAAATGTATTTTACAATTCTAATAATTGCATAATTACTTATGTGTCCTTGTATTAAATGAATTTATGTACATTTTGTTGTTGAAAATGGGTTCAGTGGCACATAGACAAGATAAATAATTCAGATAAAGATAGTTTAGGACACACGGCTAAAATATGGATAAAGAAAGGGCGTGCATATTGTGTCAACTTCCTTACGTCCTAACTGGTGGCAATATAGTACACATGAACTCAAATCTCATAAATTTGGAGTATATGTGTACTCTGTGTTTAATAATGTAAGGAGTTATATTCAAAGTATGTCTATACTCTAGAAAAACATATTTGAGTGTACTTTCCCATTTTTCAATTAACACCCTAAAACGAGTTTTTTTTTTGCCAAAAAGGAGCTACAACAACTGAGAATATCGAATGACCTAGTGGTTAGGATGTCTTCCAGTGACTTAGATGTCTGAGTTTGATTCTCATTGTAAGGGGCAGTGGGTGGGGTTTTTAAAAAAAGGACGTACAACTCATTTAAAACAAAGGGCAAAGACGGGATTTCTTAAAAATTTTGATGATTTCAAAATGAATCTTAACGATTCACAGGTCGGGATGGCGGAACGTACCGAAACTCTATTCATCTAGCTGATAAAACACGAGCTAATCCTACAATTGAAACGGAAATAGAGATCAAAAGAGTAAATATCCGCCCGCGAAAACTTTATTTTTTTTTAATTGCTAAATTTGGGTCAATATGTTAACTACAAAATATCAACTAACGTTCCGACCCGGTGTTCCGGGGCGGGGCATTACAAATGGCATTAGAGCGGAGCCGTTCGGAATTGTGAGATGAGTCTTACACGGATAGTACGGTCCTGGATGTGGATGTGTATGTAGCTCAACGAGGACGTTGAGTGTTGAAGTGGGGGAGATTGTAATATCCGGCCCAAAGTGGGTGGATGTGATATGTTTGATATGATTTGATTAGTACTACTTATACCATCAATATGCATCTTCTTTTCGGTAACTTAACTCATAAGAACTCCAAAGTTTAAGCGTGCTTGACTTGGGATAATTCTGGAATGGGTGACCCACTGGGAGGTGTCCTGGTGAGCACGTGAGTGAGGACAAAACGTGCTCGAAAGACCTGTGGTGGTTTGTGAGGCCAGTCCATCAAATCAAATAATGTTCCGACCCAGTTTCCGGGGTGAGGCGTTACATATTAGGACCTTCTATTTGCACAAATCATTGAAATCCGATTTCTTGCAAAAGATCTGCATTCCTCAGTATTAATCTATAAATCTAATAAAAACTCGCTGATTTTGTGAGAAACATAAAATTTTGAGAATTTGGTTGGAATCAAATTCCAATCATCTTGGAAATCCCTTTTGAAATACAAACAAGGGAATCATTAAAATATCCGGTTTGATTGAAACATTATAATCAGTATAGTACATTACTTCATTTTCGAATCGTATTGAATTCGAAATGAAGATATTTGGATTTTAAATTGTTCAAAATGCCTTTGTAGAATGATCTATAAAATAATTGATACAGTAGATCAACAATTAGTAGTACCTCTAGAGTCCATTTCTTCCCATACTACGAGTGAAAGGGAAAATGTAAAGATAGCATATTGTTGGGGTTAATCTAAACACAAAGAAAGATAAGGGTCTAATATATAATTATATAAATAATAATAAAATAGAAAATTAGCCCCTTTTTTCTTCCTAAATCTCAAAATAGCTTAGGTGGTTTAACTTTCTAGGCCGCGAATTTTATTCATCACTTGAGTAAGAAGGTGGACAAAAAATTCGATTGGTGCAGAGATGGGGCTGTGGGTGTGGTTGGGGGATGGGAGGCTGCAAGCAGTGGAAAAGGAGTGGGATGAAAGTGAATAGACTCTTGATTGAGATTTGCCCCTTATGTCCCTTTATGTTTAGAGTTAAAATGGAAATCACTTTTTTAGTATATATCTGAACTCTATGATTCATTTGAATTCTAAGATCCTTTTTCCTCAAATGAAAATTCCTTTTTTAGTATTCATTTTATCAATTATGTAAGAAAAGTTGGAGGAAAAACTAAATTTGTGAGAAGAGTTTGAATTTTCATTAAAGGGATATAGGGAGTATATTTTATGAAATCCCGTCTTTGCTTTTGTGTTAAATAAGTTGTAGCTATTTTTTTGGACAAAAACACGTTTTAGGGGCAAATTGAAAAATGGAGAAGTTTAATCCCTTGTTTGAAAAATGGGGAACTATAGTCCCTGAATTGAATTGTTGCTCATACTTGAGGCGCCTGTCAGAAATTTAGCCTAATGTACATGTAATCTTATATTGAAAGTTGATTTCTATATGCATAGACAATGAATTCAAATGTATTATGTTAAGTCGTTTGGGAGTTCAAATGTACTCTTTAAGTGGGTTGGGAGTTCAAATGTACTCTGTTAAGTGATTTAGAGTTCAAATGTACATGTACCCTTATGTTGAAAGTTGATTTATATATACAGATAGAGTGAGTTTAAATGTACTATGTTAAGTAATTTGAAAATTCGAATGTATTCTGTCAAATGATTCTAGAGTTCAAATGTACATGTCTCTTATGTAGTTGATTTCTATATACATACATAGTAAGTTCAAATGTAATTTGTTAAGTTATTTGAGAGTTTAAATTTATCCTTTTAAATAAATTTGAAGTTTAAATATATCCTATTAAATCATTCGTGAGCTCAAATGTACATACACTCTTATTTTAAAAATTGATTTCTAGCCATATGTGGATAGATAATGAGCTCAAATATATTATGTTAAAGAATTTAAGATATGGACATAGTTGACATATAATCTTATTAACATTAGACCCAATTCCGTAATTACATGTTAACAAGCATCAAATACTATAGATGCTTCCATTTTCAAACTCGGTTACTCAGAATTCTTAAAATAAATAAATTTCATACTATAGATGGTAGTACTAAACTTATTTTTAATTCAATAATTTTTTATTAAATCTTCTGCAATCTATTATTAATTAGTTAAAATTATTAATTAAAACTAAATTTGAAGAAATATAAGAATTAATCCTAAATACAAAATATATAATTAGTTGAAATTTCTTGATAAATAGTTACAAGACAAAAGGAGGTTATTTTTTTCGAGACAAACGGACCATTTATGATGAAGAGGGAGTGCTCGCTTCAAGAGAATGATTCGGAGTTACAAGACAAAAGGAGGTTATTTTGTAATATAAACAATTGTCACTTATTAATTAGTTAGAAATATCATAATTTTAATATATAAGAACATAAGACTTTCATATCATGTAAATATAGGTTTCGATTCATTTTTTCCCTTCTCCAATTAAAAATAGAATTGATAACTACAAATAAATTCTATACGTGATGGTTAATGAGTGGAATATAGTTCAATTATTCGAAGTTTGGATTCCTAGCAAGAGGTCTAAATGAATGAAGCTAAGACTTAATTTTATCTAATGAAATGTATTTGTTCCGTTCCTTTTCCTAAGGACTATTTACTTTTATACAACATGTAATAAAAGTTTAAATTCATCTTACAAGCAATTTTAACTTTTCCTTCATTTTTTCTTTCGTTATTTGATAAAACGAAATTTTTACTTTTAATAAAAGGCTTTTAGATAAAGAGACGGACCTACTAACGGAGTAATAATAACAAATGTAAATCCTTAGGCACCCCCAGCCCCCTCCTAGGAAGAAGACGTACACGAAGTCATCTATTTGGCTTACAAATTAAAATGGTTACGTTGGATCATGGATGGATGAGATTTTTCCCAGTTGTATGCATGGATTCGAATAACTCATCCCATTTTAAAACGGATTTACTACTATTCTATTGGTTGTAGTTTGCTATATATGTAATGTAATCAATTTGAAACGTTCAAAATAAGCATATTTCCCCCACTATCTTATTATGAAGAATATCTTAGAAGCTTCACATGGTAAATGAAGAAAACACATGAAAAAATGATGGAGCAATATTTGATTTATCATATAAACATCCAAATGAACATTAATTTCTCACATCTACTTGATTTATAATACGTAGCTAGCCATCCTGCCTTTAATTGATTTGTGGTCTCGTAAGTGACCACCAACCATTATAAATTTGGTCCAGACAATAATTAATATTGAAATAAATATACATATTCTCATGAAAAAAATTAATCAATACCAATTAATAACCCTCCAATTGTTGAAGATTCAGTCATTTGTAAAAAAAAAATCAAGAGTTAGTAATGGAACAAAAATGGTAGGATGAGGGCTAGCAATAACAAATTTTCGGATTTGAGATAAACTATATTATTATTATTATTATTATTATTATTATCAATTAGTACAGTTTGGGTCCTTGTTAGTCATGGATTATTCACATAAATATTTTGTATAAAAATCAATAATTTAAATAGTTAAATTTTTGTTTAATTTTATAGAATTTTTTGGTTTAAATTTTGTTATAAACATTTGCGTACTTTTTTTTCTCTAAAATGAATATCCTTGTTAAATCTTTTTGATTTGAATAATAAAATGAATACCTTATATTAAAATTTTGAATCCGTCTAAAAGTTAGTAGCACTGTGATAATCTGGTTCTCGATAATCTAGTATTGTCAAATGTGTCGTTGTAATTATCCTAAAAAATACTAACAATACGTACCACTATCTAAAACTTATAAAGTGTACCTATGTCCCACTATTTTAAGACTATGTTAACACCATAACATTTTACTCCCTCCTCTCCTATTTATGTGTCACTTGCTAGACTTGGATTTTATCCTTTTTTGTTTATCATTCAACATATTTTGGACAATATCCACTACCAAATCTTGCCTTAATATGTTGATATTCTATTCAATTTTATAGGTATCAATTAAGTTTTTTTACATGTATTTTTGGATTTTAATTAGACAAATTAATATCGGTGTAAGTCGTTTTGAATTGGATGATATTATTTGAGTTTGATATGGTGTTTATAGATATATATACAATATCTTTTTTTTGTAAAGTGATAAAATATGAATAAAATGATGTTACAAATAATGAATATTAATAATTAACAGGTCGTTAAAGTTAATCGAATAGTCTAATAAAAAAAGTTCTTGCTATTAGAATAAATATGAGTTTAATTATTTTCACCAAAGTTTGAACTCAAAATTGAAAGCTCGGATCAAATGCAATTAGACTATTCACTTATCATCAAATATATATAATATAATTTTAAACTCAATTTAATCATGTTTTGAATTGAGAAAATATCAACCATTGCCTCGCTCCTCATTTCAACCAAGTTTTAAGCAGGGGACCTCTGCCCCTTTTAGCACTTTGTCTCTACCCATGCATTCAAAACAACATAATAAAAAAACATATATGTTCATAATCTTTAAACACAATTATGGCATATATAGAGGCAACATTTATGGACAATTGGACAAACGAAACGTCAGAGTTAATTGAAATTTCTTTTTAGTGTTTTGTCCGCCATTAATTTCCTTACAAATTGGATTACTCTTATCTCTTAATGTGTTACTTTAGTACAATACTCGATCCGAATTAATGAGAAAATATCCCGTTCATTTAAATTTTGATGTGGTCTTAGACAAGGTAATCCACTTTTATCAATTTTTTTTGTCATTTGTTCGAAAGCACTATCACCCAAATTTATACGAACTCAAACAACTAAACAGGTTGTAACTACTACCAAAAACTCTATAAAGCTCCCTCCTCTTTTCTTTGCTGATGACAATTTTTTATTTATTTATAAAACTTTTTTTTAAACGATTAAAACGATTCTATAAATTTATTATGAAGTATTTAGCTTTTCAGGAATGTCCATGCCTTTAAAGTTATGAAAGACTCTTTCATTCATCTCATACTTTTTGTTCTGGTGAAAACTTTGTGGAAATTCTCTTGCTGGGTTTGATTCTGGTATGGACAGACGGCCAACATCTGTTCATATCTTCATCGACATGTTTTTTTCATAGGCTTTTTTTTAGATATTGTCCTTCAATTACAAAGTCAATGGTTCGGCAAGATTTTGCAACAACTATTGCACAGGAAGTACTACTTCCGTCTAGAGGACTCTGTTGTCATCCTTTCTTTCAAACTACTTTGTTTTTAGTATTTTTTGTAATACCTCTAGCATTTCGTATGTTTATGATCACGACTCTAGCCCTTTTTGGCAAAAGTATAATAAAGGAAAATTATTATTTTCATTGATGAACCTGAAAGCTTGACTCGAGGATGGCAGAGTCGAACTAGAATTTTTCAATGTTCGGTATTATTCGGCTCGTTTACAGCCCTAATTATGACTTTCTGTAGGTCTGTGCACGGCCGGTTTGATTTTGGACAAAAAATAACCGAACCGACTTAGTCGGTTCTCCGAAAATCGGTTCGGTTTCATACGGTCTGGTTTAGATCGGTTCCAGGTCGGTTTCGGTTGTGGGCCAGTTCTGTTTAGGACCTAACTTTGAGTCCAAGTTTGGCTTTGAAATTTTGGGTTTATTCGTTTCCAGCTAATATTATTATTATTTTTAGACTTATCTCTAAATATGATTAGTAGTGTTTGATATTAACTGACTTATAATTAAGCTCCAAAAATATATTTACTCTATATAAGTTTAACGAGGTTCTTTTAAACTAATTTCAAAATTCGTACATACATTCGTCACACGGTATCACAAATATGTATATGTATCCATATATTATTATATTAAAGTATATTTACTTATCTATTATTATATCATACTAATAATTGACAATGTTAAATCCTCTCACCAATTATCCTTTAATAAGCTTAATTTTTCAACATATAATTAGTTATCGGTTCGGTTTGGTTTTTTAGCGGTTCTCCCATAAGCCGAATTGCACATGTTCGGTCCTCTCAAAGACGGAACCGAAACCGATTCGGTTCCAAAAAAAGCAGTTATTTCCGATTGCGTTCGAGTCGATCTCGATTTTCTTCCACACCCCTAACTTTGTGTAACTTCATCCATTATCTATCCAAAAAAATACAAAGAAAATTAACAAGAGAGGCTATAAGATTCTTTCTAATATACCTAGATATTTCAAGAGAATTGGACACGTTTTCTCTAGACAAAATGTATATAAATGCAGCCCACAAATAATTGGAAATCTTATTTTTAATTGTTTTCTGATTTATTTTCTCTACCTTCTTATAACTGAACTACTGCGTTTGCAGATTGTAAGCAACAGTATTAATTACATCTTACCAATTCATCGGACAATCTCAAAAATATCACATTTTACCAATTCATCGGAAGAATTAGAGACTCACGTTGACGATGTGTGGACATATATAGTAGAGATGATTTTGAGACACATCTTTATTTTAAAATCATTTAATTTATTTCCTTATTTGTATTTTGGATTGGCAGAAATAATACTTAAAACATTAATAAAAATAAAAATTTGAAAAACATCTTTAATATTTTGTAATAGTAACACTTCACATGTGATCTTTAAGGTGGATGGAGATGTATTTTTAGTTTTTAATATTATTAATGTTTCGAGTACTGTTCAAGGCATATACATTTGAAGTTATTTCAAAATATGTGTCCAAAATATTAAATCTAATATATATATATTTTTGGTTCCAATCTATCCGAGTGTTGATTTGATTTTCCTCTATTATTTTGTTGTCAGAAGTGAGTTTCCTGGGGAGGCATATATACAATTGGTCAAGATGAAAGTATCAATGCACAACTTGATGAGAGTAAGATATGACGAAACAATTTAAAAATTAACAAGAAATAGTTGAGCTATTTTTCAATCTTTCAACACGCTGCGTAAGTCTATAATAAGGAAAGGAATAGTTAAAAATTACTCCATACATTGAATTAAACTTCATGTTCTCTTATAATCGAGGAGGATAATTAGTTATTTTTAATTTATTTTTAAAAATTAATTTTAAATAGAAACACTATTTTGTTTATTAAATTTAATTTTGATTAAGACGAATTAAATATAATTATAAAGAAACTGTAAATTTATTCACAAGTATTTTAATAGTTTATAAAAATATTTATTATCATAATATTTTAAAACAAATTATGAATCGAAATTATATATCATAAACTTGAGGAACAAATTTGTACAAACATCTAGTTTTAATTAACATTACCAATGCATAATCATACTCCCTCCGTCCCTAAATGATTGTCACATTTGACTTTTAGTGGTCAATAAAACACGATTTAAAATACAAATATCTCTTATTCTAAATGCAAAAAAATTATAATAAGTTGATATTTCAAAAATATATATTGAGACGAATCTAACGAGGTCCCACAAGACTATATTATTTCTTTTCGTTTAGTGAGAATTCGTGATCAAATTTTGGTGTAATTGACCACAAAAGTCAAAATGTGACAATCTTTTAGGGACGGAGGGAGTATTAATTAACGTTCCAAAACACTTCGACCTAAATGTTTGAATGAATATAAAACTTACAAAGTTACAATATATAATGAGATAAAAGATTTCCAGTTTTACAATGTGATTTATTACAAGCTCCATTACATATTTAAGTTTAGGAAACGCTGCTTGAATAGCACTACTTTTAAGTGCTATGAAGTGACGTTCTTGCATAGCATATGAAATTTATACGTTATTGAAGTAAGATTCTTGTATAACGTATAAAAACTTAGGAATTAAAAAAATAAAGAAAAAAATAGTTTGAATAGCGCATAAAACATTATTTTTTCTTAAAAAAAAAAAGAATTAAGAAATACTCATGGTAACCATTCGAGCCGATGAAATTAGTAATATTATCCGTGAACGTATTGAAGGAGGAAAGCCTTATGCTAAAGAAGAAAAAAACAGAGGTATATGCTTTAGGTCAACATATATCTATGTCTGCTGACAAAGCAAGAAGGGTAATTGATCAGATTCGTGGACGTTCCTACGAGGAAACACTTATGATACTAGAACTCATGCCTTATCGGGCATGTTATCCTATAAGCATCTTGGCTTGGCTGGGTGGGGTTTGTATAAAAGAAATGCGCTCTCTATGTAAACAACAACTTATATAGCGCAGTCTTACATACGCTATTATAGCTTATTGTTTAATATATTACATATAGTGAGATCAAATAATGGCTTTTTTTAGATATATACTTATTAAACCAGATTACTTCAAAAAATAACGCAAATATCATAATAATAATTCTGAAGTAACAAATATCACCATTTTAGAGGTTAAAAACATGAATATACAACTATTTATCTTATGTACATAAAAATGACCATATAACATCCGCTATATATATTTATCTGTCTCTCAAAACTAATAAAATCCTCTCAAACAAGTTTTTATTTTCTTCAAATCTCTCTTAGCTTTAATATCTCAATCATAAATATTTACAACCAGCCACTTGCTTGTCAACTATTTTATTTTAACATATAACTTGAGAGATCAAAGATGATCTTGACCCATATTTGAATCAAATTAACAACAACATACCTCCTTCATTTTTGTATTAATTCAAACAACTCATACTACAACACTACTAGAAAACGCACTTTTTGAGTCGGGGTAAGGAATCCGACGTGAGTAGAAACACGTCGGAATCACGTCGGACAGGGGTGAAAACAACATTTAATTAATTAATTTAATATTGGTGTCGACATTACTTTGGAATAGCTTCGGAATAATATCCTTACGTCGGATATGATAACCGAAGTAAAAACATTTACTTCGGATTTGATTCAGCTAGCAGTTGAACCACACAAATGTTGACTGTACTTTAAAATGGTCTCGGATTCACTTCAGATTAGAGTCGGAATTCTTAATAGCAACCCCGACTCATTTCCGAATTATTATGGGGAGTCAGAATGGTTTCGGAATTTCTTGGGATTCCTAATTCCAGAATCCAAAAATTTTGTAAAGAGTTATAAATTTTATTATTAGTATCTTTGATCATAAAATTATCCAAAAATTATGTAAAATTACTTAGCCGAAAATATTGTAAAGATAGCTAAATATTTATAGAAATAATAATTAAATAATCTTAATTCTTGAATAAAACATAATCATTCATATTAATAAATCATACATAATCCGATTTTCGATCATTACATGTAAAACATGATCGAAAATATATAGTTCACTCTAATTAATAACTACTATTACACAATAAATCTAAATAGGTGAACTATTAATTTTTTATTATCGCATTCATTCCATATATCTTGACATTGAACACCGGGCCATTGTGTATGGTACGAAGTAAGTCAATTTCGAACGTCACAACATCGCCCAAGTCCACGTTGTTGGCACGTACGAAATCCGCCCAACCTTCGCATAATTTGAGTTGGTTGCCATTTCTCCCACGGAAATTTTTAATTTTCATATGGTACCATCGATCATCTCCTTTGCGCTTTAACATACAATTTCCGACCAATTCACATCTACACCGATTACAAAATCCCTTTGGAATTGGCTATTATGAACACATATAAACCATTAGATTAAAAATGAAATGATTAATTTGTATATATATTATAAACTAACATTAAAATTAAATTACCAATTTTTGGTCCATGCCGGGCAAAATGATGTTGTAGAATTCACGACAACCAATCGTTTCGTTGTTGAAAATCGTCATTGTGCCACGCTTGAATTGGAGATTATAACTATGATTTTGTTGTGATGAGGATGAGGAACTCTTCTGCTTCAACCCACCATTTATAGGTGTTAGAAAGTTGGTTCACTTCGGAATTACTTCGGAAACGTTCTAATTTTTCTTACCGTTACATTATGTGTCGGATTAGTGTCGGAATTGCTTCTAAATCCGAAGCCATTCTGAAGCATAATTGAAACGTATTTTTTGTTTGACAGCTTTCATTGGCAGGGAATTCTAAACAATGTTCATCACAATATAAAAAATTGTAAATAATAATAAATAAATATTAAATAGTAGGACTTATTATTCATAATAATTAGAAAATTACATATAATTCGATTTCAAGATCACTACACATGAAAATGTGATCGAGAAAAGTCCAATCTAATAGAAAACAAACACGAAATCTAATCAACTTGGACTATGACTTGTTGAATGCATCCACTCGGTCCAAATATCTTAACATTGAAGGCTGGACGATTGTGTAGGCTACGAACGAGGTCAATGTCGAATATCAAAAGAGTGTCTGGTCGCACGTTGTGGGCACGTACGAAATCCGCCCAACCTTCGCATATTTTAAGTTCATTGTCATCGTTCCCAATTTCTTGTATTTGCATGCGATACCATTGAGTGTCTCCTTTGACCTTCAATCGACAGTGTCCAATCAATTGACAGTTACAATTCTCTTTAAATGCCTTTGGAATTCTCTGTAATATAATAAAACAAAGCATTACATTAATAATTATTTAATTTATTAAAGTAATAAATATAAATTAATGACTTATTTGAAAATATAAATTACCACATATTCCTCCATTCCTTCCATGAAAAACTTGAAGAATTCTCTACACCCAATTGTATCAACGGTGAAAATCGTCATTATAAACTAATTAACTTAATGATTTTTATGGATAAAAATTTATTGTGAGAAATTCTATCAATTCCATCCCTTTATATATAGAAAGTCCCAACGGATACATAACGTTCATATGGAAAAGAAAAGAAACTTAGTGTGGGAATTGTGTCGGAATTGCGTCGGATACATAAATAACGTTCATAAGGAG
The DNA here is from genome assembly GCA_003412495.2 of Echium plantagineum. Classification (NCBI taxonomy): domain Eukaryota; kingdom Viridiplantae; phylum Streptophyta; class Magnoliopsida; order Boraginales; family Boraginaceae; genus Echium; species Echium plantagineum. Next base: position 17,491,719 of record CM016565.1, read on the forward strand.
CATTTAATTGAGCATTTAATTTGTTACCGTTGTATGTTGCGTCGGATTTGAGTCGGAAACGGAAACATCCGAATCATTTCCGACGCCATTATTTGCCTATAAAACTTTGTTCTGTCTTTGCTCAATTCATTTTCAACTTATAAATATACAATGGCAAATCCAAATAAAATTGGTCGATTCGAAGCTGTTTATCTCGACGAAAACGAGTTTTACATGGTATGTTATATTTTGAACAAAAAATTGTAATTTGTATTTATTTTATTTCAATTTTTAGATAGTTAATAATGAACTAACTTGAATTTATTAAACAGGAGCTTGACACTGAATTTGTTAATCGTTATTTTCCTCGCAACTGTAAAAAGGAATTGATGGCATATTTCCATTTGCAAAACTCCACCGTCCACTATCGAGTGAAGATTTTGAAGAGGCTTGGACATAAATTTCACTTCGCTGATGGATGGGATGACTTCATTGGTGGACACAATGTATGGTTAGGAGCATTAATGACGTTCGAGATAAATACGAGCATGCACAGATATGGAGATGTTCATGTTACTTTTGGTTGGACGAATCCCGACGGAAAAAGCTATTAGAAGTTTATTTATTTACATTTTTCAATGTATTATGTTTTATCGTTTTATTATAAGATGTGATGTAATGTTTAAGTATTTAATTCATCTTTGTCATTTTGATATTAAGTATTTAATTATTATTTTTCCTAATTAAAAACAAAGGAAAAGCAAAAATTTTAAAAAGAAAAAGGTTTCGGAATTACGTCGGATCGGAAAAAAACAGGAGAAGATTCTTGTTGGCCAGTGATCATTTGTGTATATAATTTACCACCTGGATTGTGCATGAAGGACCCATACCTGCTTTTATCCCTGATTATACCAGGGCCTAATAATCCAGGGAGAGACATTGATGTTTTCCTCAGACCCTTGATTGACGAGTTGAAGGACCTGTGGAACACTGGTGTAGAGACGTTCGATGCGTCAAGAGAACAGAATTTCAACATGAGAGTTGCATTGATGTGGACTATCTCTGATTTTCCAGCATATGGTATGTTATCCGGGTGGAGTACACATGGTAGGTTAGCGTGTCCATATTGTATGGGGGACACTTTGGCTTTCCGACTCCAATCTGGTCGGAAACAATCTTGGTTTGATTGTCACAGGGTATTTCTGCCACCTCGTCATCGATTTAGGGTGGATAGAAGAGGTATTCCCCCCAACTGCATGATCTTGTTTAATTATATGTGAGTTAACAAATATTTATTTTAATCTATATGATTTTCAGGGTTTGTCAATGGTCGTACTTGTCGGGCGATACAATCAGAACGACTTTCTGGAGAGTCAATTGAACAATTGGTGTCCACGTTGGATGATGATGTGTTTGGAAAAAATAAACTAGCTGAACATAGATCGCCTGGGTATAATGTTCAGCACAACTGGTGCAAGAAGAGTATATTTTGGGAGTTGAGTTATTGGTCGACACAAAAAATCAGACACAACATCGACTTCATGCATACAGAGAAAAATAATGGGGAAAATCTATTACATACTGTAATGGATGTCATTGGAAAAACAAAGGACAATGAACGGGCAAGGATTGATTTGGCGACTCACTGTTCCAGACCAGAGTTGCATATGGTTGATATTGTTGGTGGCAGGAAAGCGAAACCAAAAGCGGCATACACTTGTAACGCTGTCCAGCAAAAGGATGTTAGGCTTTGGTTGGAGCGTCTTCAATTACCCGATGGATATGCTTCCAACATTGCGAGATGTGCAAGAAATTTGAAGTTCAGCGGACTCAAGAGCCACGACATCCATATTATGGTGCAGCGCTTACTTCCGGTAGCTCTCCGTCATGTACTGCCAGTTGCCATATGGGAAACCATTACAGAGTGGTGTTATTTCTTCAGGGATATTTCAGCAACGACACTAAATGTGGAACATGTGGAACAACTAGGCCGCGACATTGTTGAGATCATTTGCAAGTTGGAGAAGATATTCCCACCTGCGTTCTTCGACGTCATGGAGCATCTACCGATACATATGCCTTATGAAGCTTTGAATGGAGGTCCGGTGCAGTATAGATGGATGTACCCTTTCGAATCGTGAGTATTATTTTCAGTTTATTATAATTGTAAACTTTTTGGAGTCGTTTACTTATTTAACTAAATATATAAATGATTCCAGGTTCCTAGGGGGATTAAAGAAAATGGTAAGGCAAAAGGCACGTGTGGAAGGGTCAATATGCGAGGCATATCTTGTCAAAGAGGTTTCTAACTTCTGTTCCATGTACTTCGAAGAGGGAATAGAAACCGACCTAACACGGCCTAGGAGGCACGATGTGCCAAACCCACCGGAAGACCCAACTCGTTTGCCGTTGTTTTCTTACCCTGGACGGGGCACATTTATTGTAAAACACAGATATTACATGGAAGAAAAAGAATATAACACTGCTCATGTGTATATTCTCTGCAACACACCTGAAGTACAAGAACATCTTCGGTAAGTGTGGCTTACTCTCTTTAAAGATAAATTCAATCCATATTATGTAATTTAGTAACTAACTGAACAAATTACGATGTTGTCATAGGTCGTTCCACGAGTGTCTTGAGGAGTTAAATCCCAATACAACAGAAGAAGAAAGGAATTGTGAGGTGACCCTACATTTTGCTACATGGTTTCGTATGCACGTTCAAAGTAATATGGGCACACTCGGATTTCTAAAGACACTCGCAAGAGGCCCGTCTCCTGAAATAAAAAGGTACAAGGGGTACTACGTCAATGGGTACTACTTTGACATTAGACAGGGAGATGGTAATAAAACCACTTACAATAGCGGGGTTTGTGTCAAAGGTTCCTGTTATGAGGATGATGACCATGTTGACTACTATGGCGTCATAGAGGAGATATGGGAGCTCTCGTATGGCTTGATGTATGACAAAGTCGTATTGTTCAAGTGTTTTTGGTTTGACACTAGTAAGTGGATGCAGGTGCATCCGAAAAATGGAATGGTTCAAATCAAATACAAAAGTAGAGCTTCTAAGGATGACCCGTTCATCTTAGCATCGCAGGCGCAACAAGTGTACTATCTCCGTTACGTCTCGGCCAACCGAGAACATAAGCAATGGTGGGTCGCAATGAAATCGAATGCTAGAAGCCGAGTTGATTGGAGTCATATGCAAAACGTTGATCCTAAATCTTTGAATCCCGAAGACATTTTCCAAGAGGAGCAACAACCACCTCCGGTTGGTGTTAATCCAACAATTGATGTCGCCATTGTTGAAGAAGGACTTTACGACATAGTAGATGGGGAAGAACCTGTTGACGACCCATATATAGATGCTTCGGATTACGAGTCGCACTACTCCGATGAATATGACGACTCCAATGAAGATGACGACTCCGATGAAGATGACGACGATTAGTTTATTAATTAATTGAACTATGAATTATAAATGTTTTATGTATACATTATGTTCTATTTTCTACGTTATAATTATTGTTATGTATTAACATTGAATTAATTGAAGAAGTGTGATGATATTTTGATCTTATTATTTTGAATGTTGTTGTTGTTGTTCCAGGGAGCTTTGTTGCCAAACTCTAGTTTAAGTTTAAAGGACTGCATGGTTGGATTCGGAATGGCTTCGGTTGGAACCCTAAATAAAGTATAATACGTCGGCTGCACGTCAGAATTTGAGTCGGATGGGCGTCGGATTTTTATGTCCAAAGATTCACTTCGGATTTGCTTCAGACATACCAGAATATATACTCACCCCACCATTTTCGATTCATTTCTCTGTTTCATTCAATTTTTTCCATACTTTTCTCTCCAAAATCATAAAATTCTTTATTACAATCTTTATTCTAACACTAATCTTTAACTTGTTTTTACTTTGTAAGCTAAATCATCAAGATATCATGAAGAGGTAACCATTTTATCTTCCATTCTAAAATCATATTCATATACATTTTTTATTTTATTTTTGTTGAATACTAATCTTTAATCCAATTTTATTATATAGGTGGATTCATAAAAAGGTCATCAAGAGGTAACCATCTAACTTTTAGTTGTTCTTATTTTATTATTTCAATTCTTTATCTACTTGTCTAATTTTATCTAATTTTTCTTATGATTGTTTTTTTGTAGAAAAAATTGTGTTCCTCAATAAATATTTGAGGTATGTTTTCTTTTTTATATAATGTTTATACTTTTATTATATATGATTTCAAGTTTGATATATAATGTTTTCAATTGATTGATTTTTGTTTCCATTTTGGGACATTTTTTTTTACTCATTTGTATTTCTATTTTAAATGTTTAAAATATTGTATATATATGTGTTTTGAATAGATATTATGTAAAAAATACATTTAACATATGCATTAATATAAATTTGTAGCCTGGTTCTGCATACATTGCAGAAACCAGGCTACAATTTTTTTTTATGTTACAAACAAAGAGTGTCGGAATTACTTCGGACATCATGTAAGGTTACTTCGGAATTACTTCAGAACCCAAAGACATATTCCTAAACTAAAATAAGTGTCAGAAAGGAGTCGGGTTCCCTCTGTGATTCAGATTTACGTCGGACGTTTTGATTCGGAATGGCTGCGAACAATTACTTCGGAATTTCTTCAGCCTTTTCTTCAGGAAGAAATCAATAACCCTAATTCAAGTGTCAGAAAGGCGTTGGGGTTCTATTGTGATTCAGCATTACGTCGGACTTGTTGATTCGGAATAGCTGCGAATGTTTACTTCGGAATTTCTTCAGCTTTATTCACGAAGAAATCAATAACCCTAATTCAAGTGTCAGAAACGCGTCGGGGTACTTTAGTGATTCAGCATTACGTCGGACACCTGAATTGCGACAACTTTTTTTCCTCGGAGTCGATCCGACTCTATTCCGACGTAAATTTGCTTTTTTCTTCGGCTGTACGTCGGATTTGGGAGACGCAAAAGGTGTGTTTTCTAGTAGTGCAATGTCATAAGTTCTACTTCAACATATATATGCATTCCTACTCACAATAACGCGCCTTGCTAATATAATCTGAACAGCTACCCCAGCTATCATTATTTTAACGCTAGGGCGGATCCGAATATATATAAGGTGATTCAGTTGAACCATTAAAATGTTTTAAACTAAGTTGGAAAGTATGTATAAATTTTGGTGAACAACCATGGACCAAATCCTTTATTTTAACCTCATAATTTTAAATCAATATTGTATGAATTCTATATATATTGCTAATTGAATCATGTTTTTTTGAACTCCTCATCAATTGTTTTTTATTAACTTATTTATTACATTAAAAAATTTATTTATAAATGTATAACATATATCGAAAAAATTTATAAAATTGAAAACATTTTAATAATGTTCTATAATTTTAATATGAACCTCATTGATCACTTCACTTTTGATAAATAACTTACAAATGATTTTGAATTTATAGTCTTAGACATTATATGCATATACCTTATCACGTGGATACAATAGAGCCTTGAACAAATATTTAAATTTTCTTAGCAAATTAGAAGTCTCTATTGTTCATTTCGTCTAAACTATGATTATCTATGAGTTGCTTTAAATAATTAATAAGATTCGACAACGGAAAAAATAAAGTATAAATATCAATATATACATTTTTAGACCGTCAATAAAATATATTTCAATTCGAATAACTAAACCAAAAGCCGTAGAGCCCTTAATAATTTTGTAGGTGATAAAATAAGTAATTGTCGATTTAGTCCCAGATAGTAGGACGCACTTGCATTTTGGTTCCAGATAGCTACAACATTGCAGATTAAACCCTGAAAATGGCACAAGTGCTGCGATATAGTCCACAAAAGTAACAAATGGTGTAGTATGATCCACGAAAAAATAGGAACTAATGTACAAAGATTGTCAGTATTGGGGACTTATCGCAACATTTGAGCCAGTTTCGAGAATTAATCTGCAACAATGTAACTATTTAGGATCAAAGTGAAACTTTCGTCCCACTATCTGGGACCAAATCGACAATTATCTCGATATAAAATGTGTAGTTTTTAGAACAACAATTATGGTCACACGTGACTAAACATGTGGTGCTCAATTATAGAAGGGTAGTGGAACACTGAAAGTTGTAGTCACTGTCTATAATCTCATCAAACCATATCTTTTAAATGTGAATATGACTTGCATGTCATATTTAATAATATAATAACTATTCAACCCTACAACACTTAACGAGTTTTGAACTTCTCTCCGTGTTCTTTTGGGAACCATAACCTGATAACCATTTAAAAGAGTCGCTTGCATTGGATGATAATGACTTATAATATGACTAATGTAAGCCCTACCTACTAACACCAACAATAATTCAAAATTATTTTGAAGTAGTATATGCTGATTTAGCACTAGTATTCTTAGCTTGTGTTTGAATGAACTTGCTAGCTGTACTGAACTATAACAAAATCTCTATAAATTTAAAAAAGAAAAAAAAATGACCCACCATCTTACTTGGGATTGCGAGGAGATAAATTGCGAGATGTGTGTCAGATGATCATAGGGCTTGAGGTTGCTCGTTAGCCACTTCCATTACAGATTTTGCCTCATATGAAACTTAAACCCAAGCACTGCAGAAGAAACAGGACGTAATACTACTCACGTCAAGCTCTTTATCACTTGACCTGTGTCTTGAAACATCTCTATAAATTTAATAATGTTAGAATTGTTGAAGTTTACTAATTTATAAAGTTAATAATTTGTTAATCTAAAGAATTTTTATTCAACTAATGTAACCATGCTATAGAAGTTTTGCTATAACTGCTATTTTAATTTATGCACAATGTATAAGTTTTAAGAATACAAAATTTAGAAATATATTCAACATTTTTTAATCACCACTTATAGCTTGAGTGTATCAAAAATGAAATGAAGAAACTACAATGAAGTATTAGTAATATTTATATACGGAGTATATGAGAACTTTGACCAAGGAAAATTCACTAAAGTAATGCTCTATCGAATAACATTACAACTGAAATAGAATCACTTCTCAATAAATTTTGTACTAAATCAAAGAAACTTGACAGGGTATCATCACTATTATTACTATAAAAAATTAAGTTTGAAACATATTCATGGTCAAACTTGAATTTGTCTCAAACTTTGACAATATCGCAATATATCATTAAACAAGTTAGTCATTCAACCATTGATTCATCCTATTGGGTGTTGACTATTGACATTAATAATTTAAATGTTCATCATAATAAATCATAGATTTCATTAAATTATTGACTAATAATCCTATTTATTTTGCGTTAATCAAATAGCCTAGTGGAAAAGGCTCTTGTTAGTGACCAAATAAAAAAGTCCTAGGTTCGAAACTCACCTCATCACTAATTTACAAAAAAAGAAAATCCTATTTATTTTAAATGATTTTCCAAAGAATAAAACTTATGACAATTAATAACCATTGATCATATTTGTTTTCAATAATAATATTTTTGCAATATTATTTAGTTTAAATATTTTAACAATTTATAAGATAATTAAGATGAAAATTAAAACATTAGTGCAAATAAAATATCATTGGAAAATAATTGTTGAACATAATAGTTCAACAAGGTACTAAATTGAGAATGTGATATGGTTAACAAAAATTAAACGTAAAATACACATTCATGCTCTTAAAGAATTTATTATAACAAGCTCTAAACGTTGATGATGTTTCATCATCATTTTGCGACTTTGAATTCCTTTAACCAAACTCATGAAATTGTAGTTGAAATAATATTGTTCCAATAGCGAGACCATGCATTATTGGCTATAACTTAATCGAATTTTTTGCAATCGAATTCATAAAAGTATAATTGAAATATTGTTCCAATGATGAGACCACACATTATTGGTTGTAATTAAATTGGAGTTTCTGCAACCGAACTCATAGATCATAGTTGGAATAATATTTTTCCAATAATGAGATCACGCGGTGGTCCTAAATTAGTCAATTAAATTACAATCAATGCATAATCTCGACATTGAATTAATATTATTCCAACTATATTTTCAAAAGTTTAGTTGCAGAAATTAAAAAAATAGTATAGGTTGTTTTTTTGTAACATGTTATTACAATGTTGAAATAACGATTTTGAACTTTACTTTTTAAACGTTCAGAAATTATTACCTTAAAAGTAAATGCATATAGTTTTTACACAGATTTTTGCCGTGCCGCCATGGGATATATACAATGTAATTGTACACTAGAGAAGCAGTGCATGCATGCTGGTGCTCATTACTATTCAAAATTGACAAACAAACACAAATTCAGACGACGTTGACATTTTAATCCTTTACACACACTACCAATTTTCATCAACTCTTTTAATAATTATAGTTATTATAATTTCCGAGTCTTTTAAATAGGAGCATTGAGCCTAAAAGTTAGCTTGTGTGACCTTTCCCTTTAGTTCCTTTCAAGAAACATTCCTTCTCTCTTTATAACTCTTCATCATTTTCCCCTCTCCTTATATATATTTGCTCAAATCTTTGAACTTTTTGTGCTCAAGAAAGTTTTAGGGGTAAAAATGGGTAAAGCTCCTTGTTGCTCAAAAGTTGGTTTGCATAGAGGTCCCTGGTCATCAAAAGAAGACATGTTGCTTGCTAATTACATTCAAACTTATGGTGAAGGCCAATGGAGAGCTTTACCCAACAAAGCAGGTAATAATTGATCATCTTGAAACATTTTTAAAAATTTAGCTTGACCATGTCAGATAATCGAATGGTCTAGCATATTAGTATCAAAATACCTTAAATTTTAACTGAAAGATGGACTAAAAAAGGGCAAAATTTCGTCCAATATCAGAGACCATTTATGCATACCATACTTTTACGAGAACTAATAAAGTGTAACTTGAACATATTAAAACGAATAGTTTTTTATATGTTTAATTTCCTACCATTTGTTCATGTTCCTAATTTACCCCCCCTTTATTTTGTTGACTTGCAGGGCTATTGAGGTGTGGGAAAAGTTGCAGACTAAGATGGATGAATTATCTTCGTCCAGGCATTAAAAGAGGGGACATTTCAGGTGATGAGGAAGACCTTATAATAAGGCTTCATAAACTTCTTGGAAACCGCTGGTCACTCATTGCAGGAAGATTACCAGGTCGAACAGATAATGAGATTAAAAATTACTGGAATACCCATCTCATCAAAAGGCTAAGAAAAGAAGGAATCGAGCCGAAACCGGATAGGATTGTTACTAAAAAGAGAAAATATTCGAAGAAAATGGTCAGAGCGGAGTCTGGTCCGAGCAATGAAATCAAGAAAAATGAGGTTTCAAGTGAGGAAGAAGTGAATAATAAGGGGGATAATGAAGTGGGAAAAATCAAAGTATTTGCCCCCAAGGCTATAAGGGTCTTTTCAGGATCTTCAAGTAATAACACTTTAGATACTGTTTTGAGTAGTTCTTCAAGCCATGAGGTTAATGATGGAAAAGAAGAGAAAATTGAGGAAGGGGTAGAATTGGAAAAAGAGTCATGGTCCAATTTTAATAACAATGACTATTCTTGTTTTGATTGGCCATTGTTTGAGCTTGGAGACTCCAATTATGATGAAGGTCTTATTGATGGGTGTGATTTCTTGCTTGAAGATTCAATAATGCCCAATTTGTTGGATCAAGTTTATGATGAGTATCTTCAGTTGTTATGAATATTAATGATAATAGTAATAGTACATAAACAAATGTGCAGTTTCCAATATAGTTTGATGTTTTTCTTTTGTGTAAAATTTTAATATTACGAGAATGAATGAACTATTGTGTAAGTGATAAATGGAATGCTTGGAAGTCGTTAGAATTACAATTTCATCATCTTCCTTTTTTAGTAATAGCTACATGTTTGGATTGGTGTGTGGCCAGAGTGAAGTTGTGTGTACATTTATTGTCCATTTCAGTGTATTATCGTGGGGACACGGTGTATATGTCCATGTGAAACTCGCTTTGTACAATAGTTGTGTGACATATACATATGTGGTTTATTTATTGTTTTGTTACCTTCTAATTGTTATATGGGTAAATATTAAATTGTCCCTTAGAAGTTAGAATTATTATGATTCAGATTGTCCTTCTAAACTTTAATTAATTTAGAATTGCCTCCTCAAGTTTTAAATGTAGATAAATTTTGTTTTAACCGAACTATAAAGAGAATTGCCAAAATGGTCCGCGAAAGTGGCATCAGATGGCACTTTGGCCCTCAATAGTGGCACGGGTGCAGCATAGTTCCAGAAGTTGCAGTTTGGTCCCCACGTTAATTTTTTCGTTAAAATTGGGGCAAAAACATAATTTTGAATACTTTAACTTAGATTAACTTATTTTTGGGGTCAAAACATATAACTTTTTAAACACTTAAGCTTACTTTTTAATTACTTTTTTTCAATTTAAACTTTCGATTTCTTTTTCGTTTTTCTCGATTTCCTTTTTTTGATTACCTTTTTCGAATATTTTTTTGATTTTTTTTCCGATTTGTTTTACGACTTTTTTAATTTATTTCTGGATTTTTTTTCAATTTTTTTCAATTTTCTTGTTCAATTTTTTTATTTCTTTTTTTTCTCGTTTTCTATTCTCAATTTTTTCTCGTTTTCTTTTTGATTTTTTTGGAGTTTTCTTTTTTGATTTTTTTTCACGATTTCTAAAAATCAAAAGACATAGGAAAAATATCGAAAAAGAAATCCTGAAAAAACAAAAAATAAATCGAGAAAAAAAGAAATCTAAAAAAATTGAAAAATAAAACGAGAAAAAATTGAAAAAATAAATCGAGAAAAAATTCAAAAAAGAAATTGAAAAAATCGAAAAAGAAAACGTGAAAAAATCGAAAAGAAATTGAAAAAAATTGACAAAAAAAATCGAAAAAAGAAATAGAAAAAAATCGAAAAAGAAGACGAGAGAAAAATCGAAAAAGAAGACGAGAGAAAAATCGAAAAGAAATTTTAAAAAATCGAAAAAGAAAACGAGAAAAAATCGAAAAGAAATTGGAAAAATGGAAAGGAAATTGAAAAAAATCAAAAAAGAAATTGAAAAAATTGAAAAGAAAATGAAAAAAATCGGAATGAAAGTGATTTTGGGGGAATTGGGTTTGGATTTTTAATTACCCCAAAAGTAAGTTAATCTAAGTTAAAGTATTAACAATTATGTTTCTGCCCCCACTTTTAACGGAAAAATTAATTTGGCAAGCAAACTGCAACTTTCGGACCATTTTCGGGGACTATGTTGTACCCGTGTCACTATTGGAGGCCAAAGTACAATCTGGTGGTACTTTCAGGGACTATTTCGACAATTTTCTCGAACTATAGATTCCAAATATTACGGTTTATTTTCTCAAAGTTCAAGATTTTGTTCTGTTCATTTTTTAGCCCAAACTAGAATCCAAATTGTTTTTCATCGGTTCTCTCAAAGACCAATGCTAAACCTATATTGTTTCATGAGGTTCGGTTGTCATGGTTCCATCGATTTTAGTTCGGTTATCGGATTTGCGTCAAATTTGGATTTAGTATTTTTTAGCTAATATAATTATTTGGTTTAATTTCATCTGGGCATTGGAACTTTCAGAACTTTCCCAAATAGGTACCTGGCGACCTTTTTATCCCAAGTAAGCACCTGGATCCAAAAATTGACACCTAAACATTCATTTTTCATAATTTTCTTAATTTCTCAGATTTTTAATTTTAGATGGAGAACAAATTAGTCAGATTACACTTTAAAAAACTAACTCAAGTACTATTCTAACCCAACTTCAACCCAACCCCTATTTAACCCCACTCTCATTAATATCTAATTCAATACAAAACATCCCATCATTGTCAACTTCCATCATCTTCTTCATTATTCAACCAAGAAAACCAAGTTTCTCACAAACCCATCATTTTTAAAAAAGATTGAATCTTTATCACAATTACACTAAAAAGATTGAATATTTATCAACAAAGTTGAATCTTTAACATACAAATTGAAATTTTTTTTATACTTAATTATTTTTCCCCAAATTATCCCTAATTATTTTGTCCCGAATAGTTTTTCACCTTCTTCCTCCTCTTCTGATAATCAAAATTCCCAAACAATTGTCCAGATTTATCTTGATGAAGATGAGCTAATTGAGGGGAAAAAAGAAGAGTTTTTTTGGGTGGTCAAAGTCAAAAGCAGAAAATTTCAACTGAATCAATTATAAGGTTGTCAAGTTTGTCAAAATTTGCAAAAAAGTTTGCTTTTGCTGCAAGTACGAAGTGTTTATGTTGTCTAAAATGTTATTAGCGTACTAAAAATGGTAGTTATAAATAAAAATTACTACTATTTTTTTAAATTCAAGAAAAGATTAGCAAAAATCAGATTTTTATTTATTTATGTATATACAGCTAGCTTTCTGTGAGTGTGAAAGCCAAAGGTTTTCAAGAACGAGTATCTTTGAATCATCCTCTTTGAGAAAATTTCCTTGAGCTTGATCATTAGCAACTGCTTATGAGACCAAGAAACGTAAATATATGTCTTTAATAACTTATCTTTGTTTTTAGTTTCTCCTTCAGTAATTGGCATGCCATTCAGAAAATGAGAGGCTGAAATCAATGTATTGTCTGATACCTGAACTTTTTCTCCAACCTTGACATTAAAATATTTTTTGGAATGGTACCTGAATTTTTCTGTAAATTTTGCATCCAAAGAGTCATATTTTCAATATGACTAACTTGCCCTTGGGTTAACAATTTTAAAATGTCAGAAATCTGAGAAATTAAGAAATTTGTAAAAAATGAAAGTTTATGTGCCAATTTTTGGGTCCAGGTGCCTGCTTGGGATACAAAATTCGTCAGGTGCCTATTTGGGAAATTTTTGAAAATTCAAGTGCCCAGATGAAATTAAGCCTATTTTGAGGTGCCAAATTTAAATTTGAATGTTATTGGTTTATATTAGTTGTTAACCACAAACAAGTTCCAATAATATATCTTCATGTAGTTTTAATGAGTTTGTTTTAAAATTAATTCAAAAATTTGCATATCCATTTATTACACAATACTACCTTTTCTACATATATATGATGTACACCCGGTGTATTATATGCTTTTGAAAAAAATAAAATTATTAAGGGACAAATTGAAAAGATCAATTATTGTACGGCCAAAATGAAAAGAAGTCTTATATCAATAATGAACAAAGTTAAATCATATAATTATCATCATCTACTAAACTTAATCTTTTTAAGATAAAATTGACCTTTTGTTTGGTTCGACTTGGATAGGTTCTCTCATGGGATGAACGTGCATCGGTTCAATTCTCTCAAAGGCTGAACTTAATCGATTTGGTTCCAACAATTTAAATTATTTTTCTGTATTGAGTTTCTCTTTCCTCGTTGTTAATAGAAAAACCAATAGTACTCTCTCCCATCCTGATTTTAATTTTCTTTTTTTTTGGGTTTTAATGGTGAATGATAAAAAAATGTTTGTCTCAAAATATAAAATGACATTTATTTTAAATTAGATATATAAATATATATGAAAAGAAATACTTAAATGAATATATAAATATTTTGGTTTGATGTTTGAAACACTTAAATGAATATATATGTTAATTATCAAAAATATATATATATATATATATATATATATATATATATATATATGAAAAGAAATAAAATTGCAAAAATTAAACTAATACGAAAATGTATGTAACAAAGAATATTGCGCAAAAAATATCCAAAACCATGAAACTCGTTAACAGTTTTTCAACTTCAAAACCATTGAAAATCTCCAACACTTGTAGTATTATAAGACAGAAAGCCTAATATAAGTAAACTCAATTTCGTCAACGCGTTTTGATGAAACTGAAAACAAATCACGTGGGATCAAAATAATACGAATATGCATATAATATGGGATTGCAGAGGAAGCAACAAGTCGATTTTATCAAACAAATGAAGGAAGGAAGCTAAATCAACTGTGTCGTTCAATATAAGTCAACGTCTTTCTCTAATTAGGCATACTTTATTAGGGTCGTTAATTAGTATTCTTTCCAAAATAAGTGAAGTTTCTTAACTACCAAACCCATTGTCATTCCCTTTTCTAATATGGATCAAAATGCGTTATTCGTTGGGTGTACATCGAATAAATTTTAAGCTGATAATATTTAATTATATTTATTTATAATCAATTAATTTTTGTTATATATGCCTGGGGAAAGGGAAGGAAGAGATAAAAGTCATTGTGAAGGCCCATATTATCCTACAAAATAGGAGATCAATAAAATGATTATTTATTTCTTATAAACTAATTGTACAATAACCATTTATAACTTTCCGTAAATATTATTATCGAATATATTTTACCTTTAATTTCAGATAATGACTTTGCAAAAAAGTATATATATTATTTCACATCAAATATAAACTTAGTTAAAACGATCAATTTAATAATATAAAATAGAAATGTTATATATATATTTGTTTATTAATGTAAAAATTATACGGTATAAAACCACAAACAATTTGCTCATGTTAGACTGCGTACAAACATATCTACTTTTATATAAATCTCTATAGGCTCTCATCAATAAAAATAATTTGATGTTAAAGTTACAAGTTTAAAAATTCCATAGTATATTGCTTTTTACTTCGTCAGTTTATTTTTATATTAGACCTTATGGTTGACATATTTGTAATTGAAAAAAAGGTATAGTCAGTGTTCAAACATATGTTGGTTAACTTACGTTAAACGGAGTATTAACACTGAAAAAGTCATTTCTGGTCACCAAAATAAGTAAACGACGATGTCGACATAGTAATACTGTAAGTTGAGAAGAAATTGTAGTAGGAATAGTTTATAACTCCTTTCTTTTATCACGATATAGCTAATCAATTAACCAAAAAATATTTTATTAAAGATTGGAAAATTACTACTATAGTCTACATAATATATATTTATCACTTAAAATATTTTCTTGTCTTTTTCTATATTTTTGTTAGTAAATAGGAATTTTACTTAGTTGTTTTGTTTCAGATCTAGTTTTTGTTTTCAAAAAAAAAAATCTTGCGATAATTTGAATGTTCGAAAGAAAAAATATGGTATTCCTCACAAATATTGATTGACAAATTACGCATTTTTTGACGAGTCCTATATGCGTTGTCTGGCGAGTCCTATACGCAACGACGGAGGAACCTATGGAACCGACTGAGCGAATGGTGTAGCGGTTTACCCAACCGTTGAAAATTAGCGTATTAAAGAATATAATTTTATTTATGTTTTTTTTTTGTAACTATTATTGTTATTGTAATGTTTATTGCAACCTCATGGAAATTTTATAAAATTGCTATGAGTTTGAGGGAGGGTGTTAGGGTTATGGATGACTAGTCCATACTAAGTTAGTGTTATGTTTAGCTATAAATATAGGTCTTCCTATTGTGAAAAGATTGGGTGCATCAATACTTCCATGCATCAGGTGCATCAGGTACCCATTTAAAGGTTTCACGTGGGTACTGTACCCACTTGAAACTTCATCATTGGTACTTGTACCCAAATTGTACTATAACAATGGTACAATACCACATATTTATCAATCCAAAATAAATATGTGGTATTGTACAATTGTTATAGTACAATTTGGGTACAAGTACCAATGATGAAGTTTCAAGTGGGTACAATACCCACGTAAAACCTTTAAATGGGTACCTGATGCACCGAATTATTGATGCACCGAAACCGGACTCTTCCTATTTCACTTTGGACAACAACGATCATTATCAATAAAATATCCTTTTATATTCTGTCACAACTAAAAATAAACGATACAGACTAGAGACCACAGAGAACGCCCAAGAACTAATTAAAACTCGAAGCATTGTTTTTAGTGCTTTTTTGTAAGAGTGATTAGTGAGTATATATATGAGCCCGGAAACAAGGTTGTCACGACATGAAAATGAATCATTAGTACAAAAAAGCACTTAGACAACCCTTAAAAAACACCTTAGATAGCATAAAAAATGCAGTTGCTAAGATTGATGTTTAAGATAAGAGACATTAAAGGCCGATGGCTCAATAGCCTAGTGGCATCCGGCCCAACCTTTCATGTAAGAGGTCATGGGTTCGAACCTTGTTGGAGACATATTTGTCTCATATTATACTCTAACTTTCTATTAGTTAGCAATTTCTGTATTCATGTTTGTAATATCATTGTAGTCACAATTCATCGCTAATTATCAAAAAAAAAAAAATAAGAGACATTAAATAAACAACGCAACACGCTTGAAGCGTTGCCTAAGCAGACAGTGCCATATGGGAGCGCTATTTAAGTGATTCTTAAGCAGCAATTTTTTGTATATGTTATCTAAGTTATGGTGTGTAAGCACGATTCTGTACTAGTGAATAGTTATACATGAAGCTTAAAATTGACTAAATGGTGTGATGATATCTCACATTAAAAGTTCTATATTTTATTATACACTTACAACTAAGTTAATTCTCATTCAAATATATTTGTCTCCATCAATTCTTTTAGTTAAAATGAATTTAATAATGCTTTTTTCCTTCCCATCCATTAAACTAAGTAAATTGAATATCCATTATTAATATAAAAACCATTGAAATGTACTTCCATGTTTGGTTGGTCTAGTTGCATATGTATCTACTGGCTTGTCCCAAACTTATAATATCTTATCAAATTATTATTAGAAGCAGCCAGTTAAGAGTGACTGTACATGTAGAAGCAACAAAAGACATTTGACAAAGCCCCGTCTATTCTCGTTAAGTACATTTACGTTTGTGTGTGTTGAGGACAAAAACACAACAATCATCCCTCTTACTACTCTCTCTATCGATCACTACCTTTAAATTATTTGATTTTTTTAAAATTAGACTTGAACTATTTAATTACTAATTCTTACTTATTCTAAAACATATAAAATTTATATAGTTGAATTCTTCTTTCAAAGTACTTTCATAATATTAGTTTTATAAATTTTTAATAATATAATCTATGAAGAAAAGGGGAATTAGAATATAAAGCATAGTATCCACAATTGTAGGAGGTCAATTTAGTTTAAATATTTTGTACAGTAACTATTGATTAATATCATTAAATATATTTACCTTTATTTTTATGAAATGTTTTTGTAAATATCTTGTATTATTTTATTACATATAATATTAAGTATATGTAAGATGAACTAAATAATATTACATAGAAATGTTATATTGATGAATTAATCACAAATTATTTACTATAAATACGTAAAGTAATTTACACAGGCTGAATTGTGTACAAATATCTAGTGAAAGAGTAATTAAATGCCAAAGATTTATCTCAATATATGAGAAAGACAATTATTCTGGATTGAAGGAAATATTAGATACGGAGTATCTTGATATATAAAAATAACTGTCTATGCATATTACTCTCCCCGTCCTAAAAGATTGTCACATTTTAACTTTTGTTGGTTAGACATTAAGAAAAATTTGATCATAAATTCTCATTAAACGATAAGAAATAAGATAGCCTTGTGGAATCTTGTTAGATTCGTCTCAATATATATTTTTGAAATATCAACTTGTTATAATTTTTGCATGTAGAATAAGAGATATTTATATTTTTAATTGTGCTTTGTTAACCATGAAAAGTCAAAATGTGACAATCATTTAGGTATGGATGGAGTAGTTAATACTAGTGATGTGCATAAGCCAAGCCAAACGAGCTGCTCGTTCGGCTCGAAGCTTGACTTGTAGAAAAATGAGCTAAGTCGTGAGCTAGGTTTCAGGCTCGTGGGCGGTAAGCTGGCACGATATTATATATATCGTTATTACTTTGAATAAATATATAAAACAATTTATAAAATTGTATTTACATAATTATATGGAGTGCTCTTTTTTATTCCAAGTGCAACTACTACTTCAATTTTTAAAATTTTATTGAATAAGTTAATGAGTAATTGACTTTTCTTTTCACATTATAATATCATCAAGGGTTAATGATTGGGAACACCACTTATATTTTAAAAGGTCCCGGTTAATCACTCACCTTTTGGAATATATCTCAATTGGTCTATCGATCACTTTTTTGACGGGTGAACTCCCATCAACACACATGATGGTCATGTGCTAATCAAGGGCTTTTTGATCTTTTCATGCGGAAATTAAGCCGGAAAAGACCCTTACTAAAATGGTACATGGTCATCACGTGTATTGACCGGGCGTTAACCAGCTGGAAAAATGATCAATAAATCAAATGAGATACATTTTAAAAGGCGAGTGATTAACCGGATTTTTTAAAAGCTAAGTGACTGGTGATATTGTAAAACCGTAAGTGACATGCCCGACCATTAAATTTAAACCTACTATCAATGTCTATTGAATGGTTGCTACCATTCTAAACTGAAAATTGAGAATCATCAACACACAGCAGCAACTCAATAACAACCATTTACTTGAAAAGTTCAGACCTTTATTCCCATTCCCATTCCCACGTTATTATGAAGGTTTTGTTGCGAATGTCTGTACTTATAAATACTGTGTTATAATTTCAATTTTTGTTGTTATTTAGTTAGAATATTTTGGTTTATTTTTATTTTGCATTCTCTACTATCGACAAAATTTTAAAGTGCATCCTAATACTTTGTTAAGCCTCAATTAGCATCCTATACTTCATTTTTTTTCATTTTGCCCCATAAAACGCCTAAATTAGATGAATTCCCGTTTTAAAAGAAGGGCAAAATTGAGATATCACATATATTCAACTTTTGGGATCCTTTTGAAAAATAATTAAACTTGAAAATTAACCCCACCTTCATCTTTTTCATCGAACATGACCCTCCCCCCCCCATACCACACCCCACCCTTCATCTTCTTCATCCAACATGTCAACCTAAATATAAATCCTCACCATACAATGCATCAACTCTTCAAAACCTTACAGTTCTAACACTCACCAAACCAACAAAAGATTCAATTTTTAGCATAAATTATCAAACCAAATTTCAATTGTATAAACTTCTTACATAAATTCATCAAACCAACAATAAAGATCCAATTTTTTTTATGCAAAACCAACAATAAATATTTCGACGAGCTTTAAGGCAGCTCCGATTTGCAGGGGTAGGGGGTCTGGTCGCGATTTTGCAGTGAGGAGGGGAGGTCGAGACCATTTACAGGGAGGGGGGAGGGGCTGGTCGCGAGGTTGTAGGGAGGGAGGGTGGCTGGTCGGGCGTTTGTAGGGGGGTTGTGCTGGTGGGTTTTGAGGTTTTAGTGGTGATGAGTTTGGGTAAGGAAGGTAGGGGTAGATGTGAGGAAGAAGAAAATAATAGTGTTAATTTTTAATTTTGACATTATCAAAAAGTGCCCAACAAACTAATAAGCCTATTATTCCAAATTTTTCCTTGTTTTTACCCTAGTTTAGGGTCTAAATTAACATTTTAGAGGGTAAAATGAAAAAAAATGAAATATATGGTAGAAATTGAGGTTTAGGAAAGTATTAGGTTGCACTTTAAAAGTTTGATGATAGTAGAGGGTACAAAATGAAAATAAGCCGAATATTTTCTGTTTTTAGTGTTAATCTTTATGTCAATTTAATGATTGTATCACTTTATTGCAATTAATTGCTTAAATAAAAAATTTGTGAATCCAATGGAACCTAAAATTTCTAAATATGTTAAGTGAGCTAGCTTGGAGCTCAGCTCGGGAATGGCTCGACTTAGTGACCTTTCACCGAGCGGAGCAGAGCCTAAAGGTCTTTTAGTGATGAGCATAGCCAAAAATTGTTGAGAACAGGCTCGGATCGCCGCGTGTACAACTCTAGTTAATACTAAGTAGATCAAAGGACCCGTATATATATATTTATTTCCTATTATGAGTTGCAATCATGAGATAATTGATGAAATAGTATCATTAGGTGGGCTGTTGTAATTTGATCCCTTAAGTGGTAACAATACGTAATTGATCCTCGTAACTGTATATCGTGTGTGCAAATGGTCCTTCAAGTAACACTGAGTCAAATGGTCCCTAAAAGAGGCTTCAATTTTTGTTGTCTGTTAATATTTGACGAAAATGTGATTAGAGACCATTTACACACATGATATATATTTATGAAGACCATTTGCTCTTTTTTGTCGTTTAAAGGGACCGAATTACTATTATCACCCATTTACATGGATCTTCTTAGCAATTATCTATTGCGATGGCCATAAATGTTATAGAATTGGCCATAGAGGATAATCTTCTTCCACAAAATGTTGATCCATAACATTATCAGAAATTTCTGTCGATCGTGATCTTAGAAGATCTTACAACCGCAATATTCAACTCGTGCTAAATTAGACCATGGGACAGCTGACATCATGAATATAATATACTTCAACAAAAACATCCAATTCCATATACATCTACATCCAAAACGTGAAAATTATTAGTTATTACTGACACACTCACAAAAACAACCATATGTTGCATTCACTTCAGGAATTATATATGATACACCATGTGAATTCTATTGTGTATGCCCATAGCCGGGCCCAGAAACCAGATTCCGATTGTGCAAATTTTTCCTAAATAAAATAAGATTTTACAAAAGAAATCGAAATCGGTGTCATTTTATTAGATTGTTTTAAATCAAGGCCAAAATGACTCAATTTTAGGTCTAGCATTTTTACCATATTAATCAATCGCATTCAAATCGAATATCATCGAGATTAGATTTCTATGACAATACTCGAATTTATATTCGTAATTGTTCCATATACTAAAATGGAGTTAAATTTCAATCAAATAATGTTATACTAATACTCGATCGATTTGATGTCCATTTTATTTTATGTTCGAGCTCGAATAGAATATAAATATTGTCATGTAAATTGAAAAAATATTTATATAAATATTCAAATTCTAATGGAAAATGCGATTAGAGATGTAAATAAAGGAGCATATTTAAAAGTTTCTTGATCTAATTATAGGACATACATACTCATATTTATTTACCATTTGATAGTCCTTTAATTTCATTTACATTCTTTTTATATTAGTCTATACAAACATTACATTTCCAACTTAAATAAATTAACATATAATGTATCTTGATATTCTAGATTAATATGGTAGCTAATAAGTTTTAAAATAGAAATTAATGAAGGGGGGAAATTGAAAGGAAAAATAGAATCAATTTTAAACAGATGAATTTCAGTCCTCTTCAAACTTCAATTCAGAGAAAACCAATTACATATTATATAATTAATCTATAGAAACAATTCATTTTAGAACCTAAGTAAATATATTTGTTACGGCCTAAACAAAGTTTTATTCATCTATTAAATTAGGTTGAGGTACAAAGTTTGATTAAAAAATATAGAATAAATCTATGTATTCATCTACTAAATTAGAAAGGAGGGGACAAAAGTTAAAACTATAAGTTAGAATAAGGGGGAAATGGAAAAAGAGAGGGGGTTAAATTGAAAAACATATAATAAAATATTATGTATTAATTTAGTAAATTAGAAGGGGTAACATTTGAAAACAGAAATTAGGAGAGGGATAAAATTGAAAAAGCTAGGAGAGAAAATGAAAAACAATTCTACATCTCAGCAAGGTTTGAATTTGGGCAATCACTTGGACATTTGAAATCCTTAACCAGCTGAGCTAACCTTGCATTTGTTCATATAAGCCTAGATTTTTTACTATTTACATATCTAAAAACTGTTTTTTTAGAAAAAATTGGTGGGTTTAGGTCCGGGTATGTCTATAGGCATATAAAAAAGACTTTTTGACGAATGCAGAAAAAAAAATTTAGGTGGCACATAAAAATATTGTAACTAAATACTTTGTCTAAGTTAAAAGGTCTTGAACGGTGCTTCGCGGGAACGCCATGTAAGGCCTTAGACTGTGCTCAATGAATTGAAGCGCAATCTAAGGTCAGCTTATTAGATGGCACTTCATCCAATCGCCATCTAAGGTTTATCAATGAATCGCGGTCTATGGTATAATTTTCATTAAAAAAAATTGTTCTTTAATTTTTTCCCAAAACTACCACGGTTCTCCAGCTTTTTTAATGGACGGACCTCTGGCAAGGCCCGTTCTGTTCTAGTTCAGCCCATCAGGCCCACGAATCCGGGTACCAACACGAGCCCACCAAGATGTCCATGGATACTTGGCATGATCCTGATCCGTGACCTATCAGGCCCGGTGTTTTGTTATGTTATACACTTATACTTATATATTAAAAGAATTAAATTATTTATGGTGAGAGTTGAACCTTCATGATCAATGTGGAAATATAAGTCCTTCACTATTGTTTATGTTCATGTTTCATCAACTTTCATATTACAATTGATACATTAACGGGTAATTATTTAAGTTCTTAAAAGATTGTCTAATGTCACATGATATATTATTCCGTTTATGTTCATAGATAACGTGAAAACATGAAGAGATCATATTGATTGAAGGCATGTAACCTCTAATAAGAAAACATGATATTGAGATTTTTTTTTCTTTTTTCGCTATAAATTAGCGATGAGGTGAGTTTCCAACCCAGAACCTTCTGGTCACTAGCTATGTCACATATAGTTCCTAACAGTGACATAAAACCTAATTCCTCAACCGAAGCAATTAATTGACAAAAACACGATAAATTAGTTGCGGAAAATAAACGAATTGGTCGAATGACAATTAACAAGTGGTTATAGCTTAGTCCCAATTGTCCCGGACCTTTAGATGTCGATCCCACTGAGTCGTGGAATTGCAGACAGGGAATAATGGTGGAACAACAAAAATGGTACACATACATAACCACTTTCAACAATCTGAAACATAAAGCAACTTTATATTCTCTATTTCAAGACATTTCCTTTTCTATGATAAGAAGTTGTCAACTTTGCAACTCTATACGTAACCTATCCGATTATATTGGTCTATCCACCAATTCTTGTGTCCACTCTCTAGCATTCATCACAAAAAGATATAAAGTTTCACATTATTATGTAAGGAATTAGAGATTCAGCTGATAATGACATATTCTAATTATTAAACCATCTCGCATTTTTATTTTATACTTCTTCCGTTTCTTTTTATTTGATTGTTTGTGGAAAAAGTACTTATTAAGAGATTGTGAAAAATTACATTGTGATTGCAAATAGGTGTATTGGTATTGTAAAAAGGTGTATTGGAATTGTAACACGTTCCATTGAAATTGTAAACAATTAAATATTTTGAAACAAGAAAAAAGCTCCAAACAATCAAATAAAAAGAAACGGAAGGAGTATTACTGTTGAGGGTGTAACAATGATGTAGTACGTCTAAAATTCAAATAAATTAATTTTTGAAATTGAATAAATTGGACGGTTATGCTTCGATTTGATATCTAACACATTATAAATAGTAAATAATAAAAACGTTTAAGGTAAAATCCTTAAAGAACATATATGTGTCTCATCAATGCAATGGATTTGACTATCAATGTAGTTATGTTCTACGTACTTCGATGTCTACGGAATAGTTGTGTACGGTTTTGATGACTTATTGGTCTTGACTTGGATATGTTCCATGACTCGGACTTGGCATGGGATGTGATCTCTGACTTAGTCCGAGTCGGGGCGTCTTATTAGCAACTCGATCTCGTGTTAGTTGTATGGGCTTGGACTTGTATGTAGTTTTGAATTTGGTGGGACTCTATGAAAAGGTATATGTGTCGAGTCGGGGTAATTCAATAGCTTATTCCCGTATTTTTGAAATGTACTAAATATCAAATCGAAGTGCCTTAACATCTTATTCTCGTGTGATTAGACTAGACCATATGCAATGGACGATCAGATAATGTGTGACTAGACCAGTGGTGGACCTAAATAGATTTCGCCCTGTTCAGATGAATAGTCATTTTTTTGGAAAATAGAAAAATTAATAGGTACAAAGAAAAATTAATACAGAAATTAGATTTGTGTTTATGTTCAATAGATTTAAGTATTTTGAATCACAATTCAAAAAATTTATCAATTCGAACACCTAATCTAAAATACTTAGATCCGCCACTAATTATTAGATTAAACCATATGCGATAGACGATCAAATAATGACTTGAGTGTTAAGAGTGTCTTTTTACTGACACCCATCATTTATTTTGCACGTTGGACCAACGTCGAAGAGACGATTGACACAAAATTAGATCCTTTGTCTTCATAGCGTAGTAAGTACCCAGCAAGTCATAGGATACATACAACATTAAAAATATTATAATTCGATAATTCTAATTTATCTCACAAACATAATCTTTTTCCACTTTTTTCTTACTAATTTGATAAAATAAAATTCAAAAAAAAAAAATCTATTTTAGGAATATAATTCTTAGACTAAAGGACGGTAGATATTTCTTAACTTTAACTTATATAGACTGAAATATTTTTATATTCATACTTTCATCGTTAAGTTATAAATATAATATACCCATCAAGAATAGTTATACAAACATTTGTTTATTTGCTTATTATCATACATATATATATACATGTATATAACGAGATTATAATAAGCACACGGCGGAGTTGGTTTAGTGTTGTATTATGATGTACAACTCACAACAGAAAGGAAGTAAGATGTGAATATTATCCAATTAATCATTACTTAAATCATGTTTTTCATAATTATAGAAGGGATTTGGAAGCTGCCTTATTCATTATAATTTTCAGATGTGCACGAATACAACCACCTGATCCATGTTAGCATGTCCCACTTCAAAAATCAAGATACTAGAAAAAATTGAACCCTCACATGCTTTTCAAACAAACACCATGTTATTTTTTTCTTTACAAACTTCACCATTTCCTATATCAACTAAAATCGAATTCAAGATTTTTTAATCTCTAAAAACCTCTAAGCCACTAGTTTAATTTCATGTTATTAATATATGATCACTTCGGGTATTTTAGGTGCTAGATCAAGTTTCATTCGGATTTGGACGAGAATATTCTTTTTCTTAAATAATAAAATAAAATTAAAAATAAATAAATTAAAAACGCATCCCCTATCATCAATTATTGAAAAATGTACGTTAAATTAAACAGGATTAGCGAACTGAAATTTGTAACGAATGTGATACTCCAAACATATACTTATAATATTGTTTTTTTCATCGTTATGACTTACTCAGTCTTAACTTTTTCACGTTTCTACTCTAAAATTTAAATTGGAGAAATTCATAATAAACAAGCTCAATTATAATGCCATTATTCTATTAGCAGATATATCATTGGTACTATAAACACTGAACATATATATCACTACTCATACATATTTTTTCTTTATACAATTCTATTGGGCACACACATTTTCACATCAACTATTTCCACATCCTCAATGCACATAACGTTCGTTTCTTTAGTACAGATATAATACCGAACTAATGAAACATGCTTTCCAAAGCATGCGTGAACGAACGTTTGCATTTACGCCGTAGAAATAGTTTTTACCTACATTGATATATTTGATTCTTTTAGTATAGCTAGCTAGCCATATATTTCCTTTTTCCTTGACTAATAAAATTTTCATTTCCCTTGTCTAGTAGTGTAATGAGACGTTGCATTTGAAGAAACAAGTGCTTCAGAAATCAACCATATTTTGGCAGCTTCAGTTGAGTTTGAACCCATTTTAGAAGTAGGTGCTTCATTACAATCAGAAAAATATATTCCACTCACGTTCGCCAATCGTGGATTAGTTGCAACGTAACAACTTGTTGCTGCAGCCTGTTGTTAGCACATGCACACTATTTAGTATTCTTTCTAATTTGTCATCTATTTAGTTTTTAATTGCATTTCGTACTGGATTTTAGTTATAATAAACTTCTTCAAGCTAAATTGATTGAATTCAAAAATTTATTGGGATAGGGTGTATGTATGTAGTAATTGGGGCCGATTTAGAGAGAATAATAGCAAGCGTCGCGAATACCTTAAATAAAAATAAAATAATCGAAATTGTGCAGATTTTTATTCAAAAAATTTGAAAGTTAACGTCTTAATGAACAAGTGTAAAACTTAAAAAATTGGAATTAGTGGGAATTACCTGAGGAATAGTCTTCAAGAGTTTAGAGGCCAAAAAGAAGACCAAATCTGCGTAATACGTGTGTATATAATTTTAGACAGGGCAAATAATTTTATTTAGCGAATGTGTTAATTTATATAGTATTGATTACGTGAATATGATATATGTACAAAGACCATTTGATTATCATTGTCATTTATAAAGATAAAGGCATAAATCGTAATGGTTACCATTTACGAAAATCATTTTGATAATTATCTCGATAATTAAACATATCATATTATTCTGACAATTTGTAATAAAAAATGAAGAAACAAAGTACTAACCAGTAATTAGGCCTTCTCTATCTCTGGTAAGCCTGGTTCTAACAATTCCTGGATGGACACAATTGACTGTAACATTTGCCCCCATTTTCTACAGCAAAACACACGAGCAAGATCATTAGTTTATAATTAATGAAGATTTGGTAGCAACAAAATCCACTTGTCTTCTCTTATCAGTAAATATATAATTTAAAATTAATAATAAATCAGAAACTTACTTTGAGCCTCTGAGCAAGCTCCTTTGTGTGTAAGACGTTAGCTAGCTTCGAGAGAGCATAGGCACGTGTGGCATCGTAATTGCTGTCGTCCATTAAGACAAATATGTTTCAGAATAAAGTCAAACATCCATAAACTCTATCCACCCATTTATTACACTTTCCTACGTTTAAAATCAACTTAATCGAGAATATCGAATGAATTAGTGATTGGATAATTTTTTTAATGATTTAAATATTTCAATTTGATTTTCATAATAAGAAAACGAAGGATATTATAAGGAAATGAAAGATGGATTTTTGAAAAAAGAAAAGAAAATGAGGATACTTTGTATGCTTAAGCTAACTACTCTTCATCTCATCATGAATTTGAAGAGAAGTGTATAAATTATTGTAATATATAGTAATTATAAAGAAATATATTAATCGAAGGAAGATTATTTACCAACCTTTTACTTTTGGTAATTGAACGAAGATAGCTTAGCATATCGCCGGAAAACCATCCGTGGATACTTGAAGAAACGTTTACTATCCTTCCTTGGATGCCCATAATTTCCGCTGTCTTCATCATCTTCTTCAGTAACAGCTTCGTCAATAAAAAATGACCTAATAAATATATTCAACAAAAAATTAACTAATAATCCGGACTAAGATAAACTAATATTCTTGTTATGACAAAAATTAAATTCAAGAACATTTAGTATAAGTTCGGGTGAGTACCATTACGCTATTAAATCATTGATTCTATTTATATAAATTTGAATAAAGTACATATACATACCAAGATAATTTGTGGCAAACGTCATCTCAATTCCATCTTCGGATATGGCATGTTCGTGCGAGAATTTCCCAGCGTTATTTCTGTAACAAATGAAAGTAATGTTTACCAAATCAAATTTATAGCATAAACATTATAAACTACTCCGAATTAACCTGAAAAAATGAAAGCATAAACTAATTAAATGGGGTTATTAGGGTTTGGTTTTCGTAGTTAGAAACTAATAACTAAGCTGGAGAGTTATAAGAACGTATATTATGATGATTTAATCAAATCGGCAAGTAGAAAAAGATTATTCTCACTAGTTACTAAAAGATTATGGGTTCGAAACTCATATTTTTGGTATTTATCAAAACAAAAAGAAAACCTAGTACATTGATAAGTGTCATAACTAATCGAGAGTGAGCAGAAAGTTCTAGGTTCGAATCTCACTTCATCGCTAATTTACAAACAAACAAAAAAAAATTTAAAAACCCAATTTTAATATTATTGCAAAAGGAATAAATATCTTTGTGAAGTCCTATCACCAAACAATACTACCATGGAAATTTTTCCAACGTCATTGGTGATGTTAGAGTGACGTAACACATCAAAATAATACGACGGAAGTAATAATAAAATATTCACACACTAAATTACTTTAACATAAAATACAAATATAACAATGATTGATTACTTTAAAGTTTCCGATAAACATAAGTAATTAACATTTTCCAAAAGAAAATAAAAACAATTAAAAGTTGAGTTAATAATTTCCATACTTACATGAGGAGATTAAGTGGTAAATTGAGAGACTCAAAGTTGGCAACAAATTTCCTGACAGAAGTCAAAGAGCTGAGGTCAAGACTCATCACTATAATTTGTGCTTCAGGAAACTCAGCTACTATCCGAGCCTTTGTATCTTCGGCGGCTTTGAGGCTCCGAGCCGGCAACACCAGCTTGGCTCCCCGCATAGCCAGCACCCGAGCCGTCTCTGCTCCGATCCCTGACGTGGCACCTGCACCTCATCATCATCATCAAGCCGCACGTGAGTCACAGCTCCTCTGTTATTATGATGATGAATGATAATAACTAAATGATTGCACATGTGCATCTTTCTTTTTTATTCTCCAACAAAATATTCCCATTTTTATCATTACGGATATATATTTTTCAGGTCTGGTCTAGATACTATCATACCCGTAACAGGTTGGACATTGAAACAAATTCATGATGATACTATGTAATACTATGAAAATGTTTTCTGAAACAAAAGGAGTCACTTAAAATCAAAATCCGATAGTTGATATTTACTTATTTTGTATGTTGCAGACTATTGATGGGCAATACGCCAAAAATCGTATTTTCAACGTATTTTACTTTTAACATGATAATTTCTTACGAAGTTTTCGTATGTTAACAAAGACGACAAAGTTTGTTTGTTTCGATAATGGAAAAGCTGAATGGATGATGAGCAAACCTGTAATAATGGCGGTAATGGAATGAAGGTCGAGATGAGTGACTTGTTCGGCGGTGGATTTGGAGCCGTAGCCGCTTGAGCCGGAGGAGCCGATAAGGTACTTGAAAGTCTCCAACATTTTACTTTAAATTTTCTTTGGTCTCAAAAGTAAGAGGAAATGGAAGGGGGGGGGGGGGGGGGGGGAGGGGGAGATATAGTAAATTGAACAAGTAATGAACAGCAACGACCAAAGTGCTTTATAGTTAATGAATGGGGTTGACTGTAGATTGATGGACAAAGCAGCAAAGGCAAAGTACTATGTGTATGTGTGTATGTAGTATATTGTAGTATGTGTGCAGTAAATCAAGAAAAGGTAAGAAGTTTTGCCTGCTCTTTTGCAGGAAAAAAAGATGAGAACAGAACAGTGAATTTAGTCTATGTTTTGTTGCAGAGAAACAAGAAATAAAGAGGGGAGAGGGAGAGGGAGAGGGAGAGGGGGTACTATTATTGTGAAGGGATGGGTAATTGGGTATGAAGGAAAAGGGGGGGGAGGTAAAGGGGGTTATATATTAAAGAGATGGTGGTGGGGGGTTAAGGAATCATGAATTAATTAGGGATAAACAATTGATTAAAGAAATGAGATAGGATTACATCTTTGTCATTCATTTGGATTATTATTTTCCTATCATTGCACTAATAATGTAATTGGCAATTGCATTAGTTTTGACATGCCCAGACTGTACTATGGCCAAAAACAAAATTTTATTTACAGTGATTGATTTGATTAGGTATGTGGTGATGGTACCAGATTTTCTAGACTAGGGAACTTCTGGAGAAAATTCAGGTCCAACGTTTCTTTAAATTCTAAGTAGTGCTTGAGTTCGACGAGTTGATATGGTTCTTTTGGATAAGTAATCGGGAGTTCTCACTGGTACCCTGGAACACATGTGATGTGTATGAAATGAGGATCCGTCGTACATGAAAGGATAGTTAAAACTACCACATATACTTTAATGCTTAAGTCAGTAAAGGTTCGCTTAAAATATATTATATGTCATAGCATAATCAATACTATTAAGTTACCTTAATGAAGCACATATGCCAATTATATATAGAGAAGAGGACGACAATGATTGTACCTTAAGAGCTTATGATGGAGAGGTGGAGAGGTAGCGTATCGAGATGCCCAAGAGGGCTTTTTAAAGCTCCATTATGTAGTGCGATTTATAGAAGTGTGAAATTGTCACGTTAACACCTCACGCATCTCTATCTTAGGATAGACTATACGAACAAAGTGAATCACGTGATATGTCTCACCTGGTCAGGGGATTAGAGTTTTCCTTTTAACTACTTTAACACAAGGTTCGCTCTTTTGAGAGTCGAACCCACAATGTGTGAAGAGGCGAGGTTGTTGGAATTTAACACTATATTTCTTCACAATTGAGCTACACCTCGATACATGTGATGTAGTTATTGAAATTGTTTAATATTTTCTTATAAGTTTTAATAAAAGTAAAAAATCGTTAATCAATTTAAAAAAATATCATACAATTGAGTCAAAAGAACCTTTGTGAATATACCAAAGTCTTATCGAGTCATCACATTTTGGGGAGGCAGTCGTCGGCGATTAAACAAAAGTGCAAAGCGGAGTATTAAAGGAAGGAGGCACGAGAGCCAAGGTGAATTTGTGGAGACTTCCATCTCATAGAGAGGGGAACCACACGTGAGGCTTAATAACTTAATAAAGGTATTGTAAAAGGGACTTAAACCATTCAATATATTTCGTTTACGCTTCTAAATTTAAATACTCCATAATATTTTTTATAACAAAATATTTTGTGGCCCCTTCCATTCTTTTTAACCTGTCTTTTTAATTATTTATACATAGATAAAGAAAAATCAAAAAATATTTTAAAAACTAAAATACTCCAATGATTAAGAAAAAAGTAGATTCAAAATGGAGCATTAATTTAATAAGAAAATTAGTTGAAAGGTATGTACTTCAAAATTGTAAAAGCATAATTCTTTATGCTTGAAAAACAAGCATTTTGAGAAAAAAGAATCATGTTAAAAAGATAATAAGTAAAGAGGAATGGATGAAGTATTTGTTATCTTAAATATAAATTAATATCAATTAAATTTATTTTTTAAAGATAAACATACAATGTTAATTTTTTCTATGATTAAAACAAACAAAAAATCATATTTTTTATTTATCTTTTCTTTAATTTATTTTAATATACTGGTTTATCTAGATAAAAAAATTGTATTTTTTACAGTTTTATTGTCTTTTTTTACTATTTTATTCTCATTAAATTATCAACTACTATCCAATTATATAGTTTCATTTAAATAACTATGATCCTACATTTTCAATGTATTTTTCACACTATTTTTTATTTTCGTTAATCTATATCCAAATAATATCAAAAAACACAAGTAAAAAAATGAGAGTAAGAATATTAAAGATCATTTATTAAAAAGAAAAACAAATTCATCATTAAATTAAGTATTAATACCGCCTCGAATATGTCACACTTATTGCCTCGGTATACAGAAGTCAGCGGTCAATCATTCCTCGTTCAACACCATATTTTCCCAATTTCTTTTAAATCTTCCTTCGTGACCACTTGTCATCTACCACTACACCTTGTTTACTCTTGCATGGAATTAATAAGGCGAAACAAACCTTTGATGGACTACCACAATAACTACTTTTATCAACATGAAAACCATTTAACAAAATCTATTTTGGAACGAAGTAAATAATTATTTTAATTGACGTTTGACTAATTAAAAACATGACATTTTAGTTGAAAGCGTAATTCAGATATCATTAGACTATTGAGTTGTCGGCCACAACCCCATAA
The DNA here is from genome assembly GCA_003412495.2 of Echium plantagineum. Taxonomy (NCBI): domain Eukaryota; kingdom Viridiplantae; phylum Streptophyta; class Magnoliopsida; order Boraginales; family Boraginaceae; genus Echium; species Echium plantagineum. The sequence continues at coordinate 17,523,378 of CM016565.1, forward strand.
TACTATGTACAAAGATAACATTACTACTCCCTCCATCCCAATTTCTTAGTCCCATTTTGACTTTTACGGTCTCCGAGACACAATTCAAACTGTAAATATCTTTAATTTTACAAGGGTAAAAATTATAAAAAGTTTATATTTCAAAAGTATACGATGAGACGAATCTATCAAGATCTCATTTGACTATATTATCTCTTATAGGCTACCGAGAATTTATGGTCAAAATTTTTATAATTTGACTCCTAAAATAGAAATTGGACTAACATTTTGGGATGGAGGGAGTACTATATATGTCAAATTAAAGCTATAATAAGTCCATGAAGAAGCGAAGAAGCATCAAATATAAAGAGCAAAGCAATAATGCTTCATTTTCTATATACAATAATAACTATACTACTAATCATATGAATTTGGTGTATCTGGTGTTATAATAAGAAACACTGATTAAATGATAGAAAAACAATTGAAGTATATATAAAATAAATAGAAATTGGTGAAGTCTGGACGTATTAAAAAATTGGCATTTAATTGTTATATTAATCCATGAAAAGGCATCTTCCACCATAAATCCATATTACAAGAGATAGAAATGGTCCTGATCTGGACCTCTCTGGAAAATAACACCTCATTAGGTTCTTCCTTATAATTCTGCAACTTGCTTTGGACTTGGGATTTAATTAGTCTCGTCGCTTTCCAATCATCAATGTAACGATTCTATTTTCAGCATATTATTAATTTGCAATCTAGGATTTCTGCCGTCCTTCCAATAGTTGGTTGATACTATTAACAACCTTACCAACTGAGAAAAGAAGAACAAAAGGTAGCTTTACTTGACCTTAATTAACGAGATAATTGTTAATTTAATCTGAGATAGTGGAATGAAATTTTACTTCATTCCACGATAGTCATATTGTTGCGATGCAGATTAGTTTCCGGAAGTGGTACAAGTATTGGATATATATGTAATTATGTATCACAAAAGTGGTAACTATTGCACATTTGTTCATAATTTTCGGGACTATATTATATATGATACATGCGTGTGACACTTTCAGAAATTAATCTATATTAATGCAATTGTTTAGGATTAACGTATAACTTTATGTCTTTATCGAGCCAATTCATATGTGTTAACTAGGAGTTTGGTGTTAACTAAATCCGAACCATTGGATCAACCAATTTTCAAGAGTTATATTTGTGTTTTAAGTTATAACAAGGTGTGTTTGTCGATGACTCAATAGTTTGATGACATCTAACTCAACTTTCAAAGAGGTGATGTTGTGTTCAAATCTCGTTGAAAACAAATTTGTCTCATGTTTATTCTAATTTTATTAGTTAGTAATTTCTATATTCATTTTGTGATACTGTTATAATGTCATACTTTTATCAATAATTTACAGGAAAAAAAGGTTATAAAAAGATGTGTTAACTTTATTTATGTGTTAACAAAAAAAATCCTTAGGTTAATGTGACAATTTCATATTTTTTTATAACCGAACTTTATGATTATTATGTGAAACCAAACTAAAAAAGTTACTCAACTAGTTGTGTCATGTATGGTTCCCCCTTGTTGCTAAATTGACCGTTGATTTCACAATCAAATGCAATTCACCCCATACCGGATCACACACACAAGATAGAGGCACGCAGTCAACAACGAAGGTCCTTTGTCAGTAGTCACATCAATTGTTGGTGATGAGGTCCAATTATATTCATAACCTATCAATGGCTTCGTCCCGTGAAATCTAACAGGAACATGTTAATTAAAACGTTTTTTATGTATCAATAATTAATAAGGTCGCTAGTATTAATTTATAAATATATAATATTGATTTTTATTATGCATACACCGATCCTTAATATAATATCATGTTCAATCTCGATTCAAAAGGCGTATATCACGTAAGTCCATAACCGAGCTACACATATAAACTGTTATTGAAAAACTCATTAATCTAGCGTCCGATAACTCACCTGGTCAAGAGCTAAAAAGCTAAGTACATATAGCATGGGTTTCTGAAAAGCACCATTATGATAAAATTGTTAAAGAAGACAAACTCTGATCCCCTGATCGCCCGAGACACATTTCACGACTCACTTCATTCGTGTACTCCGAAACAGGGGTACATGGATACCATTAAAACCACGATTTCATCCTTTCTAAAAAATCAGGCTCAATAAGTAAGATTTAAGTTTGACAAAATAAATGTGAACATGCTATAATGTAATAACTCATTAGCATTAAAGTCTTGGTAAAAATTTAGGTATCCAAGAAGCTCTTATTTGATATAAGAGCTAGAGGGACAACACATTGACTATTAAGAGCATCGATATAAAAAGCATGGAAGTGTGGATGATTATGAGTTGTGGCACGTTTGTGATTGTCCTTTAGTGAGTTAGGTCTGGGGAGAAAGGTAGAGTGGACCTTAGAGTGATGGACCAGAGAAGCTTTGCATAGAAAAAGAAGCCACCAATTTCAGCTTTTCTAGAGCACTAATACCTCTCTTCCCTTCTTTTAGGGACCCTTCACGTCGTGTTGTTTTCATTTTCCATACATATATACCGGGTATATATAATTCCAAGGCCCTACTTTCCAAGGCCCCAACGAACCAGTGAATCTAAGGTTGGATATTCATTCCAACCAATGAATTCAAGGTTGGAATGAATATCCAACCTTAGATTCACTGGTTCGCTATATAATAATGAAAAATTGAATTGTTGTTTAGAACCGAACCAATGAATCTGAGGTTGAGTATTCATTCCAACCTTGAATTCATTGGTTGGAATGAATATCCAACCTTAGATTCACTGGTTCGTTGGGCCTTGGAAAGTAGGGCCTTGGAATTAGTTTTTACCATATATACCCATGCCACAAACCTCATATCTTACCTCGATTGTGATAGGAACACAATGCAAATTCTATCTTACAAGGAAATTTATTATTCTTTTTAGATTTTTCAAGTATAGTTACAAATATAAAATCCAAATCAAATTCATACACAAATGTGGTGTATATATTAATTAGTTCATCATATATTATTGAAGTGTATTTTTATATATAGTACTAATCTTAGAAACTAGGTGTACATAGATCGGTTCGATTTGAGTTAAAACTAGAACCACAACTATTTCGTTGGTAATTCTCTCAAAGACCGAACCTAACTCGGTTATGTTTCGTTATGTTGTCGATGTCTTTGGTTCCAATATGTTTCAGTTCGGTTATTGATTTTTTGTTGTAATGCTCAATTAAGTTCCCATAGATATCAATTTCATATAAATTCCATGAGATACTTTTAAAGTTAATTCAAAAAAATTCACATATACATTCATTAGACGGTGTCATTTCTAACAAATTATGTATTTCATATATTATTAGTTTTAAAAATGTCGACATATATATATATCAATAATGAAGAAAGTTAAGTCTTTTGACAATTATTGTTTACTAGACTCAATTTGGAAAAATAAATGAGTCATCGATCGATTCGGTTTCATCAAAGACGGTTGAACCGTTCAAGTTAAAGACTTCGGTTGTTTTCAATTCAATTCGGGTTTGATTTCGTTTTTGGTGCACGCCCTACTTAGAAATTAGTGTGAGAGATAGGGGTCCGTATGAACCGTGATTAGGATGATATTTATTCTTACAAATTAATGTGAGAGAACATTATTACATAAACAAATATGGAATTATATTGTAATATTTTATTTTTATATACTTATATGTCATTACTAATGATTGCATATTGAATAGTCATCACATGCATGCATGTAGGATAATGACTTAATGAGCTTGTACCCTGGTCAAATTAGATTTAAGTTAGTCAAATAAAGTTTTAAGGAAATAATGAGGATCAAGCATTTGAACTTTCCTTGATAGTTTTGTTTATAGATGCTTTTTCTAAGTTCAAATAAAATTTGGGAGTCCATGAATTTTCTATAACCTTTGGCACATGGCTAAGTTTGACCTCAATCAAGATTCATATCATGGCGAGATGCTCGATGCATTACCTTCGTGAAAGACCCTCAAATGTTGCCATTTTCAGGGCATTTTTCCACTACCATAAAAAACACCAATTGTGACGGAAAACCTCCAAGTTAAGTTTTAAACCGGTGTTCATAAATGAACAATCGATATTATGATATTGAAACTTAGGTGATAAAAAATGTCAAAATGAAACATAAATGAAATATCTTGGAGTTTCGAATTAAAAACGATATTATTGAGAGATCAATAATCTAAGAAGTGTCGAATTGTGTATCTTATAAAACATATATAACCAATTATATTATTAACCTTTTCTCTTACATATCGTAGTGTTACTATTTGAGCAACTACTTAGATCTATCGAAATATATATATTATGTAATCCGTATCAAGCATTATCACCGTTCGGTTCTCGAAATCAAACTTGACTATTGTCTCAATAAATTTAGTCTTTGACGAAATATTAAGTCCCCATGTGAGTAGATTCCATTGGTACATATACAATCAAATTGAAAATCATCCCAATTTGATTTTGGCATTCACTTTGAAGAATTAAGCTAAGATTAGACTATTGGTTCGAAGTATCATAATTCAGCGAGTTAATTGGTAATATTTAGATAGCAGGATGATGTTGTATATTTTAGTCTTATATAATTATATTGATATAGATTAGACTTGAAAGTGATACAAATGTAACATAATGATATTCGAAAATGAGAAATATTGCACTATGTTTTCCGAAATATATATAGACACATTTGTTTAGGACTGCTATACTAAAATGTACCACACGTGTCGCGCGCACTTCCGATGACTTATATGATATAATAATGTAACTAAATGAGATCAAAGGACAATTTAATCGCATTATTGTTCGACGATATTAAATTGAATTACCTCGCCAATATTGTGGTGTACGGTATGACAAAGAAACAAAGCCTTCCATCATATCTAGTTTTCTATCTCCAATTCTCCAAGCCATAATTTCGTTTACTTTCTACAGTTCATTTTTACCCTTTTCATGATGATTTAATCAATTACGTATTAAGGTAACGCTGCCTTACGATTATTACAATAAGATCGTGTATCTTTCATCTGACAAATGTTTTATCATAATAATAAACGTATGATTTTAATTCCTTGCAATTATATATATATATATATATATATATATATATATATATTACTTTTACAATCTTCAGTACTCAATTTATTGCATGGTTGTAAATGTATAAGAGTGTATATATGTTTCTTTTGGAGTTTATAGTTGGAGGATTGAATAAATTAAATAAATAAATGAAAAAAGTAATAGCCATGCAGTCATCAGAATATTTGTCTCTATCGTCAGGAAAAAGATACGACTAGCGAGTACAAAATCTCTGTTATTATTACCAGAAAATTGCAGCAGAAAGTGTACAGCACACAAAATCACACCTTAGATTTCGTCGGTTACTCGGTTAGATGTATATGCATAATAATGCATGTAATAATATAATTAAAAGAAACGATGTGTTCGACTTTTATAAGAAACGGATATTATATTATTATCTTAAAGTAAAAATAAGAAAAGTTTGTTTTAATCCTCTAATTGTGTAAGATATATTCCATAATCTTCTTTCTTCTTATTAGTATATTTCAGAACATAAGTAATTGGAGATCGTAAATGTGATGAGTTTACATTTTCTTTAATAAAAGAGATAAGTAACGTCTTTTGCCCTTCTAAAGGGACATTTGACCATAATTTGTTATTGTATGTACTATGTGAAATTATTAGATGAAAATATTATTATCATGAATATATGTATCACAAGAAACACTTATGATATAATAAAATCAATAAAATAAGTATGTCATAGTTATCAGAATAAGAATAAAAAAGAATTCATCATGATAAAAATAAACTCTTTAACTATCTAAATTAATAGGAATAATATTATATATTAGTATATAATTGTCGATTTCGTCCTAATAGCTAATCCAAAATAATTGTCGTTTGACTTTTAAAAAAATTAAACTTTGACCATCAATTATTAATTGTTACTTATTCTAAAAATCATAAAATTTACATAGTTAGATTCATCTTTTAAAAAACTTTCACAATCTTATATTTTTAATGGTATAATTAAAAAGTAATTGAATATTAAAGATGTATCTCGATTTGTGAGAAATTAAAGGCAATTATTTTCGGATTGAAAGAAGTATGTTATAGCTCCTCTTTTTTTAATTAATAATCTTTCTTCAGAAGCTGGTTGCAAGCAAGAAGCCAACTCTATTTGACTAATAAGGATTAATTGGATTGGACCACAATATATGACTTCAATTATGTGCTAATGTGCAACTAAGTCATGTCCTACCACTATGCTACTTCATATTTCTTATACTAACAAGGATTAAAAAGGTTCAAATTTAATACTAACAATCAATTAATGATTGCTAATGGATCTTTATGTGAGTGCCCAAATCTTGTAGGGACCCTCCCATAAGATTAGGATTTTAATTAGTTTGGGTTCCAGACTTGAAATTTCTCATCACTCCACCATTTTCCCATTATGATTTATAATTTATTTTGTATAGTTTATGTATACCTTATTATTAATCAGATCAGGTTGTTCTCTTTATGCATACTGATGATATTGAGAAACTTTACTCATATTATTCCATTATTCCAAGCTAACATCATCAGAAGTTGCATTTATTTATCATTATATTATAAAGAATTCTGATATTACTTGACATGATCCCATGGAAAGTACTGATACATAAATAAAGGGTTAAGCTCTTGATGCCCCTTGCTAAAACCGTCTTGTCAGTTTTTCCGAAATTGGTTAGTTTGCCTCCTGGATTTTCGAACTCTTATCGATTCTTTTCATGAGGGCGCTTTGTCACCTAAGGTCTCTCCTCCCCAACTTTTGCAATCATCAATCAATTTACCCCGTCCCCCTAAGTAAAAGGTTCGAGTTATTAGTCAAAAACTAACTTCATCCCGAAAAGGTAACTAAAACGAAAATGTACCAACCAATCCTTATGAAGATTTGGTTTCCATAGAATGAATGGACAAAGCATAACTCACATACAAAATCCCCAATGAATTAGGCTTTTTCTGATTGAAGTGTGGTTTTGTTTAATCTACACAATGACCCACCACTTACATTAATTAATATAATTAGAGCACCCAAATTCAATCAATCTTGTGATGCATCACAAATCAACATAAAAGTTTGCAAGAGTTTGATCAAATCTTCTTTCTTCTAATTATTCTTAGTATTTTGTCACACTTAATTTTAGATGTTGACACAAAGTATTAATAGGTACAGGGCAACTAACTCCACTGTCTTTGGAACATTCATTTTGTGGATTAATACCTAATAGGGCACCATAATTTATACCCACTTAGCCAATTTACTTTACTAATTCTTGGAATCACTTGGGTATCTTATACCAAATCAAGAGATCATATATCATAATCTAAAGTAATCATAGTTTTGTCTGTTAGCGATGTCCAAATTCGCATAAACGATTGTATTTAGAATAGGCGACGTACTACAGGACCTATTCTGGAGCATGACCATTACACTTCAGCCGGATTATTCTTCTTCACCTCTAATAAAAACAAAGAGCTCGAATCAAAATATTTAATAGTTCCACAATACATTTATACCGAACTTTTGTAAACTAATGAGAGACGCGTGTTCCGTCCTATGATCATTCGCAACCCACATTTAAGTCTTCAGGCCATCCAAATTCCTCCAGAAATGCCAAAACCACCCCATTTGACCACCCGAAACCTGTCTGCATTCCACCGTGACATTAACCGAAACGAGTCAGTAAGTTAAGATGGTCTGATTCAGCAGCATCAGAAAACTTTTATAAAGAAAAGAGTAGATAAGTGGCCTTACTTGAGGCACATATTCTCCACCACCTCCAGAATCTCCGCATTTCTCAACATCGTATTTCTCATGCATCGCGCCTGTCTTCTTAAATCCAGCGTAATTAGTCCTGATCCACCTGATAGCGATGTCTTTCGCCAATGCTCTTGCCTCTTGAGATTTCGACCTCACAAGACCTTCCACAATCATATGCTGAATAGGAGCCCAACCATTTGGATAGTCCCTGATAAGAGTATTAAACAACATATTCTTAATAAGAACTCTCTGATCAGACAAGTAATCTTGTGGCAGAATAATACCATTGTTCCCCTGTATTCTGCAAAGAAGTCGCAATGCCTGCAGCCTGAAGCAATTTCGATGCTTTTAGACTCTCAACGATTTTCCCCACCTTTTCTTCATCTAGACAAGTTCCAAATCAACAAATAAATTGTATATTTGTCTGATCCTTCGATCACCATAGTAATGGTGTAATAATACAAATACATTACCTACCTCGGTGAAAATACTTGATCCACAAAGGGATGAAGTTCGAAGCAAATATTTTCTGGTTCTGATGTGATGCTTCACATTTACTATTGCCCTAATTTGATAAATAAAAGTAAATATCAGAAAGCAAGAGATGCGATACGCCATACTTTTTTCCAAATATTAATGCAATCATATAGCAAAATATATGAACCCGAAAATTGGATATAACATAAAAAAGAAAGGCTACAACTTAAAGCAATGCGTAAAGATAAGTGCAATCGTATGGCACCTCATCTGTTAACCAGTAATCAAACCACTGCCCCTTATCATTATTCCAGAAAACAGAATTCATAGCCTTTTCCCTTGTTTTAGAAGCATCAGTAAAACGTGCAGCGATGTCAGTCTCTCCAATAACATTGGCTAAGAAGGCTATATCAAGTTCCATCTGTAATATCAAATGCAAACCTCGCATTATGGCAAAACTGTAGAAATCGTTTAAAGATTAAATTGGAATACGTTAACTTGAGAGTTGAGATATACCTTAAGAACAAATGCATTTAAATCCACTGGCAAAATTGAAGTGGTAGCCAATGTTGTAAGGTCAGACTCATTCCTGATCGAAGGCTTGTTCTCATTATTTCAAAAAAATAATAACATGATGAAAATTGAACTAAATAAGCAATATATAAAACCAGCCACTCCTCTTCGAACCTCACTCCCCGTCCCTCTCTATTTGCAATAGTAATCGAAGTTGTGGAGATAGATAACACTACCTCATCCATCTTGAGCTGAAATCCCAACCAGATTCAGCAGCAGATGCCAATTCACGGTACAACAACTCTTTTTCCACGGGAGTTTCCAGTTTCGAGGCTGTCTCCTCATCCTATATAGTTGGCATTTCTCATCATCAGCACCAAAAATAATTCACTACAATTAAGTTTCATACAATAACCATATGCTAACGAAAACATACAATGGTTGCAGATTCTGGCCTAGGTTTATTCCACATTGCATAATATCTGCTCAAGTTATGGCTCCACCCTTCTGAATCCTCAATGGTCACTCTGTGTATATCTTAGGCACGTGAAGAAACGCTTGAATCAATTAAGTGCCAACAAGCGAGAACACTGCATTATCTACAACATGTGCAGTCAGTAGCGACAAACCTGAATTCCAAAATGCATACTCCTTGAGCAATGCTGGCAGAGCTTTTTTAACCAACTCCTCGTCACTTGTTCGACTATATATTTCATACACCATTGAACTCAGTAGTGGCGGCTGGCTGCAAAAATCGCTCGAGGGTCTAAGTAAACGAGGTAAGTAATGTTACAATGTCCGTGCATGGAATAATGAATAAGACATGCCTTCTATTAGTGTAATAAGATCTTGCTCCATTAAGAACATGTCCAAATTGATCAATCATGGATATGAGATTGTATACAATTCCCTTTGCAGTTTCATACATCTTACTTACCATCAGCCCCCTGCATCAATCAAAGTAAATCAACCAATCAATTATCCATGTTTCAATTTAAAACATAAATAATTAGAAAATGTGGAATACCGAATTGATCTAGTACAATACAAACTCGATAAATTGATAAAGTCACTATAATACAAATTTGGAGGTTCCCAACGCCTTTATGATTTTGGGTTGCACGAAAGTCATAAACTACTAAATCTTAGATATTGAAACTTGTTACTTTGTTTCGAAATATATGACCATCTATCAAGAAAGATTACTACTACATTACATAATATAAAAGGTTAATGATATATTTGATCATACATGTTTCAAAACGTTAATCATTCGATCAAACATGTTTCCAAAATGAAATTTTCGACCACGCATGTTTTAAAAAGTGTCCCACTTAGTACTTCCGTTATAACGGCAATTAAATTTGACTTTGTTTGACAAAGTTGAAGGGGTAAAACCAACACTAATTAAAATGTAACTTTTTTAAAGTAATTATTTTCTTTTTGGCTTTTATTAATTTTTATTTGTCATTTTCCTTCATTGTATACTATTTCAAATATGTCCACTCAAAAATATTTGTCTCGAAATTTTTTTTAAAGATAGAAAATTTACATAAAATAAGGTTTGGACTCAAAAAGTCAAATTTAACGGTCAATATAGTGAAAGTACCAAGTGAGATAATTTTTAAACATACGTGATAAAAAGTAGTCTCTCTTTTTCACTATACTTGATTGTTTAGAAACTTTTTACTTTTCCAAAATCTTTGATTGTTTATAGTTCCAATGCAACTTTAAGATTATTTTCTCATTTTTACACATTCAATAAAGTAATAGTACTTCAAAATACTTGTAACTTTTTGAAGACATATTAGCAAACTCTTCCCTTTTTTAAATAAATTATTTTTTGTCGAAACAATCAAGTATAGTGAAACAGAGGATTATCATTTTGAAATGTAATAGAATGATAAATATGATCGAATGTGCTTTAAACAATCTCAAAAACAAAAACAATTGTTAGAGTAAAAAATAAAATAAAAAGTAAATTGAAAAATATATTAAATTCTTAAATAATTAACTACTCCCTTAACGATCGTTTCTTTTCAAAAGGGACAAGTACAATTTAGTAAACATATCACACTTGTTTGTTCTCTTGTAAAGGTCAAATCTAGTTGGAGTACATAATGAATTCAAACTTATCACAATTTCCAACGTCTTCGATCAAATTTCAATATCTTTTGACTGAATATAATTACTCTTGTTGTGTGAATTATGAATACAAGGTTATCAACTTTCCATATATTTCAACTTTTTATCTACATACTAAATTTTGTTTACATGAAAAATTTTCAATTAACACTTACTCATTTATCGGTCAATTAATAACTCTACAAAACATGAAGAAATAATGTAATTTTCAACAATCCCAACCTAACTAATATACAGATTAATAAAAAATGTTCTAGCTAGTGACAATAAATTCCTGACTTCGAAACTCAATAAATAAAACAGATATAGTGTCGAGTTTACCTTATAACCCAATAAGAGTCCCAATAGTAGACCTCCCTAAACCTGGAGCCTGGAATGATAACAGGATTCTTCAATGGAAGCAGAGTATACAAATTAGGCTTCTCCAAAACCCCATCTGAAACCTTCCTACTCAACTTCTTCCAAAGTGAATGAATCTCCAAACCAAAACCTCTCATCTCCACATTCTTCACATTTTTCAAGAACCCTTCAGGCTCATCAACAAACTCCACATTCTCAGAATAAACCAACCCCTTTTCAGGCACATCCAAATACCTCTCTATGAACTCATCCAACACAGAAACTGGAATTTTCGACGAACCGTTTTCGCGATTTTTTTTAATCTTTTCAAAAATCTCTTCAATGGTGGAGAGATTGTTGGATTTTAAGGACATGTCCACATAAAGCTTTGGATCAAAATCTTTGTTGCCATATGTATTGAGTGCTGCAGATTGAACATTTTCAAGAAAAGTTACCAGTGGATTTGGGGGTGTAATTTTGCCTGCTTCAGTTTGTTTGCATGAATTTAGAGATTCAAAACTATCCATATTGCTGCCTTCAATAAATACTGTTGAACAAAATAAGAGAGTTAGCAAGATTGAATATTGAAAATAAATCATATTTTTGTAGAAAGAATATGTAAAAAATGATTTTTTTTTTTTTTTACTAAATTGAAGAGAAATATAGTATTGAAAAGTATACAAATAGGCCGGAAAGTATGCAATATAAGTCCTTGTGTCACGGGAAATAGCAGATTTTGACTAAATATTTGTAGATTAGATCAGATTTTGATGTGTTATATATACTTATATATACTGGCACTTCATATACATTTGTTACATGGGACGACGTGTTACTTTTTTATTTGTACTCGTGTTGTGGGTATTTTATCTTAATCGACTTGTTACTTGTTATCTACGATTAGCCGATTAGGTTATTATGTCCATGTTGGAGGGATTTTTTTTTTTTGTAATTTAGCGATGAGGTGAGTTTCGATATTTTGGTCATTAGCAAGAGCCTTTTTCCACTAGGTTATTCGATTAACTCTCTCTCACGGGAGGGATTTGATAATTTTAATATTATTAATTCATCTGATCTATGAGTTTTTGATGCTGATGTGGATTTCTACTTACGCGTATCTTAACCAATTAAAATGCTAACTAATCTAATGAATAAAGGAGTTTACTTTGCTTTATTTTGAACCATTTATACGTAATTGGTTATGTTAAATGAATCTAGTCATATTTCATGCCACATTCACTAAACAAGATTGCATAAATTAAGTATTCAAAACAAACAAAGACTTAATAAATTTAAGAAATCTAATCAGATAAATCAACTATATATGGATTAGTTATTACGAGTACTATTTCATGATTTCATCGATTTCTTTATCGGGTTTGTATGTTTTGCTAGTATTTTTTTGTTTTAGTTTGAAAAGATGAAAGAATATCCTACTTGTAAGTCAAATTTATATTATCTGGAAAATTGCGAAAACATATCTTTATTTAAAAAAGAAATGGAGGGAGCATTAAATTGCAAAGATGGACACTTGGTAGTCACCCTGACCCAATTCATTGGTGAAATTTAATTGCGAGCTTGTTGCGGATAAGTATATTTAAAAATATTTAATCTGCTTTTGGAATTACTTTTGTAGTATTTTAGAATCATTATGTGAGATTTTTAAACGTTTCGACAATTTCTAACACCACTTTTTGGATATTTCAAGATAATTTTGGAGATCGGAGTCACATTCCTAAAGCCTACATAGTTTATGCGTGCATTACGTGAAATGAAGTCACATCTAATAAGCAAAAGTTTATTGGAGTAGAATTTATTTAGAATGTATGTACTATCACATGAGTATTTGTAACTATAGTTTGAGGAAGAAAAAATCTTATTTGATATGTCACGTGTCCCTCATATGATGATTTAATTAACAATAAATTGACAAAAATAAGTAATGGACGTAAACATTTTTAAAATAGGTGATTGACGAAGATGTTTTCAAATATGGGTAATGAACTATAAATATTTTGTAAATATATGTGATTATTATGGTCGTTCGCACATCTTAAATACTTTGCTTTTTAGCTTTTGCATAAATGCACCTATTTAATTATAATATCAACTAAAAAAATCTATTGCATGAAAAAAACCTTATGCACATGCTAGACTCTATGTTAAATCTTAAAGTGTATTTTGTTAGTAATACAAAAAATGCTCAGAAAATTCTAATGTATATAAATTTTGAACCATTACAACAAATTTGCTAAATGACCCCGTAAATGTAGTTGAAATTTTTGTTTCGATCTAATAATCTTATAAACGTGTTATAATAATGTAGTTGGATTATATATGTCCCTTGGAATGTAATCTTTTTGAGTATTAAATATTTAGAATATATTCTAGATATGTTATACTATCATTATTAGAATATATTCTAAATATTGTGTGTATATATATAATCTTCAGGATATATTCTATAGATCATTTAGTTATTATTGCAATTTTGGTTGATGTTTAAGTCAAATTACAATATAATTTAAAGTATTCGAAATTTTCCTTTTACCAAGGACGGGCGCATGTATCTATAGAAGAATCTGAGCATATATAGATGAATGAGCCAAAAGCCATGCATGTTGAGGATTCCTTGCATGTCTCCCTCGTACCAAGTTGCCAACAATTTAATAATCGACGGAGTACCATTTTCCACTTGTTATTTAATAAATTTATATATTAAAAATATCATTTAAAAAAGAAAATAAAACAAATGTTCAATTGACCAATAAGGAATTGATAAAAGTTCTAATTTTTACTATTTTATTTATTTTGCATTTTATTTAATATATTATTATAATTGAATTAGATAGCATTTCCCTGTTGGTTCGACCCTTGTTCTTTGCACACTATACTCGACTACGACTCGTGCACTTGCGAGGTTTACAAATATAAAATTTTATTCATCAAGTTTTTGGCGCCGTTGCCGGGGATTTGTTTTTGGCGCCGTTGCCGGGGATTTGTTTTATTCGATCGTGAATGACTTGTGAGGACATCAACCTGAGAACGAAGGGACAAACATCATCTCTTCTCGCCTCTAATTTATTTGGCCCCGAAGGTCCCAACTAGCTTCGTCTTGTCCAGATGGTTGGGCAGATGTCTGTTAGTAAGCCCACACACATATCGCTTATTGATGTTTTCGATAACACTAGGCTATTAGACCGTCAACAACTTTCATCTGAGTTAATATTATAATATAGTACATTTACCATATAATCAAAATTATTCTAACCAAATATAGTAAATTTTATATAATAAAAATCGAGTGCAAAATGTAAAAAATTAATTACCATTCAGGAACTATTTTCTAATATTTATGCCACTTCAAGGGACTATTATAAAATAATGTAATATTCTAAGACTAATGTCGCACGGCCTCAGACCAAATTAACAATTACCAATGTTATCGATTCTATTATTATAAGATAATTAATTTAAGCTAAATCATTTTTATTAACAAGAATAATACCCAAGATGTTCACCATATTTCAACAGCTAAATTAGGATATAAAGGTTAATCTCTATTATGCATTTATAAATTTGAATTGGTGATAAGATCTAGTAAGATCGAGATAGTGCATCCATATTGTCTAATCATGGTCTCCTCTAACCTCAATTCCTGAATGTTTACCAGTTGGCACAATGCCACCCAAATATAATCTAACAAAGGAAAAAAGGAGATCCAATTTTGTTTGTCTAAATTAATGGTAATAATTTTGAAAGAATCAAATTGTTCCATAACTGACCAACTTTAGTGGTCCTTTTGGCAACAACGCTTATCCAACACAGACAACTTACCCATTTTGTAAACCTCATTAGTCATACACTCATACCTTACAATTTTGATGATTACTAAAGTGCATGCATGTGATTGTACTAATGGTTATACAATTTAGTTGTCTCACTTTAACAAATCCAAATCCCCAAACAAAGTAGCTCAGTGAAAAAATCTAAGCAACTAGTAAAAGAATCAATGAGATAGGTCGTTATATATAATAGTGATGCCTTCACTACAATTGAACACACTTGAGCAAAACTCAGCATATAATCTTTCTCTAATCATGACAGGTGGTTGGAGAGTCATGAAATTCATTATAGGTTTATCTTTGTTTACTCTTTTTTTTAAGTTGTAATATATTATTTGACTTGGGTATTATAGTACATAATAAGTTTATATTTAAGTATTTGGTACTATGTGCATCATAACCATTGGATCACTTACCACATCACTTTTTTCATCTAACGATTATAATTGTTTAGGGGCCTTTTGTCATCATGCCCATCTCAAAATTAACAACCATATAACCAGAGTTTTTTATTTACTCAATTGATTACATTCCATAACAAAGCGTAATTTTCTCTCAACCACTATGAAATTTGAATTAGCATAATGTTTTCTCACTCAATAAATTGGAAATCTACTAGTCCGTGTATTAAGTTTATTTTTCTCTTTAAAAAGTTTATATAACATAATTCTTATACTTAAAATTGGTGCATTTAGAAAGATAAAACGAAAGTAAATATTTTCTATATGACCTTTTCTTATACGCGATTTACTTTAATATGGACAATAATAATTTAAGTTATTAATTAAGATCATATCATCACGTACTTAAAGATATAAGACGAAATTCATTACTACGAACTTCACTCAACAAACTCAAAATAAATCCAATTACTTGCACAAATTTATTGTTTAATTGGTAGATAAGGAGATTGTACGGTGAAATCTAAGTTCCTAGTAATACTTTAAATCTTGATAAAAGTTCTAATTTTTACTATTTTATTTATTTTGCATTTGATTTAATATATTATTATAATTGAATTAGATAGCATTTCCCTGTTGGTTCGACCCTTGTTCTTTGCACACTATAATCGACTACGACTCGTGCACTTGCGAGGTTTACAAATATAAAATTTATTCACCAAGTTTTTGGGGCCGTTGCCGGGGATTTGTTGTTGGCGCCGTTGCCGGGTATTTGTTTTATTCGATCGTGAATGACTTGTGAGCACATCAACCCGAGAATGAAGGGACAAACATCATCTTCTCGCCTCTAATTTATTTGGCCCCGAAGGTCCCGACTAGCTTCGTCTTGTCCAGATGGTTGGGCGGATGTATGTGTGTTAGTAAGCCCACACACATATCGCTTATTGGTGTTTTCGATAACACTAGGCTATTAGACCATCAACAACTTTCATCTGAGTTAACATTATAATATAGTACATTTACCATATAATCAAAATTATTCTAACCAAATATAGTAAATTTTATATAATAAAAATCGAGTGCAAAATATAAAAAATTAACTACCATTCAGGAACTATTTTCTAATATTTATGCCACTTCAAGGGACTATTATAAAATAATGTAATATTCTAAGACTAACGTGCAATTTAGTCGCACGGCCTCAGACCAAATTAACAATTACCAATGTTATCGATTCTATTATTATAAGATAATTAATTTAAGCTAAATCGTTTTTATTAACAAGAATAATACCCAAGATGTTCACCATATTTCAACAGCTAAATTAGGATATAAAGGTTATTCTCTATTATGCATTTATAAATTTGAATTGGTGATAAGATCTAGTAAGATCGAGATAGTGCATCCATATTGTCTAATCATGGTCTCCTCTAGCCTCAATTCATGAATGTTTACCAGTTGGCACAATGCCACCCAAATATAATCTAACAAAGGAAAAAAGGAGACCCAATTTTGTTTGTCTAAATTAATGGTAATAATTTTGAAAGAATCAAATTGTTCCATAGATGAGCAACTTTAGTGGTCCTTTTGGCAACAACGCTTATCCAAGACAGACAACTTACCCATTTTGTAAACCTCATTAGTCATACACTCATACCTTACAATTTTGATGATTACTAAAGTGCATGCATGTGATTGTACTAATGGTTATACAATTTAGTTGTCTCACTTTAACAAATCCAAATCCCCAAACAAAGTAGCTCAGTGAAAAAATCTAAGCAACTAGTAAAAGAATCAATGAGATAGATCGTTATATATAATGGTGATGCCTTCACTACAATTGAACACACTTGAGCAAAACTCAGCATATAATCTTTCTCTAATCATGACAGGTGGTTGGAGAGTCATGAAATTCATTATAGGTATATCTTTGTTTACTCTTTTTTTTAAGTTGTAATATATTATTTGACTTGGGTATTATAGTACATAATAAGTTTATATTTAGTATTTGGTACTAAGTGCATCATAACCATTGGATCATCACTTACCACATCACTTTTTTCATCTAACGATTATAATTGTTTAGGGGCCTTTTGTCATCATGCCCATCTCAAAATTAACAACCATATAATCAGAGTTTTTTATTTACTCAATTGATTACATTCCATAACAAAGCGTAATTTTCTCTCAACCGCTATGAAATTTGAATTAGCATAATGTTTTCTCACTCAATAAATTGGAAATCCACTAGTCCGTATATTATGTTTATTTTTCTCTTTAAAAAGTTTATATAACATAATTCTTATACTTAAAATCGGTGCATTTAAAAAGATAAAACAAAAGTAAATATTTTCTATATGACCTTTTTATACGTGATTTACTTTAATATGGACAATAATAATTTAAGTTATTAATTAAGATCATATCATCACGTACTCAAAGATATAAGACGAAATTCATTACTACGAACTTTACTCAACAAACTCAAAATAAATCCAATTAGTTGCACAAATTTATTGTTTAATTGGTAAATAAGGAGATTGTACGCTGAAATCGAAGTTTCTAGTAATTCTTTAAATCTTGATAAAAGTTCTAATTTTTACTATTTTATTTAATATATTATTATAATTGAATTAGATAGCATTTCCCTATTGGTTCGACCCTTGTTCTTTGCACGCTATACTCGACTACGACTCGTGCACTTGCGAGGTTTATAAATATAAAATTTATTCATCAAGTTTTTGGCGCCGTTGCCGGGGATTTGTTTTATTTGATTCAGGTAGAAGTAATTAATTTTTGTTTACGTAATTATTTATATTCTGGTGCTCGTTAATATTTTTTGTTGTATTCTCAGTATTTGTGCGTGGTTTACAAATATAAAATTTATTCATCAAGTTTTTGGCGCCGTTGCCGGGGATTTGTTTTATTTGATTCAGTTAGAAGTAATTTATTTTTGTTTACGTAATTATTTATATGCTGGTGCTCTGTAATATTTTGTGTTGTATTTTCAGTATTTATGCCCGGTCGTCGTTCTTTGTACCCATACTTGGTACCTGCGAACGACGATATTTATCATATTGGAAGAGTTGTACGACGAGCTAATACACCTATTCAAGGTAACATGGCTCGTTTGATGAGAGATTGGGCACTTCCTCGTGTTGATGTTTTCCCCTCGTGCATCGTTCTGAGTGATGCAGCGAGAGCTTATGAGCTGAAGAGTAGTCACTTCAATATGTTACCCTCTTTTCAAGGAGCAAGTAGTGAGAATGCACTGTCATTCTTGCAGGACTTCTATGGTACATTGTAGAGTTTTCCACTTGGGGGTTTAACAGAAGAAGAGTTGCAGTTGAGATGTTTCCCTCATACTTTGAAGAATGCTGCAAAGATATGGTTTATATCACTCACTCCCCGATCTTTGACTACTTGGAAGGAGGTACATGAGTGCAGTGATAAGAAGGAAGATTGCAACCTTCACTTAGCAAGAAGGTGAGCCATTCTATGAGACATAGGAGCCATTCTATGAGACATAAGAGCCATTCAAGTAGTTATTGATAAAGTTTCCACATCATTGTTATCCATTAAAGCTGCAAAATTCAAATTTTTATGATGGTTTGTCCACTACTCATCAAGCCATGGTAGACAATGCAGGAGGAGCCATTGGGATGAAAACAGCTGAGCAAATGAAAGAAATATCTGAGACCTTAGCTGCCAATTCATTACAAAAAGGGGTCAGAGGAACACCTAAGGGGATGTATGAGTTAAATGCTAATTCAGAAATACGCTTGTTTCCAACTTATCGAAGAAATTGATACTCTCTGCTCGGTGTTGGGACAGAATCAACTAGCAGCGAACTCCAACAATACTCGTGGTAATTATCTTGGTATGGAACAAAAAGATATTAGAATATCTTTTGGTGGTCAACAAAACCCAATTTAAAACATAAATATCTATTATTCTACATGCAAAAAAATTATAAAAAGTTAATATTTCAAAAATATATATTGAGACGAATCTAAAAAGGTCCCACAAGACTATTATTTGTTATCATTTGATGGGAACTCATGATCAAATTTTGTAATATTTGACTAATAAAAGTCAAAATGTGACAATCTTTTAGAGACGGAGGGAGTATATTTTTGTTTGGGAAACTTGTTTTCAAAAAAGAATTCAAAGACAATGCAAAAATAAAACCTAACACGATTCAAACCCTGCCCACTCACTATTGATCAGGTCACTCCCACTACCCATATGCTCTACAATCATTTATTCTAATATATCAATGTATATAGCACATATTCTAAAAATCAAGATTCTGGCGGTGTATTTACACTAGTAAATTATACTTCCTCCGTCCCTAAATGATTGTCACATTTGACTTTTGGTGGTCAATAAAACACGATTTAAAATACAAATATCTCTTATTCTAAATGCAAAAAAGTTATAATAAGTTGATATTTCAAAAATATATATTGAGGCGAATCTAACGAGGTCCCACAAGACTATATTATTTCTTTTCGTTTAGTGAGAATTCGTGATCAAATTTTGTTGTAATTGACCACAAAAGTCAAAATGTGACAATCTTTTAGGGACGGAGGGAGTACATAAATTCGGCTATAAGTCCGGCTATGGTAGAGACCCAAGAAAATCTTTGTGTCTCATTTATTATATAGACGAACGCAATTAGTATAGTAAAGATTAATGGATCCAAAAAAGACGAAGCTATTTAAAGATAATTCTGCTATTGCGATTAATTTCTATTCTAGTTATCATTTTTTGTTTCTCTACATGGTCCACCTTCTTAACTATGTCATGGTAAAGTTCCAAATTTTACCAAATGAGTGGTTTAATTTGTGGGTAATGTATCACAAAATTGAAACATACAGATAGAGGACAGCTTGCGTTATTCTGACGGAAGGGCAGCTCAAGTCTCAATTAATAGTGTCATCTAATCATTTGTTTGGTAAACACATTCTAATCATTCTTCATTATACAACATTATTACAACTACTCTCTAAGATCAAAACTATAGTACACTTCCAATTGAGTATCCAAACAACTCACTCCACCTTTCACCAACTAATTATCATTACTTATTCTATCTAAACATCATACCCTATTGCCCCCACCTATTATTCTTAATATTTTTTCTTTTTTCCAATTACTTTATTAGATTTCAATGAGATTAGTTAACCACGTTTTTATTTGGATGGGGTTATATGTATTCACAAAAAATTTCTACACGCAATGGAAATTATTGGAATAAAGGTAGTAATGATTGAAATAAAATACAACACTTGGTAACATATAAGAAAGAATATATTTAAAAATCTTTTTATAACAAAATTCAAATAAAAATATTTGATATTAGCATCTTAGTTTGTGGCAAATAACACATTATATGAATAATTATAATATATCACACAATATACAATATATAAAATTATAATATACCGATTTTAAAAAGGAATTATAAAATGAGGTTATAGGAGGCGAAGAATCTTTCCTCTATATTCTTAAGTCGACACTCTACAACAAAATCCCAATTACTCTTTCCAACTTTGTCTGAATCTTAAAATCTCATCTTTATTAGTTCAGACTTCATTTATTGTACTTCGTCTTAATCCCATATTTAACCCCCTCTTAACCACTCCCATTTGACTCCAGGTCTCGAAATACATCTGAGAAACCTGACAACATTTTGGGACAAATCACAAAAATGCCTGGCATAGTCTCAGTAAAATCTCCACCAGATGCACCACCGTTGAGGATCACCGTGCCCGGAGAAACCCCACCTCAGCGCCGCCCCGCATCACCCTCCCCTTCCACCTCCCGCGGAAAACCATCCCCCATCAAGAAACCCACAAAATCCCCCCCGGAAAAACCCCAATTGGACGAATCCGCCCTCGAAAACCCCGATCTGGGCCCCTTCCTACTCAAGCTCGCACGTGATACAATCGCCTCTGGAGAGGGTCCAAACAAGGCCCTCGACTATGCCTTACGTGCAACTTCTTCATTTGAAAAGGGGGTCGAAAAGGGGGGCGAGGGGGGGTTGGATTTGGTGATGAGTTTGCACGTTTTAGCTGCTATTTATTGCAGTTTGGGGAGGTTTGAGGAGGCAGTGCCGGTGCTGGAGAGGGCGGTTAAGGTGCCCGAGGTGGAGAGGGGTGTGGATCACGCGCTTGCGGCTTTTTCCGGGTTTATGCAGTTGGGGGACACGTCTTCGATGTTGGGCTTGTTGGATCGGTCTATTGAGTGTTATCAGGAAGGTCTGAAGATTCAGATGGAGGCTTTGGGTGAATCTGATCCACGAGTTGCTGAGACTTGTAGGTATGTGATTTAGTATATGTAACATTGGATTTGGTTTTCTGAGGATTAGATTATGATTATTACTATTTGTTTGTGATTTGTTTTTTTATTTAGATTGTGATTGTGATTATTTGTTTCTGAGTAGTTGGTGATCTGTCCAGAAATGATGTAAAGAATTGATTTTTTTTAAGAATCTTTAATGAATTCAATATGTGAGATTTTAAGATTCTCATTTGGTGTATTTTTGAATTTTGCTTGATAGTTCACTTTTTAAATTTTTGGTATCACATGTGTTTAGATCAAGTTAGTTATGTTTATATATGGTGAGAAAAGTAGGTCAAGAACTAACAATTTTCGTGTAGTTTATTATTAGTTGGGTAACTTTGATTAATCAGAGTTGTGTGTGTCGATTACGACTGCAATGCCCGTTAACTTTTGGCTACGTGAACCACGAGTGCCGAGACTCGTAGGTATGTGATTCAATGTCTGTAATATTGCATTTGTTTTTTTCGGATTAGATTGTGATTATGGTTGATTGTTAATGAGTAGTTGGTGACTTGGTGATATGTCTCATAATGATGTAAAGATTTGACTTTTTTCAAAAATCTTTTAGGAAATGAATATGGTATGTGAGATTTTAGGAATTACATTGTGCTTATCCTTATTTGTTTTTTGTTTCCTGGAAGTGTGAAACAGTCAGTCACACTAAGTCACTAACAAACCCCGAAACACCCGTTCTCTAGAGTATTATAAGAAGGAGGTAAATGGTGGGATACGCCTCACTTGATCAGAGGACTACTTGTTTTTTGGAAAATAATTCCTTGTAGCTGAGTGATCCCATCTGAAACAGTGAATTTGTTAATGATCAGATTGTGATCGTTTTTTTTGTATATACTTATTGATCTATCCCAGGATTGATGTAAAGATTTGAATTCTTTTAAAAATCTTTATTGAATATACTATGTAAGATTTTAAGATTCTCATATTGTTGGCCGAGATCGGTAGCTAAGTGTTACATTGTTAATTAGTACCTCCATCATAAAGATTGTCTAGTTTTGAATTGATTCTTATATGTATTAGTATGATATTTGGTGAGAAAATACATTGAAACCTATTTAGTTTACTATTAGTTTTATGGTAAACTTGATTAAAATCCTAGAGATGTGTTTCGATTAAGGCAACAATATTTGTTAATTTCGGTCATTGAAAATCAGTTTTGACAATTCATGGGATGGAGGGAGTATAACCTTGCGGTATCTCAATCATTTGTTGTTTTGAATTTATTAACATAATCTTCTAGGAATCTATATGGTATATGTAAGATTTAAAACTACTCATATTGTTGCTCAAATATATACATAGATGTGGATTTGAATTCATTAGATTTTGTTTATGCTTGTTTATCAGTATTTGATGAACTGTCTTAAAGTTGGTGTTCAACCTTTTCGCATATTTCTTTTAGAAATTAAATATGGTTTACAAGATCTTCATGATCCATATTGATGGAACTGTAGGTACTTAGCTGAGGCTCATGTTCAGGCCATGCAATTTGATGAAGCTGAAAATCTTTGCAAACGAACTCTTGAAATTCACCGTGTTCACAGTCCTCCAGCATCTCTTGAAGAAGCAGCTGATCGCCGGTTGATGGCTCTTATATATGAAGCCAAAGGAGATTATGAAGCAGCTCTCGAACATCTTGTGCTTGCCAGTATGGCCATGATTGCCAATCAACAAGACAACGAGGTTGCAGCTGTTGATGTTAGCATAGGGAACATCTACATGGCATTGTCTCGTTTTGACGAGGCTGTATTCTCCTTCCAGAAGGCACTCACTGTCTACAAATCGTCGAAAGGTGACAACCATCCTGCGGTTGCTTCTGTATTTGTACGGTTGGCGGATTTATACTACAAGACAGGGAAACTGAGAGAGTCTAGATCTTACTGCGAAAATGCTCTAAGAATATATGGAAAACCTGTCCCTGGAACCACATCAGAAGAGATAGCTAATGGGATGACTGAGATTGCTGCCATTTATGAATTATTTAATGAACCGGAGGAGGCTCTAAAACTCTTGCAGAAGGCTTTAAAACTGTTGGAGGATAAACCAGGACAGCACAACACTATTGCTGGAATAGAAGCGCGAATTGGTGTTATGTTTTACTTGATTGGGAGATATGAAGATGCCTATAGCTCTTTTGAGAGTTCTGTACAGAAGCTAAGGGCCGGTGGGGAGAGGAAATCAGCCTTCTTTGGAGTGGTATTGAACCAAATGGGTTTGGCCTGCGTGCAGTTGTTCAAGATAGACGAGGCTGCTGAGTTGTTTGAGGAAGCTAGAGGAATACTGGAAAAGGAGTCTGGGCCCGACCATCAAGACACCCTTGGTGTATATAGCAATTTGGCAGCGACTTACGACGCTTTGGGAAGGTAATTAACTTATCCTATCAATTGTACTATCTGACTGTGTCTGCTAATATTTTGCCCCCCAAAAAAAATTTATACATTCTCTCTCCCTGTGTTGGTGGTTTACTATGGGGCGTTTAGTTTCACTCTTTTACATAGCCTGCAATAATATCATCGCGCAACAATATTCAGGGTTGAAGACGCGATCGAGATTCTAGAATATGTATTGAAATTGAGGGAAGAGAAGCTTGGCACTGCAAATCCGGACTTCGATGATGAAAAGAAGAGACTAGTTGAACTTCTAAAAGAAGCAGGGAAGTTGAGGAATAAGAAAGCGAAGTCACTGGAGAACCTCATCGATCCAAATTCGAAGAGGACAAAGAAAGAGGCATCCAAGAAGTGGTCTGCATTTGGGTTTAGAAGCTAATTGGCAGTTCCTTTGCTCCAAGCACTATTAGTACTTCAACACGTTTGTTTGTAACATAGGAAATCATGTATAGCTGATATTGCAATTTGGTGAGGAGTTTCTATTCTCTGGTTGTGATTGCTTTTCTTGTTAATTGTTTTATTACCCAACTATTTTGTGATGTTGGACACATTTCTGGTATACTTCTATATCATATAATTTTATATTAAATTAACTTATTTATTTATATACGTTTAATTTTTTTTACAACTTAACTATGAGTTCGGGTTTGATGTTGTGGTTAAGAACTCACATTGTAAATGCAAGCTCTCTTTTTCGTAAGTTTTAACGACGTAATGTAGGACGAGCGTTTGACGATATGGTTAGGAACTTACTTGTAAAGACGATATAAAATTAAAGCCTCGGATCTTGTATGAAGTCAGGATGTTTTTACAAGAAAGACAGGCTTATCACTGTCTTGTACTAGAAATAAGTTTGCCACACACTAATAGAAGCACCAGAAACAAATAGATATACATAAAAAACAAACACAAAACAAAAATGTGACATTTATTACTCCTAAAACCTTGAACAAATAGTACAGTGAGATCTTTTTTCCAAAATGAGAGACAATGTCTAAAAAAAGAAGAAAATTTACAGTTGCATGTAAAAATCATCCTAAATCTGCAAGAATATTCTACTAATTTACCTATATACAACTAGATAATTTCATTCACCTGAACTCTCACAGGAGCTTCCAAGATTGGCCATCATGTCGTGCACTAGCAGCCTGATTATACTATAACCCGACGATCTTGAAATATCAACACACTCCTGCAGATCAGCATCACAAGCGATTAATACCCATTCATGATCATCATCAAGGTACTTAATCTCGAAAGTGCCGAGCTCTAACTTGAGCCTTTTCGCTACTTCTTCCTTTAAGATGTCGATTCCAGACTCCAATGAAAGTCGGAACCTTATGATATCTTCTCTATAGGATGCTTTTATTGTAATGGTTTTCATTTCTGGCCTGGGACTTGGCTTTTGATCAGGTGGACTATCTTTGTTGTCTTTGTGTAATGCATTTGAACTTTGATTATTCGTAAAACTATATTCTTGCTGCCTCTCATCAAACATCCCCTCTCCAGCCGGACTCAGGTTTCTTAGATCGTGTGAGCTCCCTACATCCTCAATCGGCATCCTATGAAAAGGTTGTTGTGCACGTGATGAAACAAAAGCATCAGGTGTTGAGAAGACAGCTGATAGATTTATTTCTCCATTGGGTTGACATGGAAATTCTACTGAACCCCCCACTTTGAAGCGCTGATAGTTAGCAGGTGAAACAACCACATCATTAGTGGGGGAACATTGATTTAAAGGAGCAGGGCTGCCACGAAAAGAAGGATGGGAAATTGGAGTTCCAGCACTCTCTTCTCCTGAGCCACTACCTGTCTTGGATCCATGTGAACCTTCATCTCCTGAAACCCTTCCATTTATCAACTGGTTGGTTTCATCAGCATGTTCATCATATCCTGGGGCCTTATCCGCACTTAAGTCATTTTTATCATCATGAAATACAAAAGGATTAGAACCCGGTGAATCTTGTTGACATAAACCATTCATATTTGCTGGCCATGACATAGGATTAGCATCAACAGGAAGAGAGCTTGAAGCTAGAGAAGTCAAAGTGAATGTTCCATCAGAACCTTGTACAGATTCAATTACTCGCTTCAGCTTTGAAAGGGACCGATTAACCTTGTTAATCTTGCGAGATGGCCACCGTGAAATTCCATGCTGCCTGCATATGCGCTTCATTGTGGTGGGGCAAACTGAAAAAGGAAGAATCGTGTAAGTATATTTATAAATTAAAACTATCTGAACAAATCTGAAAAACTTCTAGCATACCACCAAGACTTTTTGCAGCATCCTTAAGGCTGCCAGCAAAGTATTGCTGCAGGACCTCTAAGCTGATCGTTTTCTCTGCCTTCCCACGTTTTTTTTCTGGTTTCTTGCCAGCAATCTTAGTCTCGGAAGGAAAAACAACATTTTCAGATCCAGCCTTACAATCAATGTTCCCTTCACCATTCAAACTGCTATATCCTCCAGCTAATTGTTGCTCTTCTGTGCCATGATGCATCATGTTTCCATTTCTCAAGGAGATAGAAACAGGAGATATTGCTGATGTGGATATTGGAAAGGCTGTCGGCTTCAATTCGATCTTCTCATCCATTGAGGCTCTAATTATTTCCATAGATCTCCATTCGAGCTCAAGTTCTTTTCCAGAAGCACTGCTAAGGCTCCTGAAATGTGGTGTCATTGTTGCCAAGAGGGATTCTAATAAATTTTGCTGATCTCTGATGCCTGTAATATTAGGAGGCAGAAAAAACTCCAAAACATAATCATCATCTCCAGTGTGTGAGCTTCTTAAGCAGATTGCAAAACAGCTAGACAGCCCAAACATGCGAGCATAATGAACCAAGGGGTAGTCAGTTTTACTGAACTGAGTGATATCTGCACAAAAACATGCCTTATGTAATTCAAATGCTCGTCCACTAACACCTTGTCCTTTCTGTAGGTGATGCTCTGCACAAGCTTCGCGAAAACCCCACATGTGGGCATCTACCACATAAAATGCTACATCAGTTGTGGACATGCAGACTTGTCCCATGCAGCTTCCATCGATGCTACTGCAGCTCTTCCTCAACCCACCTCCATATGTTAAAACACTCCTATGCCTGCAAGGGACCCATGTCTGAGCTAAAGGCAAGTTGTGAGTCTCGCATACAACTGTTAAGATCTCCAGGATCTCCACCAGAGCATTTTGGCGACCCTCGTTGCATATCTGATTCGCATGATAAATAAGTTGTTTTGAAGTATTATTGTTGCAACATTACTGGTTATAAGTTATAACTTAATAGAGGATATTAACGGTTGAGTACCTGGGTATTCGACTGGTCTAGTATTTCTGAACTTTTCAAATTTACTGCCTGCACAAAAACTAAAATTATGTAACTGATATATTCTTATTTTTATTAAGGATCAATTTTCCAAGCAATGAAAGAAAAGCAGAAAAGTAACTACAAAGACATTGCAGAATTAAATGCATAAAATTCTGCCAAAATAATTTTAAAACACTGATATAATTAATAATCCAGTAAATATCTAGGCAAAACTTCAATCAACTTTAGCAGTAACAGAAGGCAGTAAATTAATGAATTTAAATTTACTTTTAAGAGTTCATAAAGTTGGATTAAGAAGCATGCTGACTTCCTTAAAGATATCTGCATAGGGTTCATTTTAGTAATAGGGATGGTTTACTTCTCTCTTGATATGTCCCATCATTATATTTAGAGACGATACTGGTTTTGACACTGAAAATGTTCCTATCAATGCATTTCGGTCGGGGAGGGGAGGCTACTTGTTTATTCTACATCAGAAATCAAAGACAAATAGGAACTGTATAGAAAAAGGAAGCGATATACTACAAATTAGAGAGAGCGCAGACTACCAACCTCTAGAGCCTTGCATACTTTGTCAAGTTCAGGGGCATAGTTGA
The DNA here is from genome assembly GCA_003412495.2 of Echium plantagineum. NCBI lineage: Eukaryota > Viridiplantae > Streptophyta > Magnoliopsida > Boraginales > Boraginaceae > Echium > Echium plantagineum. The sequence goes on from CM016565.1 coordinate 17,551,655, forward strand.
TCCTCTGGTTGGTCATTATCAGCTCAAGTACACCGATACATAGCTGCCCAGATTTTTCAAAGACAGGTAAAGCTAAAGTTCCTTGGACGTTATAATTCAATGCATGGCTAAGCCTTGGAAACTCTTTGCTTGAATAATACTGTACATTCGGTGTCCATTCTGGCAACTTCTGATGGAAAACACGGCCTGGAAGTCCAAGAACTCCATCACTCTCCCCGTCAACAGAAAATTTATACATGATCGAAACCATCCTATACTGGTGAAGCCCATTACTGTTAGGGTCAAGAACAAAGGGTTGTCCTGACGTTGTTAGCACATAACGACCTCCATTCTTGACGGGTGCCCAAACCTGTGCAAGTACATGCTGTTCAGAAGAATCTTTGAAGTATCGAAGAGCTTGGTTCATCCTTTCTTTCATTATAAATGTCCCATCAGGGAAATCCATTGGTTTTAGACTTATAATAGGGGGAGGCGGCTTTCGTTTTTCTTCACTAGCTTGTATATCGTCATTCGCTAAATCAGGATTGACTGCATCTGTTGAAGTAAAACAAATAAATTAAATATAACTTCATTCCCCATATGACAATCGAATTACTCAAAAGAAAGATTGAGCTCGGCCTCAGCTTCCCAATCTAGCAGAGAACTCAATCTTATACTGTATTGCTCATTACTGTACAATTAGCATTGATGGTCATGCCTTAAATGTCCCATCCTACTCTTTCAAGCAATGACAACATTTACCAGTACAAAATAACTTAATACTACAATATCACATGTTGCTTCATTAAATTCAAACAGTAAACAGGTACACATACAAATGGCAACTTACCCCATAAACCTATTATGACATTACAATTCATAAACTACTAAGATGTACACAATATATATAACCTTAATTCAAATTTATTTCAAGACAAAAACATCGAATTGGCCTAGTGGTGGCTTCCATAGACTTAGAGGTCTGAGTTCGATTCTCACCATGTAAAGGTGGTATTGGAAGGTTGTAAGAAGTATCATCTCAAGAAAATGAAACAACCCCATTTTGATATTAGGAAAATCAAAAAATTCCATTTCCATTAACCATTTTGACAAATAAACAAAGTCAACTAGCTTCCATAAATGGAAATTTCCATCATAAACTTGAAAAGGCCAAAGTCCAAAAGTCTTACAAGATAAAAATCTAGGATATAATCCACCTCCACCACTGCAGCCTCCAATGACATTTCCATTTGGTTTTTCATCATTATTCTCATCAGAAAATGCCCAAAGGGGAGAAAAAGGCTGCTCTGTAGCAGCAGAGAGCAAAAAAGGTGATGTTGGGTTTGAATTAGCTGAGAAAATCTGATCAAAAGGCCAAGAATTATCAAGGTCAAGATCAAGATCCATCATAAAAGTTGCATCTTTATCAACTCCTGATGAACTAGTCCAAAATTCCCTTGATTTTGGGACATGAACACTTGATGTTGGAATTGTTTTCTCCTCTTTAGGTTCAGTCATTTGAGTTCAAAATAAATCAAGAAAAGTATACAAACTGTCTCCTTCTTAGTTTTTATTTATATAATTTGTTGGGTTTATAGGGAAGTCAATATTTTGATTATTGGATGGTGACCTAGAGGTGGGGGCTTGGGTGGTTTCTTCCTCTCTCTTTGGAGGGGGGTGGGTGGAGTGGGGGTGGGGTGGGGGTGGAGATCAAGAGTGTGTGGTAAGAGAGAGAAAGGACAAAATGGGGGAGAAATGAGGAAGATGGTAAGATGGTAAATGGAGGTGTAGAATATGATGTGATTCCAATATTATTATTACAGGAATTGGAATCTAATGCACAAGTGTTGGTAAAACAAGAATGTTATATGTTCCAGCATGCAATTTGCAGATTTAATATTCATAAATATGGAGGGAAAGGAGAAAAACTAAGTCAAAAGGAAGATATTTAAAAAAATAATAGAAGTTATAAATATTCAAAAGATATAGAATTATATTCAAAATTAAATGAACGGGAGTTTAAATCTCAAATAAATAACTTGTCTTTTCTGACTGCTATATCGAACCTGAGATCTCTTGAAAAGAAACTTCAGCCTCGTACCACTAGCCTAGAAACCCTGGGTAAGAGGGAAGCAATGAAATACTCCCTAAGTCCCTAAAAGATTGTGGACTTTTGGTGGTCAACAAAACACAATTTAAAACATAAATATCTACTAACCTACATGTGAAAAAATTATAAAGAGTTAATATTTCAAAAACATATATTGAGACGAATCTAACAAGGTCTCACAAGAATATATTATTTTTATCGTTTAATGGGAATTCATGATCAAATTTTGTAATGTTTGACTAACAAAAGTCAAAATGTGACAATCTTTTAGGGACAGATGGAGTATATCCTAAGAAATTTAGGGCAACACTATGCACACACCAAAACAGTGTTTTCAAGGGCAAATCTACTATTTTGCCCTTATGTGAAGTCCCTCAATTACTACACTTGCAAATAGGGGGCATAATTGTAATTTGACACCCAAAAATCACTATTTGGGTGTGCGTATAACAGATCGGGAAATTTATTTTGGATTAATGACACGTTCGATCATATACACTTCATAAAGTTCAACATTTAGTCATACGTGTTTCAAAATGACCTTTTACGATTATACATGTTTCAACAAGTTCATCACTTGATAGTTCCATTATGATGACCGTTGAGTTTGCCTTTGTTTAACAAGAAACCGGTGTTGGGATGGACCTTTTGAAAACCGCAAATGATACGTTGGTTTGAAAATAGTACAAAAATCACCCAAATCGAACCATACATGTGCACACAGCACACCTACCTTTTATAGTGATATCAAGCTTCTCCCCAATTGAAGAACTCCTTTTCCTATTTTTTTTCGTGAACTGTTAGGGTTATGGGTGACTAGCCCATAAGCCCACATAGTAGAGACTAGGGTTAGGTTGTTAGTTATGTATCGGGATGATATTTTAGTCAGGCATCGGGGTGATGCTGTAGTTATGTATCAGGATGATACTTTAGTCAGACATCGGGGTGATGTTGTAGTTATATAACTTAAATCTAATGCTTATGTGGGTTTATGGGCTAGCCACCCATACCCTAACAACCTAACCCTAGTCTCTACTATGTGAGCTTATGGGCTAGTCACCCATAACCCTAACATGAATCTTACCAACGAGGTAAGAGTTGCATGTTAAAAGAAAAAGAGAGTAATTTATAAGAACTGCTTTTCCCATTTATTTCCCGATTGAGTAATTGCATTTCTTATTTATTATCACGTAGCAGTAATAGCATATGTTACAGCTAATGGTAAATATACTATTTTGTTTAAAAACCCACTGGCCACTTCAATTCGAAGTAAAATAAATCATTTTTTTCTGAGCTATTCCCACTCATCCATAATCATATCTCCTTCCCTCAAACTCACGATAATTTATTTAAATTTCGATGAATTTGTAACAATAATAGGGAGTGGGAGATTCAAACTATAAACTAATTACTTAAAAACAGTGTCAAATATAAAAAAATTCAAGAAATTTTGAATAAAAAGTAAATAATAGAATACGATCAACGAAATCCCGTTGATGAGTATGACATAATAGAAACTCATCGGCAGGACATTGAAATTCATATTTAGGCCTAAAAAATCAATAGGTTCAATATCATGTAGAAATATAGAAATAGTATTTCATTGACGATTACCTTATTTTAATTTGGAAGCAACTAATTGAAGTATTTTATAGAGGGGTCAAGTGCATACTTGTTTATGTTTTATTATTATTATTGTTATTATGTTTATTGTAAATTCATGAAAATTTTATCAATATTATTATGAAATTGAGAGAATGTGTTAGACTAATGAACGATTAGGACATAAGTCCGGCTAATAGTATTAGACTTCCATACGTATAACAACAATTATAGTATATCATTAATAAAATATTTCCTTTTTTATCTTTTGTACAACATATGAAAGCCTAATAATGGGGTCAATAATTATCCTTAATGCTCCTCATTATTGACATGTTGATTGAACTAACAACTCCTATGTACATGTGAGTCTTTGGACCGGAGTAAGACTCCTTCACTCGTCTTTTTATTCAATTTCAATAGTTCATGTTTAATACTCTCTGTTTTTTTAATCTATTATTTAAATTAGAATTATTGTGCTTTTTAAATAGTGTTTACCATTTTTAATGTGTTTTTCACTTTATTACCTATTTTATCTTTAATAAAAGTAAATTATTATCAAACAATAGGTTAAAAAAGATGACGAAAGAAGTATTTAGTACGTGTTTTGAAAAATTTCGTCAATGCAATTGGACTACAAAGGGCATGCATTTTTGGAAAAGTTAAATAGTTGTAGAAAAATAGATTTATCTAAATCTGGCTCGATTTGATTCGTTAAGCATGATCACCATACCACTGAAGCCCGGTCAACAAAGAAGCACACAATATTCAATCAAAATGTCATTCCGAGTAAGTTCGTTTCAATTCAAATTAATTAATGATCATAAATTCACCTAGAAGAAATGAAAACATCACTAACGAAATAAAAAATGTAACCAAACCATAAATTTTAAAGAAGTATGCTCAAATATACACTTGGTCTCATTCTTCACTAGATTAAAAAAATGATTGAATGTCTATAAATATGAACGGACAAAATTACCCTCGTTAAAAACTTATAAAATGTACCCAAAATCTTTCAAAACGGCCCTATGACCAAATTTTAGGGAAAAAAATGTAATTAAGTGATCTAAAACACTCACTTTGAAAAGAGGGTGATCGAAGTGGAAAGTTTAACAAAGTTCAGTCATCTTTCATGCCATTAATCCTAAATATATTTCCTAATTTCTAAATTGCAGCTTTATTAAGTATATTCTCAAGGTAATTTTGTGAAGTGCAAATTCTTAGAAATAGATTATTACTAATGGTTGGTGGCTAGTGGAAATACTAGTTTTAAGACAAAGTTTATAGTGGACAGTTACATTATTATAGACTTGAAGTTGTGTGCTTTTAATTGTCTTTTCTGCTTTAACAATAATGGATGATGATAGAGCCATTAAGGTAACAAATACTAACAAATGATTAAATGTAACAAATTAATAATATGAATGGATCCAACAAATTGGTAGCTTTTTGGAAAACTACAATCAATTTTTGCTACTAATAATAACGCCAGAATCTGCTTTGGCATTACAAATGGGGAACAGTCGAACGAAGTGGATTGTCGCAACAAATATAAAAAAATGATCATAAATACAAGAAAAAGAAAAAATACAAAAAAGACCAACAACCTCACTCAAAAAGTGATCTGTATGATTCTATCGAAATTGTTGATCCAACTGTGATTAATTCATGGTTACCAACGAGGAAAGCAAACCAATTTCGATATTATATTATTATTTGGGGGTATGCCCATAGGAAATTTCATTATATAAAATATTTTACAAGTAGGGACTTATATACAGAATCTAGATTAGACTCTTTTATTTGTGAAGTCTTGTCTCTCTAAGTCAACACCTTTATAGTGTTCGATAACTACAAACAATATAAAAAGTAGAATATGACTCAAGGTTTTTATAGCAGGTTAATACAATAACCATATATTCAGTTAAGAGTATATAGGAACAACTCTTAATACAACACGTGTCTATCACTTATAAAGGACAAAATTGTTATATACATATAAGTATTTTCAAATGATCATCAAGGTGCCTAAAGTTTCTCCATTTATAGTTCGAAGAAAGCTTTGATCGAAAATAAGGAACGTATGCAATAAATGTGATATCTCATTCAATCAATCAAACTGAAATCAATACTTAACAAAATGACAATTACCTCATGAGTAAGTAGTATATACAGATTATCCACTAAAATTAGCATCTACAATGGTTCATAAATAATGGGGGTTATCTCTTCCTTTGCCCCATAGGAAATTTTAGAATATGGACCATTTTTCCAAGACGATAATAAATTTGTGGCTATATGTTGGTTGCATGCTTTTTGATTTGGGAAATATGGTATAGATGATGAATAAAATAAAATCAATAGTACAAGTTGATGGGTCATGTACAATTCGAGATGGATTACGAGAATAGCATATCTGATTTTCCGTGCACTATGCGAATGTGCCGTATGGGAATATTCTCAATGTAATTGGCATAGACCTTAGGCCTGTGAGCAAACGTCTTGGTTCGAAATTATTCGACGCATTCGATTCGAAAAGATTAGGCTCGAAGTATGTTCGAAGGCGTGATACTGATACCTGAACCTTGATTTTTAGGTATTTCCAAAACCGAGACGAACGGTTCGATTTAGTTCGGCTCGATCACCCCCCTCGCTCCCCCGTCATTAAATAAGAGGGCTGAACCATTGTGGACTAATATATGTATTCCTTTCAACCCACATATATTCCCACATATAAACCCTAATCACTATATATGTATTTAATGATAAAATCCTTATCAACCCACATATATTCCCTTATATGTACAGTGTACTCCTCTCATTCTTTCATCTTTACTCTCCAGATCACCCTCCCCCTCCCCTTCGGCCCTCCCTCATCTCTTCTCTTCTCAAAAGCCGTTACCCACCCCGCTCCCCCTCATGAGGCATGCCTAGCCTTGTGATCAAACGGCTCTGTTCGAAATAGTCCGACGTATTCGACTCGAAAAGATTCGGCTCGAAGTATGTTCGAAGGCATGATACTGATACCTGAACCTTGATTTTTAGGTATTTCCAAAATCGAACGGTTCGGTTCGAAAAGGTTCGAAGGCATGATACCGAACTCGAACCTTGCAAATATTCGACTCGATTCGGCTCGATTACAGGCCTAGGCATAGTTACCACTCACTTTACTTTTTTGAGACTGGCATAGTTTCATATTTCAACTCGACAGTTTGTGATATTTTATATACTCATATTTTTGTAACTTTTTTTATAACGAATATTAATCTTTTATCACGAATTTTAATCTTTTATCACTTTTATAAAGTGATAAAAGTGCAATAATATCTCAACAAAATATTATCTTTACGAACTTGAACTCGTGATGTCGACATGTCTTCACGAATGATTCTGTCAATTTTCACTAGATTATGAGGATTATACTTGATTTATTGAAAGGAAAAGACAAGTAACATCTACAATAAAAAGGACCCAAAACATATGGACAAATCATTAGACATAGGAAATCAAGGAGTATTTTATTTCTAAGAATGAAAATATCTCATATGATCGACCAAAAATACAAGTTTAATATATTCTGGAATCTAGATAGTCTTCAGAATCTGTTGGCTATTTTAGTTTATACTCTAATTAATAAAGACGTGAATGATGAGTTTTAATGAGCCCATTGTTTAGCAAATTTTAATTTTCAAGTAGACAAGGTCATATAATTGCAACTATAAACAATGCTAATGATGTGATTTGAATGAAATAATCTACAAATTAACAAATAGGCAAAACGTTATTGTATATATACAATCTGACTAATAATTACTAATAAATATCAATTGAATTTACATTTCAGTTAAATATCTATATATGCATCGTATTTAAAAAGCAAGCAAGCATTAAATAGAGAAAAGTCGGCTCTACACTAATTTTGGTTAAGAAAAACATAGTGCTTGACCACATCAGAACAGCATACTTAAATTTTTTAAAGTCAACTAATTTAAGTAAGACAATTGAACATTTGATTAAATTAGTAAAAATGTGTCACGGTGATTTAGACTGTTTGTGCATTGTGACGATTACGGACGAGTTGGGTTCGATTGCGTCATATAAACAGACCAATCATTTTTTTTTTGGACGATAACGGTAACACTATAAAAGTGAAAAAACCGGACATTATTTCATGAAGGAGCAAAACATGCTCTTGAGATAAGAAGATTAACGACACGTTTAACCGGTCATACATGTTTCAAAATGATATTTTTGATCACACATATTTCAAAAATTATCTCACTTGATATTTTCGGTTTATTAGTCCCTAGGTTTGATTTATTTTCTTGCCCACTTGGTAGGGACAAAGTTGTGCAAACTTATTTCAAGAGCATGCTTTGCTATTATAACTTTTTTGCTTCATATAGCGGACGGTTATATGTTCACGCTTCCAGTCGAACATGCATTCTTTTTTGTAAAAAAAGAATTATATATTGTATAAAGAAAATATTAATGTAAGAATTTGCATTTAAATATATATATTTGAATCTATTGAAGTGTTTGGGACTTGTGTTGTTACCGGACCGGTTTTCATCCAATCCTGGACTGGACCGGTCCCAGTTCCGATCCATCCAGAACCGGAGCGAAACATAGTTTCGGATAACATTCCAGAACCGGACCGAAACCGGTTGGAACCGGTTCGGTTACCGGTTTATCCATAACCGGTCTGGTCCGATTATATCCGAAATTGTATACGAGATCCGAAATCCAAAATTGTATCCATAATCACACATTATATCCGAAACAGAAATATATCCGAAATTAAGTATCGTTCTAGTACAAATCAACTTCCAATTTTCAACAAAAAACATATTGATTTCATTTCTTAAACCAAAAAATTAAATTAATAAAGAAAATCTACAATTATTTTGACCATTAATTTAATGTTATTATAAATACCAAAAAAAAATTAAAAGGATAAAGAAAACTAACAGATCCTCAACCGGTTCCGGGTCCGGGTCCGGATTTCGGATCTAAACTTGGAACCGGATCAGATCCGTTTTCTTATCGGATGGATTTTCGGACCGGTCCGGTTTATCCGATCCATTAACAACATTATTTTTGACACTCGCTTTAAAATTATGACGATTTTAAATATACACTTTAAAACACCTAAATCCGCTACACATGTTAAGACTTTCATCTGTGACGATTTCAACAAACACTTTAAAACACCTAAATCCGCTACACATGTTAAGAGTTTCCTATGGAATAATGAATTATTTAAAAAAAAAGAAAAAAAAAACGTATGTTTTACTTCCATATGTAATTCTTAACATGTGACTTTAAGCACGTTCTACAAAAAACATATACGCTAATACGCTAGTACTTGTTTGTTTGAACATTGGGCTAACCAGATTTTTTTATCAATCTTGTGTTTGCCATTATACCTGCATAATAGAAAAGTCCCCCCCATGGTAACCATTTTTGTGCCTGGTTGCATGTTGCACATCATGCAGAGCTTAAATGCACATATAAAACTAATATTCCCAATGCATGATTTACATCAGAAGCTACTATATTTTCTGTTGCTCTGCTTTTTTTTGCATTTAATTCCTAAATGGAAAATTCCCAATATTCTTTTGGTTTCAGAACTGAAGTTAAAGCTTCATATAGCTGAGTAGGTCACTCAATAAAGGAGGAAATACATTCCACATCTCAAAAGTTGAGATATAATCACTCATCTGTTGAATCCTTATTTATATTTGTTCTTAAATATGTTCTAATCACCTGATATTCTGTTCTCCTTTACCTATCATCCCTAAATCTGGATGGCACGCCTTCCTTTCGTGGTCTGTGCATCGAAAGCAATGCTTTGAAGATATGTCTACTCTTCTTGGAGTATAAGTCCTCTTGTTCACTGCTTCTTGCTGCATTTACGCTTCTAATTACTGATCTTTGAGGTTCTGCTGGACTCTGCAAATCATTTAAAAGAATCCTTCATTTTTTGCTAAAAATGTACTATTCGAGGGCTTCACGTTTGTTATCTGGTAAGGACGTATCTGTAAGTGCTTACCCGTGTAGAACTAGGAGAATTTGATCGTGCTACAACAGAACCTGAGCGCTTCAGTGCTAGGCGAAAAGGCGATAGTGAACGCTTCCCTAATTGTATATCATAGATTTGTATGAGACACATCTTTCAGTGAGAACTTGACACTAAAAGAACACAACAAATAGACCCTTACCTTGTTCTTTGTTCTTGGATGTATTAGCTGTGAATGAAAAACCAGTAGGACTAGGGGAAGACTCACTCGACGACGGCCCAGAACCATTACTTTTTCTGCATTTTTTTAAAACAAGTTCAACTTATTTGTTACTCTATTCAAGAATCAGGATATAGTATACCTTGGTAAAGGAAGTGACACTGATCTTGTAGGTTGAAAAGCTGCATTCGAAAGAAAACAGAATCTCAGGTTTACCATATTTGAGTAATGCAAAAAAGCAAAGAAAAACTCCATTTCAATTGAACTCGGAAATTTACTAGCTATGTAAATCACCTTGCTTAGTCCTTGGAAAATTTGTTTTAGGAAAAACGTCGTCGTAAACCGGTTCAGAGAGGCCATCAGCATTTACAGTTTTCCCACCTGAATTAGAACATGTCACAAAAGATAAACTTGTAAGTAATTTCCTGGAGGGAATTCTTGATCATATGGTACCAATGCCTTAATAGATTGGTGGTATTTGACCCGAGCTTCTACTAAAAGGTCTCGGGTTCAACATTATTTCGTGATGACTAATATGGTGAGCAGAGAAGGTGCAATTACCTGAAATCACATAACGCTTATGATAATTAGGGGCTCCTAATACCAATGACTGCTGGGCATGACCACTAAGATCAATCAATTCTTGCCATGTTTGTAATCTCTATGATATCATAAAAAATTCAAAACGATAAAATCATTAGATGGATCCTTTACAAGGGGACAATTGCAAAAATCACACTGTTCTTTATAAAAGTTGAATTGTTTCCACTTCTTAATAAAACTCGCATAGTATAACATCGTTAACATTTCAATATCCTTATACACGTGTAACAATAGTCCATTTTGGACCATGTGGACCGAATTACACATGTGAAAAGGTATTTACAACTCGTGATTAAGATATTTCGAGTGTATTAATAACGTCAAGAATTTTATATGTTCGATTATTGAAATGAATAAGTGAAGGTGTAACCTGTTCAAGGCAAAAAAATCTAAGCTTTGTTTGAGAAAGTTGACTAATTTTTTCCTCCAATAAATCATTGAGCTTTGAGGCAGTAGAGCCCAGGTGATCAACAGTGCTTACAAGAGCTTTTGTTGCATATTCTTTGAATGACTCTATTACACTATTCACAATTGCATATAATGTTGGTCAGAATCATATAAATATACAAACAAAACATTCATGGTTTTAACAGTAGAAGAATGTAAATAAGGTTATTTACAATTGTTTGTGATCATCTTTTTCATAAGATGCTTCAAAATACTCTGCAGCTGAGTACAATTGCTCCTGCAGATTCTTCAAATCCTACAAAACAACCAAAAAAAGAAGTGAAATTTTGTGTACAATAACAAATCTCAGGAGTTGAATCATGAAATGAAAATGTTACAATATTTTTAACATTTCTTGACAACCCAATTGTGTCGTCAAGGTCTACCCGTGGACACTCTACAAGTAGCGACTGCCAGTCCCGTGCAAAAGCATAGTGGGCACTCAAAAAGAAAAGAAAAAAAGCATGGGCACCCAATGAGCATTCAAGAATGCATATTTTAACTACCTTCAAACTATCAGTAAAGTTGAAAGAGCATTGCATTAGAAGTTCATCATTGTTAAAAGTTTCTTGAGATGAATTCATTGGACTAAGATCAGTTTGTTTTGATCTTCTATTATAATGCTAAAAAGGAAACAAAACAAAGTGTTTTGTTGGTTAAAGGTAACATGTTATGATGATGAAGATGGGGGAAAATAAAAATAATTGAAGAGTAGAGAAGATGCAGTGGGGTAATCACAAGTGAGAAAAATCTAAGGGAGGGTTTATTAGATGAATAATTGAATGTCAAATATTTATCTCGATATGTGAGAAATACAATTATTTTGAATCGAACAAAGTAATGAAAAGGGCAGAGATATGGGTAGGAAGGCAAAGAAACAGTAGATGGTCATATGTGCAACTATCTTCCAACTTTAGCTTGCCATTTAGTGGCAAAAGTGGGGTACAAACCTTCCACATTTCCTTATCAAACTTTTGTTGCTTCTTACTCCTACTTAGTAATTGCTTATTTATGATTTGTGGACGATATGTTAATGAATGCAATAAATCTATTTTAGAGGAATGTAGTTGAGCCAGTGGTCTAACTCAAAATTTTTGGAACATTAAAAGCTCATAAATATGGTGTGTGTGGGAGGTGGAGGGTGTGTTATATAGGAGTATGATTTTGTCCCTTCATACTTCATTTTTTGTTTTTGGCATAAGATAAGGAGACGCTTTGATCAAGCGAGTTATATTTACACTAGCTAGTAGCACTCTTGTATGCAAGGAAAATGAACAACGAGACACGAAATTAGAAGCAACTCATGTAATATTTTAGCAAAGTATTGTTTTTATAAGGATTCGAACTCCCGATGTCAGGATGTCTTCACTAATGACCTTAGGAGCTTGACATTGCATTATTGTTTGTATCTAGGTTTGTTGAGTTCAAGTTTTTTAATTTTAGATCACATCAAACTTCAATATCACCAATATAATTTCTATAAGATACATAAGTATCAATCCCCACTAAAAAAATCATAAAATAAACATAATGAAAACTATTATCCCACACTTGGTTAATACAGATAAACTTTTCTTTAATAATGGTTCAATCAAAGAGAAATATGAAGTTTACACAAACAATAAATATGAGAGGATATCTTATGCCCGTGACTCAAATCTTATGCTGTATGGCCATGTCTGGAAAAAGTCCAAAATAAGACTATCTTGTCAATCTAATTTTAAATTTGGCCTATAGCAAAGATGTTGAAAGACTTGAAAGATAATATGAATTGTATTGTGTTTAGATATATGGGCATCATGATTTCATATTTATAGGTACAATATGAAATAATTAAGCTAATAACAATAATTTGATAGTTAAAGTATTGCTATAACTGATACAGAATTAATAACAACTCATAATAATAATATCTTCTCAAATCTTCTAAATTCATCCAATATTCAGCATCTTCTTCTTTTCGGATATACTCTATTAAGATTGATAGTGCTAGAATTAATTGAAATAAAACTTAGTTACAGTCGCCGAGCTGTGGATGTTGTTTGTTCAAGGTTATTCAATCGAACATCCAAAAAATATTACAAATGAAAATGACATTATTATAATGATATGTAAAACATAATACTTTCTTTGTTTGTAAATAGTTGTCATTCTAACATGATAAAACATAATTTTACATTTTCAATGTTTTTCAATTTATTTTTCTATTGAAATTAATAATTATCCAATAATGTGACAATTAATTTGTCATTTTTTTTTTTCGATGTACTTATTGATTACATTTATTTTTTACTAACCTATGTGAAAATGACTAAAACGATAACTAAAAAACTGAAGGAATAATAATTATTGTGATTTTCAAGTTACTTTTATAGGAGTATATATTTTATGATGGTTCAAAATAATAAATTTTATAAATAATAATTTGAACACTTAACAGAGTAACAATGAATAGGGAATGACACATAAACATAACTACCTGGTTCACCCACATTATCCAATAAATTATAACAAAAAGTGAATTATAACATTTGACATATAAATGCCATGTGAATTGGAAAGGTGGCGGAAAAATAGGGTTCGATTGTGGAGAGGTAGCCTGAAAAATTATCACCACTACTACAAATAAAGACTTGGAGGGCGTTTCAATTTTCGCTTAGAAGGCACATATCAGCGCCCTTCCAAGGGCGTTCTCTAAGCTAAGGGCGCTTCCGTGAAACGCCCTCTAAGTACTTAAAGGGCGCTTCACCTAGGCGCCCTCCAAGTTAGACTTAAAGGACGCTTGCATATAGCGCCCTCTAACTGCTCACTTAAAGGGCACTTCATGAGGCTCCCTCTAAGTTAATTTTCTTTTTTAAATAAATTCTTTTATATATTTTAATAGTATAATTAAATCAAACATAACATATATTGATCAATCATATATATCCAATAATATTGAAATCAAATTCATAATCAAAGTTAAAAATACAAACGTACATTATAATTTAATAATGTCAAATATAAATAAAATATATATTTCAACATCCATCAAATCCAACATCCAAATATACATTGCACCAAATAAATACTAAAACATATCTCAATAATACATTTTAGGAATGAATCTTAAAAAAAAGTGCAAATCTTGGCAAGTGCTTAACGAAAGAACCACCAAAAAGTTGCTGCATCTCTAATACTCTCAACAACTTTTTTATGCCTAATAGAACAACTTGTGGCCTTTTTCTTCCTGCCAAGCAACAATTTATCTCATTAGATATTGAAATTAAGGAAAACGCATAAATCAAACTTTCATAATTAACAATCCAACTAGAAAAAGATAGACTTCCTCATAATTTTCTATCAAAGTTTTCCTCTATTAATAAGATATGATTATCTACAAACAAAGGAGATTAAACTGGATAATCAATTCTTTTCTTGAAAATATTGTATCTCTGCGTCATAATATGAAATTGAGTAAACTCGATAATTAAATCCCAAAACATTACAAACAATAATTTCCACAAATTTCATAAAACTGCTTGAAATTACAACAATTCACAAATTTCAGCATCAAATCACAAAATATAACTATAAAATTATCACATAATTTTACAGATCTGAACATGATATTCTACATCTGAACAAAAAAGATTATAGTAACTACAAATTAAACAAAAAATTAGAATTTATACAATAAACTAAAATTTATACCTTGAAATTAGAACACACAAAAAAAATAGAACTGAGAAGTAAGTTAGTATAATAACAAACTTCTGAACCGATAAAAAAATTACAGATCTGAGAACGAAATTAGAAAACAAAAAGAAATTACAATAAAACAAACAAATTAAACACCACCCAAAATTACAGATCTGATGGCATGGGGAAGTTCTCTGGGGGGATGCTATATACTAGTAGGGGAGGATTTGAGGCGAGGGAGATTGGTGGGGAGGATCTCGGCGAAGGTGGGCGGTGGGGATTGGTGGGAGATGGGGGGCGTAGGTGATGGGAGAGGGAGAAGGGAGGAGGGAAGAGGGAGTATTTTGTATGAGTGATGAAGAAATAAACGGATTGGGTGGGGGGGGTTGTGAAGAAATAAACGGATTGGGGGGGACTCCCGAGTTGTACTTAGAATCTAACATTTAAAACAGTTAGGTTTTACTAACCTATGGACAATTAATACAATAACCGCCAATATCTAATCCCCATAATCACTCAACAAACTCACTATAATAACCACCAAGATCTAATGGTGCAAATTTAAAGTTAGGTTTTCCTAACCCCATTAAATTAGGTTCTAAGAAAAAACTCGGGTCTTATGGAGTTAGAACAATAGGTTTTTTTTCAAAATAATCTTAGAGAGCGCTTATAAGATGCCCTTTAAGTTAATAGCTTATAGGGCGTTTATAAGCGCCCTTTAAGAGCTTCTTAGAGGGCGCTATACGGAGGCGCCCTTTAAGTGTTCGTTAGAGGGCGCATTTTTTGACGCGCCCTCTAAGTAGGCGCCCTCTAAGTCTGTTTTTGTAGTAGTGCACATCAAATTTAAAATCGCATAAATTATTCAATCCTGACACAGGAGATAGTAACACTAAACACAATTATTAGATTACTCCATTAGATAATCAGCCTCTGGTTGCATGTCAAAATAAGGTAAGTAAGGCATGTGTAGGGCCCTTCTAATGATATAGTAGTTGAGAAATCCTTATCAAACAACGAAATGAGTTGATCAAGTAGTGTGACTAATAAACTGCATCTTCCAATGATCGATAATTACTCCTAAAACCATATAGTAATTGTCAACTGTAATATTTATTGATATCAACTTCATCCAACCGATTGAAGTTAGTGGTTTGGGTCATTATTTAATGTAAGAACAATAATGTATTTTTTTCTAATTAAGCTATCAAGATATTTTGTCTTAGTGAATAAGTAGATTATGTGGCATTCGGCATTCCATAATAAAGATTTATTATGTTCAATTGAGAGCCCAATTAAATGTTCAGTAATTGTTATTAAGTCTCAAG
This sequence comes from Echium plantagineum, assembly GCA_003412495.2. Taxonomy (NCBI): domain Eukaryota; kingdom Viridiplantae; phylum Streptophyta; class Magnoliopsida; order Boraginales; family Boraginaceae; genus Echium; species Echium plantagineum. Next base: position 17,567,647 of record CM016565.1, read on the forward strand.
TGCCATATCGTCCAGATTGCAATAAAATGGAGATACTGCGGAATCATCTATTTGTTGTTGAAGCATAATTTTAATATTGGTTGACGGTTGTATATATACATCATGAATCTCGGAAGAGGGATTTTGGTCCGGCTTGAAGCAATATTGATCTTGACGACTTTATTACCCTATTTAGGCACAAGGCCGGATAAAACCAGGATGAATATTGGGTGACAAGTTTAAAAGATAAAATGTAAGGAGACAAATTTTGGAAAAAAGTAAGAAGAACTTCAAACTATAAGTCTATAACTATTGAAAAGTTGAAGCTAAATTGTTCAAGAAAGGCCATATCATCCAATTGAATCCAACTTCATTGGCCCAAACTGGCTCGATGCGAATCCTTAAACAAGGCCAATTAAATCCAACTTCACTTGATTGGACTCGACTCCGTTTGATAGCTAGAATAGGTTGGACTTGATGTCAAACTATGGACCAAGTCTAGACATGATGCAGGGTAAAGTTGCATAAAAGCATATTATCCGACTCCTATCGTGCTTAGGCAGAAGACTTTTCGTAGGCGTTGATGTATGTGGAGCATGGTGATGCTCGTCACTGGTGGCGGTATTGATTTGGAGGTGTATTACATAGGAGTTACTTCACTTGCTTACAACATCAAGAAAAAGAACAAAACTGGAGACACCAACAGTTATATATGTGGATGGAATTTATCAAAATCCACCTACTTCAATCAGCTATTTGATGTTGATGATCAGATGATTTCAAGAATACAGATTATGATCGAGGAATTGCAAGATATGGTACTCTCTCAAACTAAACTAATTATTTTTTGGCTTATTTTCATTTTGGACCCTCAACTATGATGAAAAATTTAAATTGGACCCTAATACTATCCTAAGCCTCATATTGGACCCTATACTATGGTTTGTCTCATTTTACCCCCTAAAACGCCAAATATGATGTAATTTCGTTTTAAAATAAGAGCAAAAGCGAAATAACACATATATTAAACTTTTGGGCACAATTCACAAATAACAAAACTTATTAAATTAAAATTAAATCTCAGACTTATTTTCATTTTGGACCCTGAATTATCACGTAAGTTTCAAACTGGACCCTAATACTATCATTAGTTATTTTTAAAAACGCCCCAAAAGTTTGATATATGTGATAATTCGTATTTGCCCTTCTTTTAAAACGAAATTCAATCTAAAATGGGCATTTGAGGGGGCATAATGAGACAAAACATAGTATAGGGGGCAATTTGAGGCTTATGATAGTATCAGGGTCCAATTTGAAACTTACATGATAGTTCATGGTCCAAAATAAAAATAAGCCTTATTTTTTCTAAATTTTCGACTTGAAACTTTTGATGACCATATATACTTCAAGCGGTGTGTGAACCTCGAGAGAATTAGCTAATGAGTCGGGCCGAGTATTTATCGATTTTTAACTACCACATTATGTGGCAAAGAGGTCACATTGCAACTCAATTGTGCACAAGCATCAATTGAGAAAACTTTATGTTTTAATGGAAAATTGAGTGGTTTGAGATAGGGCCTCATTAGTCATTAGCACTCCAATGGATCCCCCTGAAATGAGTAGGATCTTTATCCGAGGATATGACCACAACAAATTGCATCCAAAAAGTGTACTAAGAAGGAAAAAGTGACAACATTCTAATATTTAAGTAATAAATAAATATTTGATTAATCTCTCTAAAGTAGTGGAGTTTATATAATAATAATATATACAAGATTATTCTTTATCATCGGCTAGATTTCTTGATCATATATTATTCAAGTGGCATGGCTCAAAATATCACTTTTTGGATCACTTTTTAAACAGTGAAGAATATATTGAGGAGATATTTACTAATAAATCTTAAAATATGATTACACTTCTATGGTCCCAACCAAGTTCATATCTTATAATTTCAGGCGATGACGATTAAGTTAAAAGCACGAGCGTGATTATACAAATAGCACAATGATATATACTTGTTCGTAATAGCTTTAATCATGATCGATCTTTTACGTTAGAGATAAACGTCTTACCACCGAGATGCACGTAATTGTCATCGCGTATTAGTTTTCTTATTTTTTTCTTTTTGTAAATTAGCGATGAGATGAATTTCGAACATAAGACCTTCTGGTCACTAGTAATAGTCTTTTTTACTAGGCTATTCGATTGACTCGTATCTTATTTAATTGTGAACAGTAACAAACTAAGGGGTTTCAACTTTCACATGCAAGTTGGTATCTATCCCTTAAGGTAGCCTAATTATAATGTTCTTTTGAAGTAAAAATTGCAACTTTTTTAACAGACTTGTAAAGACTCATACCTAATTATTTGAAATAGTATCAACTTTAGCTCTCATCATGTTTTTATGATACTTAAAACATATAGAAAGGTTCCATCATATGAAAAAGTAAGTTAAAAGGGTATTCATCAAAAGCACTTAGAGGAGCCTGGAGTTGAAATTCTTATCTTAGCTAAGTGGAAAATTATGACTCGTCCCTTCATTTTCAAGATACGGAATAGGTCACTAGATAGTGTTTTGGTTCCTTTTACTATTTTTTTTAAAATAATGAACGCCACAATAATTCTTATGCTCGAATAATTAATCTCAGAAATCAGAGTCTACAAGCTCAATCGGTAGACCATTCAATTATTATTTTGTTTTGTCTAACAATTAATTTATCTTTCACATCTAATGTAGTTTGTCTTTCTAATCTATTATAATTTCAAAGTAATTTGAAACTACTTTTTATTAAATCTTTTTGTTTTAAATTATGTAATTTTAATACTATAGAATAGTACTATATGATGAGCTCCCAACTACAATTACTATATGAATATTGTCACAAAAATGACTATAGTACTATTTTTTTTTTCATTTTAGAGTTACTTTCTCCAAATGATTCTTGACTTTTAATGTTAGTGCTAGATGAAATGCTACTATGTGTTTTATATATGTGTTCAATATTCCTTTTTTCCAAATGGTTCTTCACTTTTAGTAGTGACCAAAGATTATCGGTCTAATTAAAAAACTAAAAATGATTACATATGAATATCCAATGAAATTTCTAAAAAAAATCGATACACTCATACTGTCATACCACTTATTTTTGTTCAATTCAATCTCTCTATATATAATCGCTTGAATAAAAAAAATATCTCAATGATTTAAATGTAGATGTCATATATATAATGAATGTTACTTAATTTCATTCCTAAATAAAGATTCATTTTTAATTTTGATACTATGAGTTAAATATGCCACATGGGCTAAAATTGAAATAAGTAAACATACAAGAGTGACAAATAACTCCAAGATTCCAAAATTTGTTTCTTTTGTTAAACCATAAAAAGCCTTGATGATATCTTTTTAGATAAATACACACCAACTTAAAGTAATTTATATAAAGCACCCCACAAGTGTCTAGTTTGATATGTGTTAGTAAATCTTTAACTCTAAGGCATGGGTTTACCTCTAGCTCCAACCACTCCTCACTTGTATTCTCCATCACTTCAACTCAAACTTTACCAAGCTTTCATATTCTCAATCCCAATTCTCTTTTCCATTATTTTGTTTCTCTTGTTTTATTTGTTCTATCTCAAGAGAAGAAATAATAATAACTCCTCCTCCTCTCTACCTTTATCAAGAACTTCAAGGACCTCCACTCAAGTTGTTTCATCTAATTCATTGGTAAACAAATATATATCTACACTAATTTTTCTTCTTCTTTTTCATCATTTCATCATTCTATATATATATGCATGGTAATAGATATATATAGTTCAAAATCATAATTCTTTCAGTCTTTTTTTTTCGTTTTTTTGTTAACGGGAGATCCACAGCAGCTACTGGTAGTGTTTTTTCATTCTTGAATTTATGAGCTTTATATATTGCTAATTTGTGTTATTTCATTACAGGCTTTGATGGGTTTGAAGGGGGTCCTTAAGGAAAAGCTTCCAGTCATAATATTTGATGGAAATTCAAGAATGAAAGAAACTCAGTAAGTCATTCAAAACAATAAGAATTGAGAAAGTATTATACTTATGACTGTCAATACCTTTAATCTCAAGCAAGATGACTAAAAGGTAGTACTAATGTGCTATATCAAAAACATTATGAATAGAATGAATTTTTTCACAGCATAAAAAAAGTTTATTGAATCTTACACATATTGCATCTTTTTAGCCAATTTTTCAAATTTTACCTTTGAGGAAGCAAAGGGAAAAAAGAGACCCGATTCCATCAAAATTTTGAAAAATAAATTATCATTCATTATTTATTTAAAATTAAGTTGTTCAACAATCATAAATATAGGGAGTATAAATTTTTTGGGTGAATGGCAGGGGACATCACTTATCTTTTCCATATTTATCAGTCGATCACGTACTTTGAAAGTGTTCTAGGTTGATCACCTACCTTTCAAAACGTGTCCCTTTTTTGAGTTCACCGAATAGCCTAGTGGAAAAGGCTCTTTGCTAGTAACCATAAGGTCCTGGTTCGAAACTCACCTCATCGCTAATTTACAAAAAAAGTGTCCCTTTTGGTTTTCCGGTAGCTTTTCCGTTCGGTGAATGGGAGGTCAATGCACATTCATGACATGTGACATTTTTAAGAGCAATTTAGTCACTTCATATCCTTATATCCGAAAAAAGAACGAAAAACGATTCAAATTAATTTCCACATCTTATAAACCCTAAACTTAAATTGATTCAAATTCATCCCTTAATCATGATTTCAAACATATACTAATCCTGATTTCGTCAGTGTTTATCCATAAAAAAATTGTGACTCTATTAAACAAACTCTAACTTTATTTGTTGAAAATTGTGGCAGATGTTGTGTTTGTTTGGGAGAATTTGAGTTGAAGGAAGAGCTAAATGAATTACCATCATGCCAACATGTCTTCCACAAGGATTGCATTCATCATTGGTTCCATTCAAGTTCCACTTGCCCACTATGTAGATGTCCTGTTGTCATTATCACTCCCAAAACTATCCCTCAACACCAACCTCCAGATATATCAAACACTACTTCTACTTTACCCCTTCAAGATAACAATAATGAGAACATCAACTTAAATCACCATCAACATCTTCAAGATCATCATCATCATCATCATCAACATGATCATCAACAAGATGAACATGTTGTGTGTGATATGATGAGTGTATCCAATTGCATACCAGAACAACATATGCCTCCTGCTGTTGGTGAAGGATCCTCCACGAACAGTACGACGTCGATGCAATCGTCGTTTAAAGTAAACATACAACGCAATTTGCTCGTCGTTTAAAACTTGTCGCAATTGCCTTTTTGTCATCTCGATAATATGGAAATAGGTAATTACAACTTATTAAGAGAATATAATGAAGCTCCATGTTCTCTAAATCTCCTTAATTCTTGGAGGAAAGTTATTATAAATTTATAAATAATTATTAATTTAATCAAATGATAAGAAACAATATAGTTATGTAGGATCGTGTTAGATTCGCCTCAATATATATTTTTGAAATATCCACTTTTTGTAATTTTATCGCATGAAGATATGTAGAACAAGAGATATTTACGTTTTAAATTGTGTTTTATTGACCATGAAAGTTAAAATATATCAATCAATTAGGGATGGGGGGAGTAATATAAATTGATGGTTAATTCTTTTACTTTTAATTTTTAATGATTATTACGATGCACAAGTATCGAGCCTATTTGATATAAGACACAAATAAGAATTAATCGGGCCACGGTTCATCCTTTTTCTCGTATCTTCTAATTAATAATAAATTAAATATAAAATATTTCAATTTATTAAAATATTAAACTAACTTGTCACATTTTGTCGTTTTAGTCGAAAAAGATTAAGACCTCTGTCACAACTAGTCCCGGTTTATCCGATCCAAAAATCCATCCATTAACAAACCGGTTCCAGTCCGGATCCAAGGTTGAATGCGGGATCCGAAATCGGATCCGGACCGAAAACCGGTAGGGGACCGATAGAAATTTTTGCTATGACTTGTCTCTTATGAAATTGAAAACTATTATGTCTTTTTATTTATTCTCAAACGATATTAATTTCGGATATATTTCTGTTTTGGATACAATTTTGAATTATAGATACATTTTCAGATATCGGATACAATTTTGATTTTTGGATACAATTTCGGATATGACCTGATCGGCCCGGTTCAGGAATGCTATCCGAAACTAGTTTCGGTCCGGTTTCGGATGGACCGAAACTGGAACCGGTCCGGTCCGGTCCTGAATTGGGTGAGAACCGGACCGATAACAGCACTAGTCACAACTCATCATATGTCTCAAGTATAAAATAAAATGAAAAATTTAATGTGTCTTGTTAATTTTCGTCGTATATGCTTTATTATACGCTTTTTTTTATCACATTTCAGTGTATGTTCTCACTTCTAACCACCGCATCCATAAAGACAATATGCAGCCCAAATGATATACAGTAGCTTTTGGGCTACAACACCAGTTGGGCCATAATGAATGTACCAACAAACAAGAAAATGATGAAAGAGTAAACATAAAATCAAAAAACAATATTAAATCAAACAAATATAAATGTTGTACCTAACAAACAACAATATTAATAGATGTACAACTTTCATGAGTTAATTGTTGAATAGTGCCCGTAAATGGGGTTCTAATATAGTTTGGTCAACAAAAATGACATTGTTCAAAATGGTATCTGAAATTGTGTATAATGATATATTTTAGTCCTATTTTAATGGATCCGTTAAAATTTACGATTTTCTACATGAACAGAGAAATTCTGGAGAAAAAATGAAACTTTTGAAAATTGGTTACCTTAATGCATTCATACCCGTCTATTTTAGCCACAATTCACCAAAATTCTTATTTTCTCCCAAATTAATCTTTCTAACTCAATAAATACATACACCCACCCACCACCATAATTATACTATCTCATATTTATCTCAAAACTTTGAAGAATGTCCCAAAATACAAATGAGATAGATATGGGTAGCAAATTAACCCACAATGACATCTCACCAATTCATCATCCATGCATGTCATACTTGAAAAGTTTTCTTTTGGGACATTTTCTTTCTTGAAAGATTTGAGATATATATGAGATGGTATAACAATGATGGTGGGTGGGCTTATATATTTATTGAGAAAAAAAGATTAATTTTGGAAGGAAATAAGAATTTTGATGTATTGGGGCTAAAATAGTCGGGTAGGAATGCATTACGGTAACCAAACTTTTCAAAATTAATATTTTCCCTCCAAATTTCACTATTCATACCGAATATCGAAAATTTCAACGGATTCGTTAAAATAGGGCCAAAATGCACCATTATAAACATTTGTAGGATCCATTTCCGCAACAATGATACTTTCGGGGATCAAACGCCACCAGGCCCCTACTTACGGAGACCATTCCATCAATTAATTCCAACTTTCATCTTAAAAGTAAGGATAAGGTTAACGAAACACACAATTTCAATCATATATATTAAATAACCTACATAAAATAAATGTGGATTTAGCAATTAAATAGATTAATGTTAATGTTGTGATGCACATTCCATATTAGAAGTCGATGTCCTCCCATGTCAATATATAAGATCATGGTCTACTCCTTCTATTGCCAATTGGTTTTAGAGTAGAACCGATAGACTTTTAACATGGTATCAGGAGCCAACACCGAGTTAATGGGATACGTGTAATCTCGCCGCTGTTGTTATGGCAAGTAATTATGGTGATGAAAATTTTCGCCGATGATTGGATTATACGTGAGGGGGAAGGTTGAGATGCACATCTCACATCAAAAATTGATGTCCTCTGAATCAATATATAAGATGTCGACTACTCCTTCTGTGACCAATTATTTTAGAGAAGAATTCCATAGACTCAGTTACAAAACAAAAGAAAAAAAGTTTGAAAACTAAAACTTACTTTGATTTGTTGAAGGAAAAACCGATAGTGGAGAAAATAAAAAACATAGGGGACAACATTAAACAAATTGGTATTATATTAATCAAAATATAAAGCAAATTCTATAGAGAATGTTGTTTTTTGTTTGTTAATAAGCTATTTATAGAGAATGTTTTTAAAATGCGAAAATCTAGAAATACAAATAACATTTTGAAATGAATTGACAGTAATAATTTGATAAGGTTAAATTATTAGTGAGTCAAATTGGTTAATATGATTATTATTAGAAGATGTATATAAGATATCCTCGAGTCGAGGTAGGATGTACATGACATTATTTAAGTATGGTGCTTAAAAATAATACAATTGTATTTTCACAATAAAACATTTGATATATCAAAAAAATAAAATAAAAAAACAGAAATGGTAACTCAATCAAATTCCAAAAATTACTACGTGACTCCCAAATTAAAATAGAACGGTAACTACAATCCCCAATATCTGCTATTATAACTACAAAAATTATAATGAATTCCGAAAATTCATTATTCATCCCCACACACTAAATTATTATATAAATAATTGCAGCATAATTCAATCACTATTCACATATTTTTCGCAGCTTGTAATAGACTCGCTTCAAATTCACGAAGTTTTTTTATCAACGACTATATCATAGGGGTATATTTCAATGTATATGTAGGAATTCAGTTTAATTTTTTACTTATAAATCCTAAAAATTGAAATAGTGATAATAGTAGAGAATGATTGTTAGTTTTTGTATTTTCATGATTTGCTTAAGAAAATGGAGAGTCAAAGAAAAAATATGGGTATTTTATTTTGAATGATTGTTTCCTTGTTCATATTGATTTTTAGTTTCTAAATGATTTTATTGCGGTTTATTACCTGTTTCGAACAAGCATTATGAAGCTAGCCTTATAGCTTTACTGAAGATACATACGTCTATATGAATGTCTTGTAATTAAAATAGTTTGTGACCTTTAAATAATTATGTGCACTCTAGTAGATACTCCCTCCGTCCCTAAAATATTGTCACATTTTGATTTTTGGTGGTCAACAAAACACAATTTAAAACATAAATATCTATTATTCTACATGCGAAAAAATTATAAAAAGTTAATATTTCAAAAATATATATTGAGACGAATCTAACAAGGTACCACAACACTATATTATTTCTTATCATTTAATGGGAATTCATGATCAAATTTTGTAACTTTTGACTAACAAAAGTCAAAATGTGACAATCTTTTAGGGACGGAGGGAGTACATTAATACTACCTCCCTTCCTAAATGATTGGTACATTTTGACTTTTGTGGTCAAACTTTAAAAAATTCGATCAAGAATTTTCATTAAACGATAAGAAATAATAGAGTAATGTATGATCTTGTTAGATTCGTTTCAATACATATTTTGAAATATCAACTTTTTATAATTTTTACGTATGTAAAATAAAAGATATCTACGTTTTAAATATGTATTTTGTTGACCCAGGGGCGAAACCAGGATGAAAATTGGGGGGGGGGGGCAATTTTGAGGGAAAAAATAGGGGGGCGAAAATAAATAAAAAATAGTTAAAAGTACCGAAATATTGTTAAAAATGAAGCTAACAAGGCTTGAACCCATGACTTGATTTGTTTACATCTTTTATTATATGTATATCACAAAAATTCAAAAAAATCGCATATAAAATAAACGATACTGAAAAACCTAGGGGGGCGAACGCCCCCTAGTTACACCACTTTGTTGACCAAGAAAGTCAAAATGTAGCAGGGAGTAATATTTTTTATTATCAGATGATGTTCTCAAATTATATTAGTTAGACTTCAACAGTGCATTGTTTTTGTTAATTTACATCAACAATGCATTGCTCATTATTATAAAACAGGTCTTAGAAGTAAGATTATTAGTCCCACTTGAATATTTATTGATGAATATACTAATGAAAATTGTATGTGGTGGGATGGGGTGTAGGATAGAGGAGATGTGAGGAAGAAGATGACGAAAGAAGAGGGGTGAAATAATACTTTTAGGGGGAAAACTGTTATGGCTTTGCGAAACTATTAAAGGATGCTAGTGTTTAAAGATTGATATCAAAACGTGTCAATCTGTCAAATTTTCCGGGAAATCGAGTTGAATGCCGTTCTCATTTAAGAATAATTCACATGCATTTTTATGAGGGAAGACTGCTCCATACTCCAGTATAGTAATATGGAGTTCCGGTGGTCACTACTTACTGTATCTCTTTAATGTCCTTTCATTCTCTGAATATTTCGTAGGTGCCAAATAGTACAACTCATTAACTATATTGGTCACAGAAATTGATAGGCAGTTGGCTAATGTAGTGAAATAATTGTGGTAACACATACCTTGCATTTTGGAGTAATTCTGTAATGGTGGTGCTTTTCAATACACAAGTCCCTCGGCACGTCTTTAATGTCGAAAGGAACGTGTGAATTGGATGAACAAACACATTAACTTTCTTACTCCCTCCTTCCCTTTCTATAAGACTCGTTTGTCTTTTTACGATTATCGAGACACGACTTAAAACGTAATTATCTCTAATTCTACATACTTAAAAGTTATAAAAATTTGTTAGTTCAAAACTATATATTAAACGAATCTGTAGGAAGAATCTAACAAGATCTCACATGGTTATATTATTTATTAATAATTAATGAAAATTTGTTGTCAAAGTTGTTAAACCTGACCAAAAATAAAAATAAGCTTTGGGAAAAGAAATGGGTAGTAATGTTAAAGTTGACCATTCACAACGGGACATTTCATAAAGCAATAATCATCATTTGACACATATTATATCCATTTCATCAAATATACCTCCATTATCTATTACATTCCAAGTAGGAAATAATTGATAAATAATTCACTTTTCTCTATCCTTCATCTCACTATACATTCATCAATACATATAATTTTTATAAAATGTGATAAGAAAAAGATTATCATCCAGACAAGACAAATTAACATTATATATCTTGAAAAATAAAAAAATCTATAAATCTTAGTTTTCAACATTTTATAAAATTATTAACTAAAAATGTCAAAACTAAAGAAGGTGGAATAAAACAAATTCAAGAGTTCATATGGGTGTAATTGCTGAATTCATATACACACACCAGAACAGTAAAATGATGGTTGGATGTTCCGTAAATGCCCCTAACGAGCTCATCACTCGTTAGTAGGGCTATCAATGAGTTAACCACTCGTTAACAGTACTGCCAACGTGTCTATAAGTGGTTGAGTCGAACGAGTGACATACACGTTACTAAGGCAACTAACGGGTGGAGAAATTGTTTGTATCTTTATCAACGGGCACAGAGCTCGTTAGTTGGGCAATTAACAACGGCTAGGTGCAGCTTTAAGGCCCATCAATGTCATGGCCTGGTGATGTGCTGAATTGGCACATCCACGCGTGACAATTTGGCTTTTCTTGTTATTCTTTTTCCTTCCAACTTTATGACCTTAATTTTTATATAAAAATTTAATATTATTATTTTTCATTATATACTTTTCAAATTTTTACTAATATTTAACTTCGACGCATATAGAATTATTTTCTTTCATAAACCATGGTATGATGACCGGGAAAATTCAAATGAGAATTAAATAATTCATTTACTATTCGAACATAACTTTAATATAACCATTTTTTGTATTCGAAAACTCGAGAACATAATATAAAATTATTTGTATTCGAAGATGAAGTCGTTACATCTTTTGCTCATCAGTGTTATGGCCTGGGCATGCTCTCTCTTTAATTATAAATTAAGTCCTTACATCTTTTGCTCACTTGACAAATTTTTTTGTAGCTGTACATGACCGACACAGATCATCATCATATCCCCAGTAGTACCTTATTGTAAGGAAGCACGAGATTCCTCAACTACAGGTATACTAAATCGGTACGAAATCAAATTAACTTATTCAACGTACTACACCAAGGAGATGAACCACGCTGTCGTCAAAGATACCAAGCAACCCGCAAGAGCAACGCATTTTACCAAATACTTATTCTTCTATTTATTATTGTTATTGTTATTATAATTAATACTATTCTTACTACTAATAACAATAATAATAATAATATAATACTAATAATAATAGATTAACATAATTAATAACACTAATAATTATACCTTACTAATCATAATATCTAATAATAAAAATAAAGGATATTATTAGTGAAATGTGCATGTCACATTAATAATGATAAAGTGTAAAGAGTCCCGCAACATAGAATCATATTGCTAGACTAAAATGAATCGTTATGTTATTATTATAAGCCTTATTATTATTTTTATTATTTCAATTGGAAAATATAAGTGTTAATAATTTTAATTAGACATAAAAAAAATTAATCTTTTTCTAAAGGATTAAATTAGTTTTGGGTCTAAGTTCATACCCGAATCCTAGCCAAGCAAACTTTCAGGTAGATTCTGTTTAGATTTGGGTAAGTTCGGGTGTAGCGAAACCTGGACTCGTTCGTTTCAATAATGATGTGGACCTACATTGTTGTTAAATAAAGGATGGATTTAGGCCAGGCCCACTGTTGCTGGACTCGATCCGCCTAAGGGCCCGAAATCTTAGGTCATCCTTGAACGCCACTTAGAGCGTGACACGTGTCCTTCATTATGCGGGTTTATAAATGGAAACTTCCTATAAATACCAACATCATTCTCCACATTAGGTATGTGATATTATTTTCTAAAATACTCTCTCAAACACCATTGACTGACTTGATCGTCGGAGTGTTTGTGGTCGAATTCCGGCCACACTTTCTTGTTAATGGCTCCAAGAATTTCCCGTTCCAAGCAAGCCGGCGGATCGAGACCACCTCGCCCTGATGAACGACATCAAAGAGCTTCCGCCCCTCTGTTGCCTCCTCGCGAGGCGAATCGAGATCTGAGGAGTCGACAAGAAGAATCGGACGATGCCAGCCCCGACGACAGGATCCTTCATCTCGTGCCGGGATAATGTGGAGAGGTTACACGAGTCTTACATGCGCAGGTGCAGAGAATTGACTGGTAAATCATTGGCGCCGTCTGTGGGGACACGAACAAATCAGTCACAAGACCCGAGATGGGCAACCCAATAATGTTGCTCACTCAGCCTCTTCACATCGCGGGTTATCCATAGATCTCAACAGAGAAGTGGAACGATGCGTCCAAGCAATCTTGCAGGCTCGGGAAGCGGCTGTTCAAGTCGCCGCTCCCATAACGACTCCTCTTCCGGGGGCACCCACGGTACTAGATGCCAAGGTGCCTATGCCGCTCGCGCCCACGGTAATAGCTGCCACGGCGCCTGCGACCCTACCAATGCCTCCGGTGGTACTTCCAACCGCGACCCCATATCCCAACATGGCAAAACTCTTAGCAGAAATGGAGACACTCCGACAACAGGTTGCCAGCATCGCTTCGACACGCACTCCCGCGGTCGTTGCCCATACGCAAATGCCGTTTTCGGATCACTTGAAGGCCGTGGTCCCCCCCCAGGGTTTGTTCTTCCTCAGTTTACCCAGTATGATGGCACCACGGACCCTCAAAAGCCGTTTATCGCCAAGTTCAGGGCGGCTATCCGGGAGGTTCCGGACAAGAAGGTTTTAATGAAGCAGCAACAGGACAAGAATGAGTCCCTGCGGGACTTCCACAAAAGATACAATGACTTGTTGCTGAGTATCCCTAATTGTGACGCGAAAACGGCATACATGGGCTTCTTCCGTGCCCTCCGGTATGGAGCTCTCAAGAAAAACCTCCTCGTCGAGGAATCGCTGTCCAAGGACAAATTGACGGCTCGGGTACGTCGGTTCATTGAGATGGAAGAGTTAAAGACGAGGGAGAAACACGGCTATAAAAAGGAGCCTACAAAGGATCTGCGCGATACCCTCCTGAAAAAAGATTACACTCCCAGAGCCCAGGTGTGGGATCGGTTGCAGAAAGATAAACCCTTCAGCCGCACTTACACTCAGCACAAGCGTAAGCCTTACTCTCCCATTCGCGATGTTGATCGCGCGGGAACCAGTAGTCGGGATGCGGCCACTCTACCTACAACCCCGCTTAATACTACCGTATCCAAGATTTATGCGGCTATCTCCGATCAGCGGTTGCTGCCCAGGCCTAAACGCCTTAGCCCGGCACCCCATAAGAGAGATCGAAACAAGTACTGTGCCTATCATCGAGAGCATGGCCACGAAACGGATGACTGCAGGATTTTGCAATCTGAGATTGACAAACTCATTCAGCGGGGCCACCTGCGCGAGTACACCTGCGGTACCAATGACACCCCTGGGGCGCCTACTATCCCGAATCGAGATCGTTCCCCTGCTCCAGTTTGCCGTCGCATCGAAACGATCTCAGGGGGCATGGCGGGAGGAGGAGACTCTCGCAATGCGCGAAAGAAATATGCCCGTCGAGATGTGTTCTCGTCTTATCAAGTCAAGGCTGTGAAGAGGGATCCCATCACGTTCGAGGACTCCGAGCTAGTGGGAATAGAGTTGCCACATCAAGATCCTTTAGTGGTCATGCCGGTCATCGCCAACATAGAAGTAGAGAGAATGTTGGTGGATACGGGTAGTTCAGTAGACGTCTTGTATTTGCGGACGTTCGATGAATTGCACTTACCTAGATCGATAATACATCCCATCCATACACCGCTAACATGATTCACAGGATATTCTATATACCCTCTGGGGGTGGTAGAATTGGATGTTACGATGGGTGTCGGGTCTCGGATAGCAACAAAAAGGATATTGTTTACGGTGTTAGAGCTAGACGACCCCTCCTACAATGACATCATCGGAAGACCCTCGTTGACAGAGTTTCAGGCAATAGTGTCCCCAATACATCTGAAACTCAAGTTCCCGACGGTGGCAGAGGTAGGTCAGATGGTGGGTAAACAGAAAAGCGCTAGGAAGTGTTACCTCTCATCAGTACCCGCTACCCAAGAATGCGAGGGTGCGGACAGTGCGTCCGATCTTAAGAGGAAGAAAAGAGAAACGTCCAATAGTGTACAGACACTACTGTCGGCCGAAGATAATTCCCCCAATGAGAGGGAAAGTCGAAGAAAAGGAATTCCTCACGAAGAAACAGAGGAGGTTGCCTTCTCAGAGAGCGACCCGTATAAAACCTTTCGAATAGGGACATGCCTGGAGGAGAATCATAGACGACACTTGGTCGAGCTCGTCCATAGTTTCGTGGACGTATTTGCTTGGGGACCGGAAGACATGCCCGGGGTGGACCCAAACATAGCCTTGCATTGGCGACAGACGGACCCGGGCATGCGCCCAATTAAACAGAAGAAACGAACCTTCAGTGATGAGAAAGGTATGGCGATTCGACAAGAAGTCCTTACCCTACTAGAGGCAAAAGAGATTAAGGAATTGCAATTCCCCCAATGGATCGCTAACGTGGTGTTGGTCAAAAAGCCTAATGGGAGTTGGCGAATGTGTACGGACTTCACCAACATTAATAAAACATGTCCGAAAGACTTTTACCCACTACCTTGTTTAAGTCGGACACGAGATGTTCGACTTCATGGATACGTCGAGAGGGTATCATCAGATTCAAATGGTGGAAGAAGACGCACCCAAAACCGCGTTCATCACAGAATACGGGTTATATTTTTGGATGGTTATGCCCTTCGGCCTCAAGAATGCGGGGGCAACCTATCAGCGAATGGTCATTGCCATATTCGCCGACCAGGTAGGAAGAAACATAGAAATCTATGTAGATGACATGCTCGTCAAAAGTAGACGGAAAGCTGATACCTTGACAACTTAAGAGAATCCCTAGCAAAGCTTCGCGCAACGAGATTGCCAAGCTTGAAAAAAATACTTGCCAAGCCTGCCTTGTCGGGACGACTAACGACATGGGCCATTGAACTGAGCGAGTTCAACAGTGACTACGTAACCAGAAACAGCATAAAAGCCCAGACATTAGCAGATTTCCTTACAGAGTGCACGACAAATGCCCCAGAGGAAATAGAAAGGCGTGTGGATAAGGCTGCGGGCGGATAGATAATCCAGGTAGATGGGGCTCAAAATAACAAAGGATGCGGAGCTAGAATTGTCTTTAAAGGACCTCAACACGAGCAAATAGGCTATGCGATACGCTTTAATTTCACAACGACTAATAATGAAGCTGAGTATGAAGCAGTAATTGCAGGGATGCAGCTCGCCAGAGCAATAGGAATAACAACGGTAGCCGTGGAAGCATATTCCAAATTGGTCATAGATCAGATTACGAGACGGGCAGATGTGCGAAATGAATCTTTGGTAAAATATGAAGCACTAGTTTAGCGACTTGCAAAGACATTTGATTCCATCAGAATCGAGCACATACCTCGCGAGCGAACGAGAAGGCCGATTATCTTTCCCAGCTAGCAACCAACCAGTTAGAGGATGGATTCAGGCCAGGCCCACTGTTGCTGGACTCGATCCGCCTAAGGGCCCGGAATCCTAGGTATCCTTGAACGCCACTTAGAGCGTGACACGTGTCCTTCATTAATGCGGGATTCATAAATGGAAACTTCCTATAAATACCAGCATCATTCTCCACATTAGGTATGTGATATTCTTTTCTAAAATACTCTCTCAAACACCATTGACTGACTTGATTGTCGGAGTGTTTGTGAGAGAATTCCGGCCAGATTTTCAGGTCAATGGCTCCAAGAATTTCCCCTTCCAAGCAAGCCAGCGGATCGAAACCACCTCGCCCCGATGAACAACATCAAAGAGATTCCGCCCCTCTCTTACCTCCTCGTGAGGCGAATCGAGATCTGAGGAGTCGACTCAACCGTAGTCGACAAGAAGAAACGGACGATGCCCAGTCCCGGCGACAAGATCTTTCATCTTGTGTCGGGGATAATGTGGAGAGGTTACACGAGTCTTACATGCGCAGGCACATAGAATTGACTGGAAAATCAAATAACAACATTACTTTCCATATCCTACTTAGGTATGTTTTTTTGAAAAACAAAGGCATAATGCTCGTTGAAACGTCAATGAATTTTATCTTCTCAAAATATAAGGCTTCGCATCTTCCGATTCAGGGGCAAATGATTTCTTGTTGCTACCATATAGCTTTATCTCTACCTTGGGATAAATAAGGTATCCGCTCGCTTTCGTCTGACAAGAATTTCACAATTTAATGGAAGGATGCTTAATCGGAATGAATCGGAAATTTCGTGTAACGACCCGCCCCGGGTCGTACGCCCCCGAGGTTGGGATCGTCAGCAACCTGAAAATCAGAGTCACCATGCGATGGATGACGACAAAATGACTTCATTTGATTAAAGGATTTATCCATCATGGTGAACTAGACGTCTCCACAATATTACATCAAAAATAACGGATCAACCGTACATCCGATGATCATAACAACATAAAATGACAACAATAGTGTTTGACAAGTTTCAAATTCAAAAGACGACATCAACATAAATTGCTTCAAAAGACTCCATGAGAAAGGGTAGATATCTATTGACTGTTGAGGACTCCTAGCCACCAGCGTCTCACCTATGAGCTAACAGCTTCGAGATCCTGTTCCGCTACACACCCTCAGCAACTAACCTTCAAAAGCTGGCGTGGAATACCAGCCCATACGTAAATGGGGTAAGCTATAAAGCTTAGTGAGAACTTATATCACGTGTGGTAACCCATTCCATGCACGTGTTCTTATAGGAAAATCATGTAAACATTTATTTAAAGAGAGAGAGATTTAGGATCAACCTATAATCCTAAGGCATGTTAATAGTAGGTCTAACGTATATTATTTTTAAGTATAGACACATCAAGAACTAATAATCACGCAATCACGCCTTGACAAAATAAGATTTTTATTAAGTACATAAATAACATTCAACCGCAATATACTTCACCAATCGACACAATATGACATCCGGTTATCGTATCTCATCCTGTGGCCATTCAGGATTTATCAATATGCATGCTTTTATATCAACCTCTACCTGCAGGGAGCTCTTCTTGTGCCCGTCGACACAAGGTATATTAACAACCGCACCATATAGGGCACATCACCCGCACCTGTAGGACAGGGCACATCACCCGCTCCTGTAGCTTTATAGCTACTAGGGCACTTTACCGGATATCAATACCACACATCAACCAATCATATAAACAACACATATCAATCACCACATAATCATATACATACAATCCCTCGAGTCAACCACGCTATGTGTTCATCTCATCATGGTACGACTTTATATACTTCTATTTTCATATAACTCCAATAATCACAATAATTATTAACATCTCATATTTAGTTCACTCAGTTTCATATTTCACACTATGGTTCAGTTTAACACTTGTATCATCATTTAATCAATGTCCCATATTATGTACCTCATCTCTTATCACTTATCTCATATTATAACTCAACCACACAATAATAGAAATTAACACATTATCAATCAATACGTGTAAATACCACATGTAGCAAGTTATCATTTGTGAGATAGGTTACTCACCTCTGGCTAGAGCAACTAGCGTACACCTAAATGTTCCTTGTGCGTTCCCTTTCAGCTCCTAAATAGTGTAAGCGCGTTAACAATCTACTAAGGCGTGAAATGACTATTTTACCCTTCCCCGTGTTCGGACCATTACATCGCTCGAGGTTGGATTTTCACATTAGATTTACCCTTATATACCCCAATGCAACAAATCATGCTCAAGGATTTAAATTATGTCAACTTTTGTGAAATGACCAAAATGCCCTTCGGCCTCAAAAGTGTCAAACACTTGTTCAAATCATTTTGCAAATTCTCATATAATTACTTTATCTTCAAAATTCCCAAAAGTCATAAGTATTATGCCCATGGATGATTTTTGACTCACTTCTCCAATTTTCTCATTTTAAACTATTTATTGGCCATTTTAAATGTCAAAAATCGTAATCAAGTGGTAAAACTCAAACTTATTCAACCAAATAATTTTTATAAGTCCAAATATTCATTTTAAGGCTAAACATTCTGCCCAACTTCCATTTTTTACCCATTTATTATTTTCCATCATCTAAACTCATTTTATTATCCTTAATTTGAAATAAATAGTTAAACACTTCAAAAACGTATGAAATATTTTTCCCAAGTCAAAATATCATTCCAAAGTCCAAACATACTGCCCATTTTAATTTTCATGTCCATTTGTTATTTATTTTGTTTTAAAGCATTTCCTAACCCTTAAACATCCTTGAATTAAAAATAATTATCAAATCCTCTTCAAAAATTATGATATTCGAAACATAGGTCAAAAACATCTTCATAGTTTCTGGAAAAATACAAATTTCACAGTTTAATGCTAAAATCATTTTCATTTTATTTAATCCCTCTTTTACCTATTTAATTAGTCAAAAATAGCAATAGACCTCAGAAAAATCCAATATTTGGTTTAGATATTCATAGTACAGTGGTGAGTCTCAGAAAAATATCCATATCCATTTTCTTCTTTAAATCAAACTCTGTTTTCATTTTTACCTCATAAGTAGGCAACAACATATCAAAATATGAACGAAAAACCAAATGACCTTCAAATAAGCTGAAATTTGGTGTGTCTACTCCTTGAGGTATATAGTAGTTAAGATTAAAGTTTCAGAATTTTTTATCACGTTTTAGTATTTATTTTATATTTAAAACACATTTCGTCCATGAATCTTGCGGAAATTATAATAAATTCAAAAAGGGTCAAAATCTCATTTTTCTTTTTGGCGTGTGTTCATTATGTTCAGGGTTATCTACAGAATAAATCTCACGAATTTTGAAACGCGTTTTGAATATTTTTTATTCTTTTGTCATATTATAAGCATTTTTCATCCAAAAATTCAAAATAAAAACATAGACCATATGATAATCAAAATACCAACATATATCAACATGATTTAACATTATACAACATATATATGAGCTTCAATATCATCCATGGGGTTATACTTAGTTTTATTCTTCAAGATTCAATTTTTACCAAGGTCAACTTAACAAAATATGGTCATATATATCAAAATAATTCGTGAATCATGTTTATATATCATCTTTTATCATTTAACATATATGCATATGAAAATCTTTGTATGAAATTCCATGGTCAACAATATTTTTCAAAAGTCAACATCATAAATAATATAGTTCAAAGCTTAAAAGATTATACCTTAGGATGAGTAATGTTCTTGGCTTTGTGCTAAGCTCAAAAGCAAGTGAAATGGAAGAAAAATTTGGGAGTAAAGAGAGGGGAGGAGCTCGGTTGTGTAAGGAGGGAGTTGGAGGTTTTTTGGTGTTGTTGAAAGATGATGAAGATGATAATGAGTGTACTAAGCATGCTAGACCAAGTTATAGGAAATAGAACTTGCTTTTGGTGCATGATGGACAAGTGTCCTTATGGAGTGGAGGCCAAGTTTGACATGTTTTGTAATATGCTAAAGTTGTGGGGTGGAAAATGCAAATATAAAAACTTATTCAAAATATCTTCCTACTACATGTCATCATGCGCCCCAAATTTATTTTCCGGCTACTACTCGATTTTATTTATTTATTTTTCGATTAAAATTTCTATGCATCCTACAATTTATGACACGTCACCTTTCTTGGTAAATAAATTAATATTTTCTAGCACGTCTATGGGACGGGTTATTACATTTCGTCTATGATAGATCGCTCTAAGGCATGTTGAGATGGACTTATCACGTAGTCACCAATAGAAATTCTCTTGTTCTATTGAGTGTATGTACTTAATCTAACATAATAGGAGAACTATAAGGCATAACGATGTTTTCGATTTGGTTCAAACCAAGAAACCAACCAATATTTTACTGATTTGGTTGGATGGAAAATGATGCCATACTGAAATGGTAAGAAAAATTCAAAACCAACAAAAGTTAATTGGTTTCGATTTTAGCATAAACTGAACTGAAACCACCCGAACGAACCGAATATATTAAGAGTCTATGGGGTTTCACTCAAAAATCAATTGACAATAGAGGGAGTCACTCAAGATCTTATATATTGACCTGCGAGGACACTGATATATGATGTGGGATGTGCATCTTAACACCCCCCTCACTTGTAACCCAATCGTCGGCGGAATTTTTCTCACCGATATTAATTGCCGGAACAACATCGGCGAGGTTACACGTGCCTCATTAACTTGGGGTTAGCTCGTGATACCATGTTAAGATTATTGCACATCCCACATCGGAAGTCGACGATGTCCTCCCGAGTCAATATATATATAAGATCTTATGCTACTCCCTCTATCGTCAATTGGTTTTAGAGTGGAACCTCATAGAATCTTAACATGGTATCACGAGCCAACCCTGAGTTAATGAGACACGTGTAACCCCGCCGATGTTGTTCCGATAAATAATACAGGCGAGAAAAATTCCGCTGACGATTGGGTTACACGTGAAGGGGAGTGTTAAGATGCACATCTCACATCAGAAGTCGGTGTCCTCCCGAGTCAATATTTAAGATCTTGAGCTACTCCATTTATTGTCAATTGGTTTTAGAGTGGAACCCATAGACTCTTAACAGAGTATGTACATATTTTGTTTAAAATATATTTATGATATTTTTAAATTTTCACTTAATTTTGAATTTTTCAAAAACACTATTACTCCATCTATTAAGTTAAATGGTAGCTCACAATATGTCATTAGAAGTTCAAACCAAACTTCTCCATTCCTGACTTATAGCCTAATTCCTAATTACATGCTTTCACTCTACGGCTTCAACCTCTAATATGTTAAATTTTGTCGACTCGAGTATGTTAATTTCTCAAAACAAGTTATAGTATTTTGTCATAGAATGTACTTCAATTTTGTTTTACACTTTCACGTGGTTGAAATCATATGGACACTATTTATTTAAAAATCACATTGTTGAATAAGTTGTGTTTGTATTTTGGATGTTTAATTATATTGTGTATGTGTTTTGGTCTTTTGGATATTGTGTTTTAATTGTTATCGTGTTTCGGATGTGTTTTGGATGTGGTTTGGATGCATTTGATATACATTGCAGCCTGGAATTCCGCATATGTTGTAGAAACCAGGTTGCAATTTTTTTTTCTGCTATGAAGGTTTTAGCTTCTGATTGACTTTAAAAAACCGAAGAAGCTGCCGTCGGATTGGCTTCAGAAATCAAAGAAACTGGCGTCGAATTTGCTTCGGATAACAAAACTATTATATAGGCTTTAGCTTTAGATTGGCAAGTGGACTGTGCTACGGATAGGCTCCAGATTAGTTGTCTTAAGGAAGGCGTGGGTTACCTAATTTATATTAACGCAGTTTAGTGTTAATTTAATCATGTCATATAGAACTTCGGATTGGATTCGGATTTCGAATTTTATGTTGGCTTCAGAATGGCTTGGGAATTGATTAATTAAGGCTAACAAGGGTTAGTGTTAATTTAATCATGTCTTCACCTAGATTTAGAATGGCTTCAGACTTTGGCTTCAAATTGGCTTCAATATTAAATTAATGTCAATATAAATTAATTCAAACTTTGGCTTTAGAAAGACGTCAGATCATATTGGAGTTAGAATTGCTTCTGATTACGAAATGGCAACAAGTTTTTTGCATCGTACGTTTTTCGAAGCCATTCTGAAGCTATTGCTCTTTTCTCCTCGAATTGGTTTTGGATTTTGGCAAAGCTAATACTGTATTCTCTAGTAGTGATAATGAAGTCGTGTTAATAAGTGTAAAATAGAGAGGTACAGATTTGAATGTGAGTCAATAACTATAAGGTATCAATCCACTTTAGGGAAGCTCATATGTTAACACTAGTTTTGATTTCAATCCTTTTATAACTTTTAGAGAATCTGATATATTATTTACATCAGCTTTCCAAAACGTTTAGCTAGAATACCCTCTCAAACACCTATGTTAAATTTTGTCGACTCGGGTATGTTAAATTTTCAAAACAAGTAATAGTATTTTGTCATGAATGTACTTCTACTTTGTTTCACGCTTTCATGTGGTTGAAATCATATGAACACTATTTATTTTAATATCATGTACTTTAATTTTTCTTGTACAATTACAAAACAAAAAAATGACCAAATAAACAAACCAGCTAAGCATTAAAATCAACATCAATCGCACCGATTGAAACCGAACTTTTCAACGGAATTGGTTCATATATATTATTAAAAAACCAATAGTTGATACAAAATTAGTGATGGATGACGGATTAACTTTCACATTAAATGACGTGGCGTCGTTGCGTGGTGGGTGACAGGGTGATATTAACCAAAGGCTTGGATAAGGTGTTTGGACAAAACTTCGCAAGTTAATGCATTAAGACTTCGTCATGTCTATAGTTTTCTTCATTTCTATAGTTAATTTTAGACTAGGGTGGTAAATACTAAAAAAATGAAAAGAGTAATCAACCACTAATGTATATTATTACATAATCATTTGATAATAATGTCTACTAATAATACACATGAACTTACAAGACCGGTCCTTTTCAATAACCAAAAAATCAAGTATCAATATCAAAAAGTTAAGAGAAAAATGATTGTTTGTCATAGTCAATTTAAGACAATTTACGTGCCTAGAGGCAACTAGGTGGAATCTGTTTGCCGAAAAAAATGGGTTTGATATTTGGACAAGTGGAAATGGCACGACCTTCGGGACCATTATATGTCAAATTAATATCTCTAATTTCAACACCTTCACAACCCGTTGCCTTGCTGCATACTAGTTTAACAACTTCTTTGGTTGAGGAAGTACCTCTAATTCATTTATATGATACTTTGCTAACGGTCCCAACCATCCATTTCCAAACTCCCCAATCTTCATTTTCTCAAATAGTATGTACAAATCTTGGCAACTTAATGCACTTTTGCTTCGTCATTTCTATATTTTCTTCGTTTCTATATTAATTATAGACTGGGATAGTAAGTATTAAAAAGAAAAGAGTAGTGAACAACTGATGTATATTATCAAGTAATAATTTGACAATAATGTCTACTAATAATACACATGAAATTACAAGACAAGTCCTTTTCCAGAACCAAAAAACGAAAGTATCATTATCAAGAAGTTAAGTGAAAAATCATTGTTTATTATTTCTAGACGCAAATAGGTGGAATCTGTATGCCGGAAAAAACGGGCTTGATGTTTGCACAAGTGGTATTGGCAGGACCTTCGGGACCGTCATATGTCAAATTAATATCTCCAATTTCAACACCATCACAACCCGTTGCTTTGCTGCATATTAGCTTAACAACTTCTTTGGTTGAGGAAGTACCTCTAATTCCCTTATATGATACTTTGCTAATCTTGACTCTAGATGGAGGTTCCTGAAAATAGAGAGCTACATTTTTAGTACTCCAACAAACGAAATAAATCTACAACAGTTGATCAAAGCACACAAAAACAATGTTGACAAAAAAATTGGC